>CM035152.1:2400239-2520239 GCA_020205615.1 Panax quinquefolius
TTTTATCACATCATTTGTAACATTACGGTCGTGATTACATAGAATAGTCTCTGGTCGTAATCATACCAAGTCCATCCCCATGCCTTCTGAGGCCACGGATGACTTTCAAAAAATATAAACATGAGGATGATGATGACAATGATATAAAATTGATAAAACAAGTTCAAAATTATTTTATCCGAAATTATTAACGTCAAATTATCGACATAATCTTGTTTTGTAGAGTAAAATTCAGAATGATCGAAGAGAATATTTCCATGAAAAGATCTTTGGATGAAACGCAAATATCGAGGATATTCCACTAATTTCATGGAGTATAGAAGTCAAAGTTTTAACCAATTTGGGTATAATAAAGAATGGAATAACAAAAGAAATCACCGTAAATGCGATAGGCGCGCATAGGCGAGGTTATTCAACGAATAATAATAAATAACGGAACGGTCGGGGTGAAATTCACCGCAAGCGGGATGTTCAACGAATAATAAAAAGATGGAACCCGGATCCGGTGTAAAAAACACAGAATAGGATATTCAACGAGAATAATAAAAAAAGCGGAACCGGTCGGTTGTAAAACACTGAGACGGGATGTTCAGCGAAAATAATAAAAAGCGGAACCGGTCGGTGTAAAACACCGAGAGGGGATGTTCCAGCGAAATAATAATAAAAGGCGGAACCGGTCGGGTGTAAACCTGAGACGGGATGTTCAGCGAGAATAATAGAAGAATGTCACCAAGTATAGGGTAAACCACGTATCTGAGTTATTCAACGAATAATAATAAGCGATGGAATAACAACGATTCTCTTCGTGAATAAGAAAGAATAACACCCACTACTTTTGGTAGGAGATTGAATCTTTATGGCGATGTAGTAACAAAATACTCTTTCTTCTTTCTCTCTTATTCTCTCTATATACTTCTCTCTCTATAAGCTTGAATGAATTAAGTGAAAAATAATGAAGCCCTAGGCCTCTATTTATAGAAGATTTCTAAACTTTTTTCTTAGCTTTGGCCTTAGTGTGAAAAAAAAGTGGTTGGTAATGATGTGAAAAGAAAAGTGGTTTGGCGCTTTGTAATGTGAAGCGACAAGTGGTTCGGCGCTTTGTAATGTGAAGCGACAAGTGGTTCGACGTCTGGTAAAGGTAATTACTATTAGCGAAGGTAAATACTATTGTGAAGGTAAATACTATTCACGAGGGTAATTCTTATTGGCGAAGGTAATTCTTATTATTCCGATGAAGGTAATTACTATTCACAAGGTAATTACTATTGTGAAAGGTAAATACTATTCTGAAGGTAATTACTTTTATTGAGGTAATTAATTGTTAGAGACTCTTAGATGATGACATATAGGCCCCCATAAAATAATCAAACTTACCACAAATCATTTTTTTTTCATCAACACATATTTAATCTTTCAACAATTATTAATCATTTATAACTTATCGTCTCAATTATTGATTTAATCTTATAACATATTATCTGAGATGATCTTGTGACAATAATTGAATCGATAATATAAGAGATATGATCGTGATTCTTCTTGTGCGATAATTGAGCGTAAATTTGAGTGACTTCTCACGTAAGCATCGATAATCAATCTGAGTGTCTTCTTATCGACCACAGCGTATTCTTGTACTTTTACCATAGGGTAGTTCAGCGGTTTTAACGGTAACACCTCATGTAGTTATTTTTATAAAATATTTTTTGTCGTTTTCTCGATCAAATGATAATTACATTGTGGGTCCACCATGATTGAGCCGTTATCACGAATATTCCTAACAAAAAAAGAATATTCCCAGACCAAACGAATATTTTATAACAACTTGCATACTTTGCAAAATTTATAAATATTACCCATATTATAACATTATATCAAATTTATTCCATAATATTCAAAAATAATATTTATAGAAAAATTCATCTTTATTTATAAAAATTTGGGGTCTTCTGACCTCCCTTATTATGAAATTTAAGCCCTCGAAATTAGAGTGCGTACACAGTATGTCGAAGAGGTAAGGATACCTTGATTTCATTTGATTCTAACTCCCAGTCGTTTCCTCGACATCGTGGTTCCTCCATGAAACTTTGACTTGAGGTATAACCTTGGGCGTAGAATATTCCTTCTTATCAAAATTTGAGCAGGGAACCTCTTAAATACGTCAAATCTTCCATTATTTAAATCGGTTCTAACTTCGATAATATGGTTGGGGTCTTTCACATATTTACGTAACATAGATATGTGAAAAGCGTTATGAACACGAGACATATTTGGCGGTAAAAGCGAGTCTATAGGCCCGCGATTCTACTCGATCGAGGATTAAAAATGGGCCAGATGAATCGAGGATTAAGTTTTCCTCTCTTTCCAAATCTTGTAACTCCTTTCCATGGAAGCGACTCTTAACAACACATGATCTCTATATCGAATTCCGTCCTTTCGATGAAGATCGGCATAACTCTTTTATCGATTTTGTGAGGTTTTTATCGTTGTCGGATCGTTTGAATCTTTTAGTAGTCATACGTACCAACTCGGTCCCAACAACGTTGCTTCACC
The DNA here is from genome assembly GCA_020205615.1 of Panax quinquefolius. Lineage (NCBI taxonomy): Eukaryota > Viridiplantae > Streptophyta > Magnoliopsida > Apiales > Araliaceae > Panax > Panax quinquefolius. Next base: position 2,402,790 of record CM035152.1, read on the forward strand.
CACCCTCGTCCCGGCATCTTTGGAAGCGACACTTTCTTCCATCTGATGCTTGAATGGAGCCATGCGATACTTGCTTGATAAGCTGTTGTTGTAGGAAAACTCCACGATGGTAGAACTTGTCCCTCTCCTTGAAATCAAGGACCACGAGTCTTAATAGATCTTGAGAGTTTGAATAGTCCTCTCCATTGTCCGTCCGTCGCGAGGATGATATCTTAGAAACTAAATCGTGAAATCTGTGCCCATAGCTTTTTGCAAACTAACCCAAAATCGTGAAGTGAATCTTGGGTCTCGATCGAAAACTATGGATCTTAGGCATACCATGCGATCTTACAATCTCGTTTATGTACATCTGACGAAGGCGTTCAAGTGTATAAGTTTCTCGTGTCGGTAAGAAATGAAGCGGACTTGGTCGATCTATCAACAATGATGACCCAATCGCATCGATGCCTTGAGAAACCTTAGGAAGGCCGTGCTTGAAATCCATGGTAATGTGCTCCCACTTCCATTCTGGAATTTCAAGTGGTTCTGATGGACCTTTTGGTACTTGATGCTCAACTTTAACTTCGTTGACAAGTTAGACACCTTGAGATAAGCAATATATCTCTCTTCGTATTGCTCCACCAAAATGTATGGCGAATATCGCGATACATTTGGTACTCCCGAGATGGATTACAAATGGTGTGTTGTGCCCTCCATCGTGATATTATACTTTAAATCGAAATCGTTAGGAACACAAAATGCAGAGTTGACTCAAAGTATTCCTTCTTCATCGATTCTTGCTTGGCGCGTAGCACCTTCTTGCTTTCTTCTTCATCATCGCATCGACTCCAGTGCATAGCTTGGCGACTTTAACTTTATCGATTAAAATCGGTTCTACTCGTATACTACTATTATCATCATCACATGCGTCCACAGGTCTTTAACTCTATCTCCATCCTTTGCAAGTCACACAAAATGGGCCTTTGCGTTGACAATATCGCTTTTCGTGCTTGCGTATGATTTTCTACTTTCGATCGTCGGCTACCGTTAAACTTTTCGAGGATGGTATTGGATGGTATGATCATAATCTTTCAGCAGTTCAAGCCAGCGTCGTTGTCGCGTGTTGAGTTCCTTTTGAGTGAAGAAATATTTGAGGCTTTTATGATCAAGTAAAGATCTCCACTTTCTCCCCATCTGAAGTAATGCCTCCAAATTTTAAGTCTGAAAAAACAACATTTACCAACTCTAGATCATGAGTAGGATAATTCCTCTCATATTCTTTGAGTTGTCGCGAGGCATAAACTATAACTTTTCCATGTTGCATAAGAACACATCCCACCCTTTGCTAGAAGCATCACATGTAGATGACAAATCCCTCAAGGCGGATGGTATTGTCGAGCAGTCTTTGAAATAAGTCTCTCTTGAGTTCTTGAAAACTCTTCTCACGTTCTTCGCTCCAGCCAGAACTTTGTATCTTTCCAGGTCGGTTTGAGTCGAAGGGAGTAGCGATTAGAAAAATCCTTCCACGAATCTCAGATAATAACCATTAAGCTAAGCAGAAAGCTACGTCTTGATCCTTGATTTAGGTTGTTCCCGACTTTGAATAACCTTGATCTTTCTTTGGGTCAGCGGATATTCCATGACTTGATACCACGTGCCCCAGAGAATGCTACTTCTTGACGAAACTCATTTTTCTTGACTTGGCATAAAAAACTTATATTCACGAAGCTTTTGGAGTGTCGACCTCAGTGTGTTGCTCATGATCTTCACGGCTTTTGGAATAAATAAGGATGTCATCAATAAAGGCGACCACAAAGTGATCTAAATATTCCTTGAATACTCGGTTCATCATATCCATGAAAGCGGCGGGGCATTAGTCGATCGAAAGGACATGACTAGGAATTCATAATGCCGTCTTAGGGAGTTACGGCCGTCTCTTTGGAATGTCGTGATTTAATCTTGATTGGTGATATCAGGAGCGAAGATCGATCTTTGAAAAGAATTTGGCTCCTTACTGGTTGGTCGAAACGAGGTCATCAATACGTGGCAATGGATACTATTTTTGATGGTGACATGATTGACTCCAGATAATCAATCTGACAAAATCGCATACTCCCATCTTTCTTCTTCACGAATAGAGCAGGGCACCCCCAGGAGAAGTACTTGGGGCGAATAAAGCGATGTCTAACAATTCTGCGGTTGGGTCTTTAACTCACGAAGTTGATAGGAGCCATTCGATATGGGGCTTTGGAAATAGGTTTTGTCTGGGGGTTCAAGTCGATCTGAAAAATTCAATTTCACGCTCGGGGGGTAGGCGGGAAGTTCTTGAGAAATCGTCGGAAATTTATTAACAATAGAAATATCGTTTAAAAAGCGGCGTATTTTTTTATTTAAATCGTGACATGAGCTAAGAAAGCTTGACATCCGTTTTTTCGATAAGCGAATAGCTTTATGGCTTGAGATGGCCGTGATTGATTTTAATGGTTTGGTCGTTTGAATTAGCATAATAGGTTGATTAGGAATATGAAAGCTAACAACTTACGAAAACAATCAATTTTTGCATGATAAGTAGTTAACGATCAATCCACAGAATCACGTCAAATCTGATATTTTTAATGAAATAAGATCGACGGGTAATGTGAAGTGCAGATTTGAACCAAACAAGACTTATAAGCGATGGATGTAATGAAGGTTTCTCCCAGCGGAGTTTCCACGAGATAAGTCAAGTCTAATTTCTCGGTCAAATTTAATCGATGGCGCAAGTAGGAGAAATAAAAGAATGGGTAGAACAGGTATCAAATAAAGTATAGACTTCATTAGAGTTTATGATAAAACTACATGATGACCTCATTCGGTTTCCTTGCTCTTTGGGAGGTCACAACAAAACGCTCTCCCTTACCTTCTGGGTTTTGAATTTTACGGGATGGCCTTTGGTGCCTCCATCCTAGCTGAATTTGTCTTGATGGCAACAAAATCGAGCTAAGTGACCTTCTCTTCCACATTATAACATGCTTTTGGGGCGGCATGGCCAGATTTGGGTGATGTGTCCCTCTCTCTCGCATTTGAAGCATATGATAGGTGGTCTTTCTCCTTCCTTAACAATGGGTCTTTGGTCTTGGCGTCTTTCCATCATTGTTGAATCTCCTTTTCTTGAAATGTCCATTCTTATTGTTTTGTACGATTACCACAAAAGTGGTTACCATATCTCGGCTTTGTTGATTCCCTCACGCTTGTTGTCACAGCCGATGACTACTCTCATTGGTATTATAATTTTGCATTTTCTCTCTCTTTTAGTTGTGTTGACTCATTATCGCGCTCCACTAAGCGAGCCTATTTACAACATCTGAATACAAACCACGGTTTATGAGAAATAAGATGTTGGCGTATCTCGACTTGAACCTCTTAAAAACATTAGCGCCATTCTCTCTTCATTATCCACACAGTGGGGCCTTGGAGCCGTGATAACTCATAAATTTTGCCTCGTATTACGACGGTCGTATTGTTTTGTTCGACTTGATAAACTCCACCTCCTTCGTATGGCGAATACTTTCGGAAAAGTATTTGTCGTTGAAACGACTCTGGAACTTCTCCCAAGATATCTTGATCTGATGAGGTTGAGTCGTTTCTGGAATTCCCACCGATGTCCCTCTCCGCATGACATAAAAAAAGCGTGAAAGGGAACCTTTTGCTCCTCGGAGCATCCCAGACATCAAATATCTTGGTGTCTGCTTTATCCATGCTTAGCGAGAAAGTGGTTTTTGGCTCTCCCTTAAACTCCGGTGGTCCCGGCTCCTTGAATTGTTTAGCGGTGGCCTTGAGAGAGTTTCGTGTTTCCACCTACGTTTTGGGCGAGTCGTTCTCTCTTTCTTTGTTGCATAAATTGCATAAAACCTCTCTGAACATTTGATCGTTCATCATTTGGTCGGTGTTGTTGTTTGCGTGAGGATTATCGCCTTCACGATGCACATTATCACGATTATTGATATGTGGTGAATCAGCGATGCGCTGCGCTCCATTCTTATTCTCAACATTCTCGGATGTCATTTTGAATCTTGCCACAAAACAAAGGTTAATTGACGTATAACAAATTATCCTATCTTGACCAACCAATAAAATAACACACGTAAACTTAGGTAGGTCATCTACTAGCGAAGGTATTCCCGTCTCTCCCCTCTGTACTATTCTCACATCTTAGCGGGGATCGTATCCTAAGCTACGATACCAATGTGGCGCCCCAAAATTAGGTATACATCACCCGTCTTGGGTGCGCCACTTACGTAGATGCAAATTTAAATCTGACTTATTAACATAAGCGTAGGTATGCAATCGACATAAAGCGTGAGTTTAAATACAAATATAAATCTACTAGATATTATCTGAACTCAAAAAAAGTCCTCATTACAATTATTATCACACTTATTTCACGAGAATAGTGAGGACTACTAATCTTATCTTGGGGACCATCACTCGTTTTCCCAGGCTTTCGTCCCGGTATATTCTCATTTCACGAAGAGAGCGGTGAAAGAAAGGGTGAGCTCAACTAGCCCGATAAAAAATATTATGACTAAGATAATGCGAATAAATTATCAATAGTCTTGAACAATATTAAGCGATAAAATACTGATAGACAACCCGGTTTAAGCTGCGGTGGAATATCTGATCCATTAAAAAGTCAGTAGAAAATAAAATCTACTATCTTTTAGGTTTTAAAAGGTTTTTCATCAACTGTTATAGGTGAGACTCGACTTTAATAAATATTCCACATCATCGAATCACCCACCTTTTCTGACGAGGATATTCTTTAGTATCGCGACCACAATTATTCATACCTACGGGCGAGAATATTTGTGTATTCATTAATAATCGTGATCATACCAACAAGCATCCATCGATACTTTCTGACGCTTGAGGATTTTTATCACATCATTTGTAACATTACGGTCGTGATTACAAAAATAGTCTCTGGTCATAATCATACCAAGTCCATCCCCATACACTTCTGAGACCCAGATGACTTTCAAAAATATAAACATGAGGATGATGACAATGATATAAAAATTGATAAAAAAACAAGTTCAAAAATTATTTTATCCGAGGAATTATTAACGTCAAATTATCGACATGATCTTTGTTTTGTAGAGTAAAATTCAAGAATGATCGGAAGAATATTTCCATGAAAAGATCTTTGGATGAAACGCGAATATCGAGGATATTCCACTAATTTCATGGAGTATAGAAGTCAAAGTTTTAACTTATTGGGTATAATAAAGAATGGAATAACAAAAGAAATCACCGTATGCATGCGATGAGGCCTTGCAGACGAGTTATTCAACGAGAATAATAAATAACGGAACCGAGTCGGTGAAATTCACACGCAAGCGGGATGTTCAACGAGAATAATAAAGATGGAACCGGTCCGGTGTAAAACACACGCGATATAGGATATTCAGCGGAGAATAATAAAAAAGGAAACCGGTCGGTGTAAAACACACGAGCGGGATGTTCAGCGAATAATAATAAAAAGGCGGAACCGGTCGGTGTAAAACACCTGAGCGAGGATGTTCAGCGAAAAATAATAAAAAAAGCGGAACCGGTCGGGTGTAAAACACTGCAGAGAACGGGATGTTCAGCGAATAATAGAAGAATGTCACCAAGTATAGGGTAAACCAGCGTATCTGAGTTATTCAACGAATAATAAGCGATGGAATAACAACAGATTCTTCGTGAATAAGAAAGAATAACACCCCTTACTTTTGGTAGGAGATTGAATCTTTATGACGGTGTAGTAACAAAATACTCTTCTTCTTTCTCTCTTATTCTCTCTATACTTTCTCTCTCTATAGCTTGAATGAATTAAGTGAAAAATAATGAAGCCCTAGGCCTCTATTTATAGAAGATTTCTAAACTTAGCACTTTAGTGTGAAAAGCGAGTGGCTTGACGACTAATGATGTGAAAAGAAAAAGTGGTTTGGCCTTTTGTAATGTGAAAGCGACAAGTGGTTCGGCCTTTGTAATGTGAAGCGACAAGTGGTTTCGACGTCTTTGTAAAAAGCGACAAGTAATTACTATGGTAAAAGGTAATTACTATTATTAAGGTAAATACTATTGTGAAGAAGGTAAATACTATTCACGAAGGTAATTACTATTGTGAAGAAGGTAATTACTATTGAAGAGAAATTACTTATTGTGAAGGTAATTACTATTGGCGAAGGTAATTACTATTGACGAGACTTATTGATGAAAGATCTTAGATGATGACATATAGGCCCCATAAAATAATCAAACTTACCACAAATCATTTTTTTTCATCAACACATATTTAATCTTTCAACAATTATTAATCATTTATAACTTATCGTCTCAATTTATTGATTTAATCTTATAACATATTATCTGAGATGATCTTGTGACAATAATTGAATCGATAATATAAGAGATATGATCGTGATTTCTTGTAGCGATAATTGAGCGTATTTGAGTGACTTCTCACGTAAGCATCGATAATCAATCTGGTGTGTGTCTTACTTATCAACCACGGCGTATTCTTCTTACTTTTTACCACCGGGTAGTTCAGCGGTTTTAACGGTAACACCTCCGTAGTTATTTTTATAAAATATTTTTATCGTTTTCTCGATCAATGATAATTACATTGTTGTGGGGTCCACCAATGATTGAGTAGTTATGCGAATATTCCTAACAAAAAAAGAATATTCCCAGAGCCAAACAAATATTTTTTATAACAACTTGCATACTTTTGCAAAATTATAAATATTACCCATGACTATAACATTATATCAAATTTATTCCATAATATTCAAAAATAATATTTATAGAAAATTCATCTTTATTTAAGCCATGTAATAAATATATTATAATATATATGTATTCTAATGCTTAGATAAAATAATATTATCGAACTTGAAATTTTTGTATAATATATTTTATGAATGTTGTTATCATAGCGATGGTTTTAGTTTTTGTATGATGTTCTGTAATATGTAGGATGTATGTATTTTTTTCTCATTGTGTTTAGACTAATAAACTACTAAAGGAAATACTAAGATAGATGTGTATATATATATATAGTAATTACAAATGGGAGATTCTCAACAAGGAAATAACAAAGGAAAGAGAAAAAATGTTGGAACTTATAATTTGTGGACATTAGAAGAGAGCAATGAATTGCTACAAATCATGGTTGATGCTGCAGTTTGTGGATGGCGTGATAGTAATGAAATGCTAAGTAAGCAAACAGTTGAGAAAAAGATACTGCTCTTAATCAAAAACTTGGCTGCCAAAGAACATACTCACAGTACCTAAGTCGACTGAAATGGTTTAAAAATCGTTATGACAATTTTATTGAGCTTTTTCGTAATAGCTCTGGGTTTGGGTGTGATCTAATTAATAAAAAGTTCACTGCTAGGGATGAAGTGTGGGAAGATTACTTCACAGAAGCTTCTAGTATTTTTTAAAATAATTATCATTGACAACTCTATTTTATATGTTTTTATTATTGACACTGTGATTAATGGAGTTCTTTTTTTGTTGGTAGTCCCACCCGAATCATAGATACTTAAAAAACGATACTTTTGCTGACTATGAATATTTGAAAATTGCAATTGAAAATGGAATTGCTATTGAAAAAAACTCAATTGCACTTGGTGATGAAACTGATGCGAGAACATTTGATGTGGAAGAAAATAGAAATTTCGGGATGAGTAGAATAATGTGAACGCTTTCAACATATATAAAATCTCATGCCACAATAATATAATGAGATTTAATCTAGTTCATGAAAAAAGAGGGAGAGGTTGTACACATGGGCTAATTAAAAATTAATATAAGTTGCAAGATATATTAGAAGTATACAAAAGTCTATCATCACAGGCTTTGATAAAAAGTTTATATAAAAGTCATTATTTATTTCATAGAGTACTATAAAAGTTAGTTTGGAAAAGAGATTAAAATCCCACAAATTCTACAAAAGTTTGTGTTTGGAAAATTGGTGGGAAAAAGGTCATTTATACCCCTAACATTTAGCACTTCAAAAAAAAAAAAATAAAAAACCCTTCAGCCTAAGAGCACTAGAAGTCTAGAAGGCATCTAATGAGTTTAAAGATTTTTCTTAAATTACTAATTTATTTCCAAGCTTAAGAATCCCAAAAGGCATTTTCTACTTGCAGATATAACTTCTAACTTATTTGACCATCATCTTTTGTCCTAATCATCTTTTGTCCTAAGAGTAGAACCAGTAAAATTTGTTATTTACTGAGTTTTTTAATAAACAAAAAATAATTTATTAGATCGAAAACTTATCACTTTTTTTTTTATCAATCTTTTTGGTCCAAATATGGTTGAAAGGAAAACTAAATAATATAAGATCATTTTTTATTATATCCTCTAAATTATAAATATAATAAAACTAATATAAAAGGCAACTTAGTAATTTAAATATGAAACTCAAGTTTTGTTTTCTTTTTCTTTATAAATTGAGTAATAACATAAAAAAAATAAGTTTGTATTCTCTATTATGAATTAAGTTTTTTTTCATGTAATATACATATTTGCATGTAATATAATGTTTTTTCATTCTTTTTTTCTCCTTTGTCATTTTGTGGAGTAGTTAATTGTCAGAGTCAGGAAAAACTGGGGACTTTATAAGTAATAAGTACAACTAACAGGTTCCTTGTGTAATTTTTTAAAATATGTAGAGAAATATGAAAATATCCGACTCGACAATTGAACGGAAAGATCGTATAAAAACACAGGGTGTATCTCTCCACCACGTCTACCAGTTAATTCACGATCGAAGAAGAAGCTTGTGGCCTGTGGGAAAGAGATCACATATATCAATTGTTGCTAGTTCCCCAAATTGAGATCCGAAAATGAATGATGCAGATGTCTCCAGGCAGATCCAGCAGATGGTCCAATTCATCCGCCAAGAAGCCCAAGAGAAGGCCAACGAGATCTCAGTCTCCGCTGAAGAGGTAAAAATTCAATATGCCTAATTATCATTTTTAAAATCTCTTAAAATTATCAGTTTATACCCACTTATATACTGTGATTGTTGTAGGAATTCAACATTGAGAAGTTACAGATAGTGGAAGCAGAGAAGAAGAAGATCAGACAAGAATATGAGCGCAAAGAGAAGCAAGTTGAAGTTCGGAAAAAGATGTATGTGATTCACCAAGCTTGTATTTTTTGTATTAATTGTTTATATATAGATATTTTGATCAAGCATGACACAAATTGGTACTATATTATATGGTTCTGGTCCAGAAAAGAAAGAAAGAAAATTGATGCTTTATTAAAATTTGTTAAGTATATATTGATATTTAGTTGAGCTATTAATATTTTCTCTGGAGTGGGTATGTACATATCTCAACTAGATGGAGTTTCTCCTTCAGATTTTGCCTTCACCATCAAATTTCAGTAATTGGTACAATATCTTTATGTAAATCCACTGATAGCTTCTCTCAACCCTTGAATGGTGGAAACAGAAATATGAAAGAAACAGAAAACTTAAAGGAAAGAAACAGAAATAAAGTTTAATCCGTCTTTTCATCTTTGATGCCAAGCTATTACAATCAAAGCCTGTATATACTAGAGGCTTGGAATTATCTCTCTCTCCTCTGTGCAAGCTACAGAATCCAAGCAATTCTGTTTCAACAGAATTGGGTTACCTCTAAGAACCCTATTGGTCCAGCTGGAACATAGCATGTACAGATTAACTAATTATCTGTTTTGGTGGCCAACGACATCCCTCCTGGGTTTTAACATTCTTCTAAATTGCTAAGGTCGCAAGAAATGAGAAATCCCCAATCTTTTAATCCAATTTGCAGCTCATGCCTACTTTCTAAATTATGCCTGCTAAACTACACTCAACAATGCCTTTTATCCCAACTAGTTGGGGTAGGCTGAAAATGAATCCCATATTTAGCATTTTCCATGAGAGGTAGCTATTATTTAAGCAATGGAACGATAGTTGAACTTTAATGCAAGCACGTATTAACCTTTATTGGAGCATCAGAGCTTGCTTTGGAGTCCCCTCAGGATTTATTAATATAATCCGTGCTTTGTCGCATATTGAATTTTGTTGACTTCAAGAAACTATCTATGCTGTTTTTTCTCATCTTAATAAGATTTTTTATGATGGTTATCATTGTAATTTCATCGCTAGATTCACACCTTTAAAGGATGAGGTGTCTATGGTTTCGATTAAACATATACTGTTCCCGAACATTTTTTCCGTCAGCTTCCACATATTTTCTGGTCAACATCTACTATTAATTGGTTTTGGAGTTTGATGAATACCGTTTATTGTCTTGCCTTTCCTTCTTGTATTGGAATTCTAGCACCATTTAAATGAGCCTTTTGAATTAGGAAATCCATGCTTGGATCACTTTCCTAGGAGAATTTGAATGTCGGAAGACATAGTGTTACAGTGTTCAATTACACATTAAATTTGTTTATATTGGTATGTTGCAGTGAGTATTCTATGCAGCTCAATGCTTCTCGGCTCAAAGTTCTTCAAGCTCAGGATGACTTGGTTGGCTCCATGAAGGAGGCAGCATCAAAGGAGCTTTTAAACGTGAGCAACCACAACTTATCTCACCACCATGATTATCAAGGACTTGTTAAAGCTCTCGTCATCCAGGTAGTAAAACCTCACTGTATTTTTCCCTGCAATCATTTTAAGAAACGTGATTCGACTTGCCACAACAATTTAGAAAAAGAAAGGAGTGATTTTTGAGCTACTTCTGTTGTAAATTACTCCCTCCGTTCCAAAATTTAAGACCATTATTGACTTTTGAAAGTCAAAATAAGACATTTTCAAACTTAAAATTGAAATGATTCATTAAGATTTTTGAAACAATAAGTATTATAATGAATAATACTCCTTCCGTCCCAGGATAAAAATCCTGGTGGATTTTTCACGCATATTAAGAAGAGGAATAAAATGACAAAATTGCCCATAATAATGCCATTAAATATGGAGAGAGAATTAGAATAAGAAAAGTATAAGATATTTAATGCTACGGGCATAATAGGAAAAAATGTGTAAAAGTTTGGTTATTAAAAGAAAGTGGACATTTAACATGGGACAACTCAAAATAGTAATAAGGACTTTTATCCTGGGACGGAGGGAGTACTTGTTAGATAGTTTACAATATTCATCATTGTATCGACTAAAATTAAGAAACTCGTGTCAATTTTGAGTTTGAAAATGTCTTACGTTGCTTTAAAAAGTCAATAATGATGTTACATTTTGGAATGGAGGGAGTATTATATTTGGGCCGTCTTTCTCCGTTTGTTGAATTTCAATATGCTTGTAGGATAATCTATTATATGTGGTTAACAAATGTTAGGTCTTTGCTACCATACAAATATGAAAGAAGGTGAAAGGGAATGTCAGAAGTTTGAATAACTTCAGAAACCAGTTAGCCTTAGAATAATCAAGTCATCATGAATATGTGACACGTAGAAATTTAATTTTCACAATATATTGAATTTTACCTGATAAACCTCGAGTCATATTTTGTCCTCTAGTTTCTTTCATTATCTTTTGATAACATTAATTTTATGATGGGTTTACTCTTGATGTTGGAGTTTGTGCTCTAAAACTGTGGAAAAGTAGAATGAACTGGTGCAAATTAAACAGGACGTGCTTAAAGATTTTCTGATCCATTTATGATTAAAATTTGGTTATCAAAATACTGATACTCAGTTGTATGTATATTGCAGTGTTTACTTAGACTAAAAGAACCTGCTGTGTTATTATGTTGTCGAAAAAGATGAAGTGAAGTTACTGGAGTCTGTTTTGAGTTCAGCAAAGGAGGAATATGCAAAGAAAGCAAATGTTCACGAACCTGAGGTTATTATTGATAGCGTTCACCTTCCACCAGCTTCTTCCCATCACCATGTTCATGGTCCTTCCTGGTATATATATAGACATACATACTCAGCTAATTAATTGCCTATGGCTAGTTTATTCTTTCATGTTGTCTTTTTGGCCAACAGATTCTGGCTTTCCAGACTGCCAGTTAGTTTATTAGAAGACTGGTTAAACTAACTCTTAAAATCTTTTTTCCTCGTGTTCCTAGCTCTGGAGGTATCGTGATGGCTTCTCGAGATGGAAAAATTGTAATCGAAAACACCCTTGATGCTAGACTGGATGTTGCGTATCGCAATAAACTTCCCGAGGTATTTCTGTCGACTTTATGCTTATTTTTCCTCTTTTCGTTAATTTTTTATTTCTGACCCTATAGCCTTTTCTTCACATGTAATTATACCCTAATTAGTTATCCATATAATTTGAAGTGCCCTAGCTTTGATCTAGTGAGTAATACATCTTTAGGTAATGCCTGGCCATGCTGCATCCGTCATCTTTACATTGCTGAATATTTTCTTCTTTTTTATGTATGTCCATGCTTTTACACTTTCCATGTATTCATGTCATTGCAGATTCGCAAGCGGCTTTTTTTTGCTCAGGTTGCTGCGTGATGGTTTGGCTTTTTATCTGTGACATCTTGTTTGTTAAAGCTGTCAAAATTCTAAGACTGGGCGGTCTTGTTTGTGTATCTCACATTTTCTTTTTTCTCTAAATGCTTTCATTTACTTGGCTGTGTTAATAATATGGCTTAGGAACGGCAGACCAAAGCGATGAAACAAGAAGCTCAAACACACACTATTTAGTTGTTGTCGAGTTTGGAACCTTGAATAAACTGCTGTCGGTAATAATATCTTTGATTTTCTCCTATTTATAAAGCTACTCACTCGTGTATTCTATAGGACTAAAAGATTTGGCTGCTCTTGTTATGAATGCTAAATTATTTCCATAATATTTGGTTTTAGAATTGTAGCAGAAGTGATGCTTAATGCAGTAAACACACCATTCCTTCCTTTCTTTCCTGTTTGGGTTCATCCCTAATTCCAAGAAACAATTTCTCCCGCACATGGAACCTCCACCAATTGCTTCGGGGGAACCTCCAGCAAAGGCATAGCTAGCGGCACAGGAGCCGACTCGGCATCAGCGGCTTCGTGCCACAAGCTAAGAGAAGAGGAGAGGTGTTCTAGCAGCGGCAAGAGATCAATAAAGCACATTTATAGAGACATTTTTTATGTAGAAATATTAAAAAATCATGTAAAATATCAATTTCCAACAATCAATTCTAAGCCTTGATCCCGAAATAAATAAAAATAACTTTTACAAAATAAATAAATATTTAATTTCATATTTTCGTCTCACTGACCTTGCTAATGTAAAGAAATTTATGATTATAGCTCAATTTTGTAGTGTTCTATAACAAGTAATATATTCAAACTTTTAATATCATTATCACATAATTTCAAAAATCATCACAAATTGTAAAAATTAATAAAGTTAAAGTTAAAAGTTAAAATACGAATAAGATCAAACGATTTTTTAAAATATAGTTGTTTATGTTCGGATCAACATTTTCTTTCTTTACTTCTAAATTATTAGTATGTTAATAATTGATATCTAAATTGTAATTAGAAACTAAAAATGACAAAATTTGGCACAAAAATGTAACATTTTTATCAAATAAATTACTTTAATAATTATAGAAAGATAATACTACTTTTTTAAAAAACTATAAAATTTGTATGAGATAAATTTATTTTTAACAATTAAAATTTGAGACTATTTTAAAATATACTATAAAAATTGAACAGTATGCTTACTTTTAATATCTAATTAATTTCATGTTAAATAAAAATTTGAGACTCTAGAAAACTAAATAATAAAATACTATAAAAAAAAAACGTTAGAAAAAAATAATTTAATATGTTAATTAATTTTATGTTAAATATGAATTACGACTTAGGTAAAATTAAATAATAAAATAAAATAGTAATAATAAAAAAAAAAAGTCAACAATAAAAATAATAATAAATATACATACTCCAACAGTCCAATATGAGCAACTCACTAGAGACTAGTCATTGGAAGCATCCACCTTGAACCTACGTCGTTTACTAAACCTAAGAATCATCGTCCTCTCGTAGGTTGTTGGGTCACTCCACCACTGAGTCCACCCCTTTCGCTCCCTCGACGAGTCCGTCACTCTCTCTCTCTCTCTCTACATATTCATCTCCTTCACTCCATTCCCCATTTCTAATCTCTCTTTTCTCTCTCTCTCTAAAACCCCCACCCAGTTCCACCATGGAAGCCTCCCAAGCCCTCTCCCGCATAGGCCTAGCTGGCCTCGCCGTCATGGGCCAAAATTTAGCCCTCAACATTGCCGATAAAGGCTTCCCCATTTCCGTCTACAACCGCACCACCTCCAAAGTCGACGAAACCCTCGATCGAGCTCACAACGAAGGCCAACTCCCCTTAACCGGCCATTATACCCCACGCGATTTCGTCCTCTCTATCCAAAAACCCAGATCGGTCATCATTTTAGTCAAAGCCGGCGCTCCTGTTGACCAAACTATCGCCGCCCTCTCTGCCCACATGGAGCCCGGAGACACCATCATCGACGGTGGCAACGAGTGGTACGAGAACACTGAGCGTCGCATTTCCGAAGCCTCCAGCAACGGCCTGCTCTATTTGGGGATGGGTGTTTCCGGCGGCGAAGAGGGTGCCCGGAACGGCCCGTCTTTGATGCCCGGTGGTTCTTACCAAGCTTATGAGAATATTAAGGATATTGTTGAGAAAGTTGCAGCTCAAGTTGAAGATGGGCCATGTGTTACTTACATTGGGGAAGGTGGGTCGGGTAATTTTGTGAAAATGGTTCACAATGGGATTGAGTACGGTGATATGCAATTGATTTCTGAAGCGTATGATGTGTTAAAGAATGTTGGGGGTTTGTCGAATGCCGAATTGGCGGAGATTTTTGATGAGTGGAATAGAGGGGAATTAGAAAGTTTCTTGATTGAAATCACTGCTGATATATTTAAAGTTAAGGATCCACTTGGGGAAGGGGAGTTAGTTGATAAGGTTTTGGATAAGACTGGGATGAAAGGAACCGGGAAATGGACGGTCCAGCAGGCTGCGGAGTTGTCAGTGCCTGTGCCTACCATTGCTGCCTCTTTGGATTGTAGGTTCTTGAGTGGGTTGAAGGATGAGAGAGAGGCAGCTTCCGAGGTTTATAAGGAAGTTGGTGTGGTAAGAAGTGGGGTTGATAAGAAGAGGTTGATTGATGATGTGAGGCAGGCATTGTATGCTTCCAAGATTTGTAGTTATGCTCAGGGGATGAATTTGTTGAGGGCGAAGAGTGTTGAAAAGGGGTGGAATTTGAATTTTGGGGAATTGGCGAGGATTTGGAAAGGTGGGTGTATCATTAGAGCTGTGTTTTTGGACAGGATTAAGAAGGCTTATCAGTGGAATCCGAATTTGGCGAGCTTGTTGGTTGACCCAGAATTTGCTAGGGAGATGGTGCAGAGGGAGAAGGCATGGAGGAGGGTGGTGGGATTGGCCATTTCTGCTGGGGTTAGTATTCCGGGGATGTGTGCTAGTCTTTCTTATTTTGATACCTATAGGCGTGCCAGACTTCCTGCTAACCTTGTTCAGGCTCAGAGGGATTTGTTTGGGGCACACACATATGAGAGGGTTGATCGCCCCGGAGCATTTCATACAGAGTGGACAAAGCTTTCCCGGAAGAGTGCTAATGGCGTTGCTGCTCTGAAATGAGGCACTATATTATCTGTCAGTTTCTTGCTTTTGCCAACTGTTTTCGTGTTTCTATCAGGATTTGAATTGTATCCCTGACTGAGGATTCTTGGATAGGAATGGCAATTGTTGTTTAGCCTCACATTGTTATGTTATGTTTTTAATAAGTGGTGCCTGTCTTTTGAGTATTACAGCCTTCAATATATGCAAATGATTAGCTCCGATTGCAATTTATTTCATGGACTTCATATCCCTTGCATAAAACAACTTCCACCGATTCCATTATAACGTATTTGATTAGGATAATATCCAGAAGCATATTAGGCAGAATTTGGACTAGTTTCATTTTACTACACGGTTGCAGAGTTTGTTTGGAATAGCTTCCAAAGGCCAATAGGAAAGAAAAATGACAAATTCTGGAGAACACAATCTTTGAAAGTATTACCTAATTGGAATTCTAATTGTAAAGGTACAATTTGAAAATCTACTCCAGTAAGCTTTGCTTGAAGACCTTTTGGCAACTTATTCTTGGGCTAAAAAATTTCCTCTGGAATGGTGGTCCACACATCCATTATATTGTGCATAGGTCTTTTTAGTCCCTAATGCTTTGCAAGTTTTGTTTGTTACATTCATGCATTGCTTGATGGTTTATTAATTGATAGGGCATATCTTGATTCTTGCACAATTAACAAATGTTTCCATTCTTTCATGCTTTTTTATTGTAACAGGCTTTAATAGTTTCAAATACAGTGTTTCTTTGATTTCTAAGTTGAAAAATCAGTAGCAAAATGATAAACATGCTTTGTAATTGAAGCTGAGTTGGCTGCAGAAGCTTATGATAGGTAAAAGCTGAACTTCATTTTATTACATCTGTTTTGAGCATGCACTACGTGTACATATAGGATTATAGATAGTGTTTAGGATAGGTGATGGAGCAATGGATGGACTTCTCTTGTAAGTTAGCAACCTGCTTTGTTGAAATTGAGATAAGTTGATGAATCCAAATTCCAAAGTAATATGTTAGGAGTTATCTTCTGCTTGAGGCAAGAGTCTTTGGGGGAGTTGAGATTTAATTTCGTAAATGATTAGGTATCAGTGATCAAGTTACTATACTCTAGTACATTGAAGTCGAAATTTGTAGGTGAAACTTGGTGGAAATTGTCTACAGGATTAATATATTTTAACTCGAGATTGTAATATTCTTGATTTGTTCTGTCATGCTCCCACATGGAAATAGCTCCTCAGAGAATTCCAAATCGTTGTCAATGAATTGAAAGTGGCAGGCATTTTTATGTCATTCAAATATGATTTGGTCATATTACATGGATTCCATTATGTTTAGTGGCTGGGGATGATTGTAAAGATGGTAAATGTTCTAACTCTTTACTTTGTATAATATTATTATTATTGTCATTATTATTTATTGTTATTATTATTAATGTTAATAACCGGTGGAATAGGTTCCTGAGAAATGTTAGGTATCCAAATCCACCATGTCTTTGCACCACGTCCACAGGCACCTACTTAAATGATACTCTGACCAAATGCTAAAATGTCATTGTCGTGTCATTTGAAGAGCTACTTTTGTGTAGTAGATTTGGGGAGTTCAAAGTTGCCTTGTTATTTAAATACAGCAGGGGAATGGCTCCAAAATTCTTTTAATCATCCTCTTTTCCATGCTTCCTGCAAATCAGTATATCTATGTAACAATTGCTTGAGACTTTTCCTGTACCTCTAATTTTTATTTTAACTAAACTAGTGAGTGAATTTTAATATTCAATAAATTTGTTGTTGATTCTGAGGGATATATCCACTTGTAAAGGTGTTGTGGTTTGGTAAAGTTAGTGCTTCCTCCTTTTGACTTCTCATTAATATACTTTATAAGAATTTGACAAAGGAAGAGATGAAGAAAAATAAAAACTTGTGGTGAAAAGGTTATGGAAAATCTGCATTTTCAAGGGTTGGATGAGTTCTTGTTACAGTAGCAGAAGGCATCCTACTATTATGGATCCAAACTGTATCAAGAACAACACCTTCATGAGCTTCTTTTTCCATTTCATGCATTTTCTTCACCTTGAACAACTTAACGTATATCATTCCAACGAAACCAGCACAACCCAGGAAAATGAATCCAAGCACGAACCCTATTGCCCAAAGTTCCCTCTCCTTATCCTTGGCCTTCAAAGGAGCAACTATTGAGAAATGGCCTGGACTACTGCTGTAACAGACATTTCCCAAGCTTGTCTCACTTAGAGAAACTCTCCCGTCAGCACCAAAAATAGCACAACTTGTTCTAGGAGCATTACCACCCTTGAACGTTAGATTTGGAAATTTAATTGATATTTGTGTTCCTGTTGTGCTGAGGTCGAGCTTCGTTATGTTGTTAGTGCTAAAGTTTGATGCGTCGTAAACCGTAAAACCAACAACAGAAGAAACTAGTGAGTAACCTGATATATTGAAGTAATGAGAAGACAAGTTGCCCAAATCTTGATATACTAAGAAAAGTCTCCTGACATAAGGGGATGGCAAAGTTCTTGATGGGATGCGAAAATTGCTAAAATTTGCGCCGTTTCTCCACAAGGTCCTGCTTCGGAGCCTCACAACCGTGACTTGTATGCCTGTTAGATCCACAGGGAGGGGAGCCTCGTAGAGCGCACCAGTGAGAGGTCGACGATGAACTAGAGCTCTGAAAGCATGTTTGTGGAGAATAACATCCAAAGATTGACTGGGATTATTAGCCGCGTCGACAAAATAACAGAACAAGAGGAAAAGAAGTAAGTGGCTGGTGTAAAAACTTAGGTTCCATTCTGCATTTTTTGACATATCTTTGATGGTGACTTGGTGTAGCTAATCCGAAAGAAGGAAGAAAAGTAGTGAGCGAGTGAGTGAGCTTCTGGTTCTACTCTTGAAAAAGTCATGGATTTGGCTTGGTTTCTTTCAATTTTTAGGACCCAACCAATTGAACAAAGTCATGGAACTGGGTCCCAATAGAAAATGGAAAAGTGATGGATAGCATTAGGGTGATAATCTTGCGTGCTCCGTGGAATGCGGAGGTTAACAAGAATACTGAGTGCTGCTGCTTTAGGCAATCAGTGGTGGGTGTGGGTGGAGGCGGAGCTTTACAGTAAAACCCCCCATCTAAGTGGTGATTTGATAGCAACGGTAATGATGATCCATACAATACATACGCCTTCTGTTCCTTACTCATTGTGTCCCTGTCCCTGGCATTCTACTTACCCCGTATCTTACATTTATAAAACTTGTGGATACTTAACGTATTTCTTTTCGTAAATCACCGGCTTCCATTTTTATAGCTTTATTGCTTATACAGATGGCAAGTCCATGAGTTGACTCGGTTAAATACGCCGAGGTGTACTCAAAATATTCAGCTATAAAGAGACTTAAAGTATCCAAACTACGTAGTACTTGTCAACAACTTTTGTTCTGTTCTCGAGGAAAATGTAAAACACCGACTCATCCGCAACAAAGAACAACCAAAGAAATGAAAGCTTATATACAAGTATCAACATATACACTAAAAAATACGTTCTTCTTAAGTAGCCGAACACTGTTAATTTGATGATCACCAGTAGATACCTTAACTTCCTGAGAAACTTGTCCTATCATTATAGCAAGGGCCATTAGACATTCAATCTCCAAATCTAAATGCATCTAACACTAAAAAGTGGGAAGATTATTTATACACATTCATTCATTGCTTGATGGTGAGCTCAGCCCTGAGGTGTAGTACGCCGTTGATGAAATAAGCACTGTCTTCGGCCAAGAATGCCGTCCAAGGTATAGCAAACAGGTTCCTATAACCAACAGCTTTACCTCCGGTGAATGTATAGTTCCCTTTATACTTGCTCTGGTATTCCTCAAATGGCTTTGACCTCGCAGCAAACTCATAGTCAACTGCAAAACTCACGGATCCCTTTTCTTGCATGCCCAAGAACAGCCCAAAGCAATGGAATGAACTTTGTTGGTCCATGTTGCAGTGAGCAGACAGGAAAAACCCCTGCCCTCCCAGATGGAAAGCTTGCGAGTAAACCCTGCCAGCAGGAAACAAATTTACGCATTCTTCACGTTTCAGATCCAGATACACAATGCACTGCCGACGAGGCAGTTCAAACTCGACTACCTTGACTGGGCGATACTTGTACTCTCGTTCCACAAAACGACGGGACATGGTGACACTGGTCTCACCTGCAGCGAGTGAGCGCTGCCTGTATGGTGCCTCAGCCTTGAAAAAGAGAGCCTCAAGAACAACCTTGGACGCGAGCTCAGGATCAAAGTCGAAGCATGTTAGAACTTTCTTCAACTTTCGGCAGGTCATGTATGGGAAACGAACAAGGCGACCAAGGCGTTTGCCTAGTACATCTCGTCTTTCTTCCAGCTTTGTGTAATGGATCCTGGCCCACTTCAACACAAAATCATAAACAACATCCTCTGAAGCTACCTGAAGATCATCACTGGATAGGACTGCCTCTATTCCAGCTAAAGGCAAGTTTAGCACCTCTTCTTGGAATCTGGTAAAAATTGCAAAAAGAAATTGTGTGAACTCGAATAACTTAAGCTAGCAATTATGGGGGAAAAAGTGCAAACCCATACCCAGGGCCAGCTGGATAACCCACAAATATGAGTGAGCCAGCAAGCAACTACAGAGTACCAGAGTTATCTAGCAACATAGATGTGAGCTAGCAAGCAACTATGAAGTAACGAGTTATCTAGCCATCTATGGATGTGTGTCAACAAGTAACATTAAATGTAAAAGAGTTAAGAACTCTTGTCTGCTTTTACCAAGCGCTGCAGTTCCCTCACTTCGGTTCTTCATCTGAAATACCGAAGGGAATTACTGCAGAGGCATTAAGAGCCAAAGCTACTACTAAGCATGATTCCTTTTTAAAAACAAAATGGAGTCTTTAAGGTTTCAACTAATACAGAACTAAAAAGTAAAGTAAAGCTAGGATGCCAGAGCTCTCACTTGCTTATGTCTTTGTAACGAACAGCAAGAAACTGCTTTGCTGCATCTGTCAGTGGCTGCACTGCATCAGCCATCAAAACACTCGAAGGAAGATCCAAATAAAGCAAAGCAGACTCGCAAGTCATAGGTATGTTTCTTAATAGCCGACTGCAGTATCTCATACAAGAAGTAACCTCTAATTTGTCAGCAGCCATCAGAACATCTAGTAAAGCGGAAGGCGTGGTCGTTGACAAAGTATTGCTGTACATAAAATTTAGAAGGTCCATCAAGGCAGCTTCCTCTGTTCCATGAAAAGGAAAAAGTAGAAAATGGTTGTAAACTTATGTTTTTACTAACTTCTCTCAAAAACAACAAAAGAAAATAATAAGAAAATGAGGTCAACTACAATACATAGCACACATGATACATTACTGATTATCGGAAATTTCACCTTAAATGAAATGAAGTAGTTATTCACATAACAAGAAAATGGGAAGAAAAATACAGCCAAAGAAATGTTTTCATCTTTACCAGAGCCATGGATTTGTATAGTCACATGTCGCTGCTCTCGACTCTCTCATCCCGTTTGAGAATAACTACAAGACAATGGTTCAAATGCACAATTTATAAAAGAGTTCAGATTCAAAGCAGTATATGCCAGATTGATGACTCCTAACCTTATAGAAAAATGGACTCTTTGCTGCCAATATCGGGGAACTAATGTGTATAGTCTTCACCCGAACAACTGTCGAACAGTCCATGCTCCAAGCAGCATCATTGCCATGAGTACCATCATCCCCTACAGAAGTATCTATTAATTCCCGATATGTACTAAACAGCAACTAGTGTCTTTAAAGAATGATAAAACATGGTCAACTTCAATTTTCAGAAAAGTTACATATAACTACACAAATTAGCTATTCATTGCAAGTCTCTAATAAGATCAAGATTTTTGATAATCCAAATACTTTACTATACTATTATGTTTCTTCATAACTCCAATTCTTGTTTAAGAAGAAAGACCTCAAGGTCAATAAGATAAAACAATTATATAGGAAAGTGAAATATGTACCAGGTTGATTCAAATTCAATAAACCACTTGAAGGTGATTCCTCAATCATTGCCACAGCATCCTCATCTTGGTTTTCATAGGTAACACCTTCCTCTGTATCCGGCATGTTACAGCTCAAAATCTGTTCCTCATGATGAGTGACTGCATCCACAACTAGAGGTAAAACAGAGAACAAATGTTCAGTAAAACAAAAAACTGACAAGGGCCTGCAAGCGAGTGTCAACAACTCTTGCCAAAAGGCATACCAGTAAAGTATACTGAAAATCTTAAAAAAAACACGAGCAAATATAAACCATTGTCCCTCAGATCTATAACAAATTTGTATGCATAATATGTAACACAAATTTTCACACACCACCACAATTCAATAACCAAGAATCTTACAAGACTTATGTATCTCAAATTCCATAGTTGTCATTATAGTAAGATTTGGAATGCAAATATAATCTAGAGTGAATAGCTGACTATTTTATTCTTGTTTTATTTTTCTACAAAATATATCTCACTGACCATATGAAGATGTCTAACCCTAGAATAGACATTACCTACTAAGCCACTTCATCACCCTTCATATTCTTTTGCTTTGGGATTTTTGCACTTGACAAAGACTCCAGAATATATAGGAAATTTCTCGTTTACTATTTTGGGAAATCAATATTCATGTTTTCAGTTCATGATTTGACGACTATGGTAAAATCACCAACATGTATAGAAAGAAATAATACAAAACTTTGAAGTTTGAACCCTGTACCACGAGCCATCCAAATTCAGCATCTAATCACTAAAGACAATATGCATTTACTGGTTTACATTGGCAGACGTCATCAAACATGCAAATAAAAGCTTAACTTTCTATAATCAATCATTCCATACAAAGTCTACTAAATCATTACACTCAGCTCCTTAACAGAATTGAATTCAGTATATGTAACCAATTTACTGACACAGCACTATCTTCCAGAAAAATACCAAGATTCGATTTAACACAAAAACCTGCATTCTAAAACTTGTCCTTGCTATTACTTATATGCTGACTGCCAAAAATACCTTCCCCTCCACATTTCAATTCAAATGCGAACAAGCTGTAACTATATTAACCCACACGGCCACATTCCAATATAAAGCTTTAAAAGAGCCAAGAATCAGTCAAGACGAAATCTTTATATCAAAATTCACACATTGCACACTTCTCCCCTCTTTTCAATTTACACCCAGAAAGCCCTAATTATATAACTCCACTCCCTAATACAAAGCTTTATAAGAATCAAAAATCTTTCTTGACATTTGCCTCGGATTCACTTCACATAACACACAATATACAATAAATTAAAATAAAAATGAACTGACCATTTTCTTTCTTGACATCTTCTCTCCTTCGCTTGCGATTGTGGGCCCATTCTGCAATGGCGTTGAAACTCTCAGGGTCAGATTTGGCATCGGAAATATCGGGTATGATTTCGATCTTGAGAATCCGATCAGAGAAATTGCTGTCGTTGAAGGCGAATCCGAAGTCGTAGTCGACCCGACCACCGCCCGGCGAGAAGTTCGGAGCCATTATTGTTTGGGGGTTCAATTGTTTCATTAACAAAACTAAACTGAAGAGAGAGTCGCAGTGAAATGGAAACCCTAATCAGGAGGAACGAAAATCGAGAACAATCGGAAGCGGTTGGGAGCGTGGGGAGATATGACCCATGCGAAGCACCGGAACACTCTCAAAGATGCTGCAACGAAAATGACGTAACAGTTTTTCTTTCTTTATACTCCCTACCATTACCTGCTTATTTTATTTTTATGGAGTACTTACTATGTTTCAAAAAATTTATTTTTAAAAGTAATTTTATCCATACTTAAATTTGATTTGAAAGAAAAAAAACGTCAAATTTCTGCAATAAAGGACGTAAACTTTGAGAGACCAGTTTTATTTTATTATCAATTTTATATAAATTTCGAAAATATCAATTTATCATTTTTATAGGTATACATCATCCTTTTATGCAAATAATTTAACGTAATTTCAAAATATAGTAGTATCAATAATTTAAAAATGCAAAAATTTATATTTTGGAACCGGATTTTATAATATTCTATAAGTCAAATCTAGGATAATTAAATTGAATTGGAGATATTTTTTTTACGTCAAATTGGTCTGAATGAGAAAGGAAGGGGAACGAGATATGAGATAAAGAAAGTATATTTATATATTGAAATTGGTATGATTAATTTAATTTTTAAAATAACTAGTGATTATAATTATTTGTATAAATATAATTTTTATAATTATACTTCTTAAACTTAAATGAATTCATATAATTTTTTACTTTGGAAAAAATTGTAATTGCTTTGAAAAAGTCAAAAATGATCCTATACTTTAAAACAAATGAAGTATTCGAAAAAGTGAAGATAAACCTCAGTTCATTTTTTTATATATTATAATATTATAAAATCGACAATCTGATATATGTCATCTATTCTATTATCAACAAAAGTCACAAGTTTCATGTAAATTACATCTAAATAAACTAAACAAAGTCTTAAGTTTAAGGGTAAATGTTACAAAATGATATTGTTTTAAAGTTTTTAGTAAGTAATAATTTGCAAAAAGTGATGTTGAGGGGTTTCAATAAATTATCATTAAATTGTCATTTAAGACTCATTTGAGACCCTATCATTACTCTAATGCAAACGAAATCTTCTTGTTAGACAGAGGTAGTAATATAGAATTTTGCTAAAGTTCATTATTTGACACCCTGCATATTATCTTCTTGGAATGGCCTCTTGAAAGGAATAATATTGGTTCTGCCACTAGAAAGTGAAGTATCAATGACAAAACCAACTATATACTCCACTTGTGTGGGGAAAATGAAGATAAGGTACTGAGGAACTACAAGACTAAATACAAACACAAAAACACACACACACACACACACACATGCATAGGCTGATATGGAAGAGAAAGGAGGATTGGTGATGTTTGAAATTGGGCCTTGTGAGAATGCTTACCAGATGGGATTCTTGATAGGCCGAAGGTTCTCCAAGCAGATCAGAGTCAACAGACATTATTCTTCAGCAGCAGCTCCTCCCTTTGCCAAAACCCCACAAAAATCAAAGCATTCCGAAACCGTAAAAATTTCCAAACTACTGGGATGAACTCTTAGGCACTGCTGAAGGAAGCGGTGTGCCCCTTCTTGACGTAATGTTTTTCATACTAACTGCTAATTTCTTTTCGATTTAATGTAACAGTGTAGTGTTATAATTGTTCTCAAGTGTGTTTTTCACAATTTTACTAGATTATACTACTCAACTTCAGAAAGGAGATACTACCATTTATTTCACAGACAGTAACAAAACTCGAAGACGATACTATTGATGACTGCTCAGATATCCTTGTTGTTAGTGTATCAATGGCCATTGCAGCTCACAATGAGGATGCAAATGTTGCTATAGTTGGCCACACGTAAGTGCTCTATCAGTCCTAGTCGACATAAATGTAGCAGTTAATCATTCATGATAATATACAGTTTGAACTTGGATGACCCGAATACATTTCTAGATGAATTTTTATACTAAATACTATACATTTATGAGAGAGCATGAGCATACCTGCATAAGGTATATCATATGTGTAACATACTTTGTCTTAACTTGCAGATATCTGATTAGGGGAACCCTGTACAATGGTCTGTCTTTAACAGCTTATACATATGCAGGGGAGCTTCCAAGTTGTGCATTTGGGTTTAATGGTTCTGGGATGGTATATTTTCTCCTTAAATATCAAATCACACTATATATAGATTATATAGTTAATATGGTATCCTTGTTTAGAATAAAAATGTTTAATTTGAAGCAAACATAAGTACATAACTATCATTCGTATGACTTCACATAACACATTATGGAACTCTGAATACCTGGAAAAAAATTCATTCTTTTAGGCATTTACACTGAATTCAGTACCGCCATCAATTGATGAGATTGTAGCTGGTGGCATTGGGCGAAACTTCATTTCCAGAGACTTGCTTGAAGCAACAAGCATTGATGATGCATTATCTGTAAGCTCTAATGTGCCAAACATCAAATTTTCAATATGAGTGAAGGATTTTTGATAGCTAGACTTCCGTGTCCAGAGGATTCAATTGTCAGAAGCTTCTGTTGGGCATAGTTATAATCTCATTGACATAAAGACGCGTAGGATTTTGAACGTTGAAACTGCATCAAGAAAACGAGTTTCAGTACATGAGGTTGGGGCAATGCCATTCTTCCATGCCAACATGTACCTTCATCTTCAAGTTGAGCAGGCAGGTAATATATATAATGCATTTACATAAGAGGCTTGTCAGATCAGAATACAAAATTCATAAAAGATGAGAGACTAAATTCACCATTAGCAACAAGGTAGGTGTTCATAATGCATATTGCAGAACAATATAAAAGAAGACTGCTTTTATACATTAAGATAGACAATTCCATATAAAAAGTTAAATCATAGTGTAATTTTTCTCTTTGGGTGCTGAAGGCACATGATGAGAACTCTATAAGCAGACAAAAAAGAGCAGCTTTGCTGCCAAAAGGATCAAAAACAGATTACCTTTCACTCCTTGGAGACGTGGATGATCCAAAATACCCAATCTATATGACAGGTATATTTGAAGAACGTAGATTTTTTTCCCTCTGCTTGATACTCAGGGTACTTATTATGATTCTCACCTGATTTTCAGGTCCCACACTTCATACTCTATGCATAGCTGTAATTGAATTGGATGAACAAACAGTATCAATTATTATAGGAAATCCAAAGAATGGAGAAGAATCTCATGTCTTCTCAATGTCTTAGGAGCATCCTCAACACCGAAAAGCACTAGCCATCTCTTCCTGCCGCAGGCAGGTTGTCTGGCAACTTGAGCTGTGTCCCTTTTCTCTGTATCAATTTCAACATTTTACTTCATCCTTTATCTGCATCAAGTAACAAACTTAGGTAAAAACATGGATAACTTGCAAGATCACCTCCAAGATTTAACTTACTACCTAATGCATCAAGTACTTGATCAAGTTAATTGCGATAACCAGGGTCAGCCTGACGTCAATATAAAGAAGACAAAGCACAAATGGTATCCCTATTTGATCTGTATAGCCAAGTAACCATGAAATACATATACTCTACATATACATCTCTGATATATTCAACTTCCAAAACTTTAATAACATGAAGATAGAATTACTTCTATAATGCTGAAACATTAAAATTCAGGGTACTTCAACTAACATTTACACAAAACAAGAGTCCTAATCTCAACTAATTCCAGAAAGCATCAGATAACCCTCACAGCAACTTGCGAAGCTAAACATTCGACTTTTGTTTTAAGTCTGAAGGGAAATTTTCGAGCTTTTTAAACGTGAGCGTGACCGCTGACCTCTTGTCCTTGCTTCAAGCAGCTTTTCCTTCAAAGTATTCTCCTTTAAATCCGAAGGCAGTTTTGAAGATGACTCGGATATGTTGAGATCTTGGGAAGGAAGTTTCACTGTCCATTGTCTTACCGGACTAGCATGACTCGCCCATACAGAGTTACCACCAGAAGTTAACCCGTAATCATTCTCAGGCTGCAAATTCCCATTTTCTGACAACAAATAATGACTTCTGATCAAATTATCAATATAGTCTGAGCTAGATTCAGGGAATCCATCAGCCTGATTCTTTCTTTCACTAGCCTCTTCTGCAGCTTCATGAATTTCATACTTCTTTGGTATGTTTACTTCAACTGGGACCCCATCTGCAGTTTTACCCTGTTCTGTATCCTCAGCTTGATTCTTGATTCCATTATGTGATATAGCCCGAGCCATCTGTTCTTCAAACTTCACCTGCAAGCTGGACGGATGACGATCCTTAGTCTTTTCTTGAGATGCTAGTTTCTTTTTTGCTTGATGTGGTTTAAAGTTTGAATCGGTATATCTTTCCTCAGCTTCAACAGCTTCTGGTTTCAAGTTAACCGCGCCTGGTTTGTCTAGCTCAAAACAATGTGAATCACTGCCTGCAGAATCGCCATCATCACCCTCATCTTGAGGAGCACTAACAGTCACATTCAAGGGGATGGATTCAAGAGAACTCCTTCGGAAGGTGGGATCCTTTGGCACCAAATTATCATGACTTTGGTAATTACCATTGTGTTTACTTTGAAGATAAGTCTCTATTTCAGCAGATAATTTATCCACAATTGACTTCTTTTCTCCTAAACCAGACTGAGATTCTAGTTTCATCTGAATTAGTTCATCAAGCCAGATTCATTCAGATAAATGGAGAATCAACCTATCACGTTCAGCCCTATTGGCCACAGCCTTTTCAGACTTTTGTTTTAAAGCATGCACTTCTTGTTCATAGTCTCTTATTTCCCAGGCGAATTCATCACAAAGGCCTTCCAACAGCTTCCGAGATTTTCTCTCTTTCTCAAGATCTTTCAAGGCATTAGCAAGAGATGTTTTTACTTCATAGAGCTCCCTAGCTAACTTTCTGTGCAGGCTTTCTGACCGTCTCCTTAATTTCCTTTCATCTTCTAGTTCACCCCTCACTGACTGAATGGCAGCATTGATCCGATCATGTTCCTTGCTCTTCCTATCCAGTTTGTCTTCTGCGATTTGCCTCATCAATTCATCCATCTCACGCCGATCAGCTTGCTGATCTCTAACCAATTCCTTGGTCTTGCTTGCGGGCATGTTCTAGCTCCTTTTCAGTGCTTTTACTAATGATATGTTAGATGCATGCTGTTCTTCCAGACTCCAGATTCGATTCAATACTTTTAGCAGTTCCGTAGATGTTTTGAGGCTATAGCTCGTCTCACCAATACCTCCTTAAAGTCTACAGAACTGGTAGGTGTCACAGCAGGATTATAAGGTGCTACCTTCATGAGCAAAACACATGAAAACATGTGAGTGGGGTAATAACAACAGATGTTTCACAAAAGATAGGTATTTAAGGCCAAAATCTCTGTGGGATTGAAAGACTGTTGTTATATGGTGATATTATGCAAACATTCATTCAAAGATTGTTATATAAATTAAAAATATGATACCTTTCAAATGAAGACAATAGGAAGATTCGGATTACACAAGGAATATTATGATAAAAAGCACATATATTTCATAATTCATTTCAAATCAATAAGCAACTTACTTCCACCATCTTGTAAAGAATGTTACAGGTTATGGAGGTGCATTTCAGATTTTAAGATGCGTCTAAAAACATATTTATACATTAATTTATCAACCATAATTGAGACAATAAAAATACTCCCTCCATTCCAAACTATAGGATCAATACTGACCTTTTGAAGTCCAATTGAAATATTTTCAAATTTAAAATTGATATGAATTTTTTCACACTTATAAACTATGTAAAAAAGTACTACCAATCACAACCTTTATTGTTTTTGTAAGTATTAAATGAATCATATCAATTTTGAAATTAAATAAAAGTAGTAGTAGTAGCAGTTTATAGCTATCTTTTTTTGCTTTCACCAGTTATGCGCATCAATTCGAAAGTAAAAACAATCCCTTTTAGGAAAAAATAACAAAATTCAATGTTTTCTACCTCCATGGAACTGTCATAACTTTCTGGTAATACAGGTTCTATGACATGATTGTTCCTCTGTATTGACCGATGTTGCATAAGTGATGCAGCAACATGCCTCCTCAAACTACTTGCACTTTCTGGCTGTATTAAATCAAAGATTACAAATAGGTTATCGGATAAGTAAAGAAATTTGAACATGGCCATCTTGCATGCACTACTATTTTATTTCCGTTGGCAATATAATTGCAGCCCTTATAAGATGTACAGAGCTTTTTTTCTAGCACTGATTTAGAGAAAAGCTAATTATTAAGATAAGGAATGTTCCTTGCAGACTTGTCCTGCAGAACTAAATTTACCGATAAAAAACTGGAAATAAAGGACAACAATTGTCATATGAAATCGAAATCATATTGTATATTCAAAATCTTTGAAATAATTGAGAGAAACAATCTAAATAATAAGATAAGGAATGTTCTAATAAATTTCAAGACAGCCTTATTGGAAACCATTTATGAGAACAGATAAAAACAAAGTCCTCAGCAGCAATAGTGCAAATGGGGACCTCGAATTCAGTATGTCCAATAACAGGAGCCTACATATAGATCAAGGAGCAACTAAGTTTCAGTCCTAGATCAACAAGAGTCAACAAAAATGAGAATGAATAATAAAAACCTACCGACCATACAGAAAAGTATGTGGTTTGTAACAGCTTGATTCTGCCTAAGAGGCATATACATATAATACATCAAACAGAAAACCATGAAATCACCTTTACCAAAACAAATCAAATCAACAACCACAGAACCACAATTATTTACATATGACAAAGGACCATCAGAATACACAAAGGATCCATCAAAAAAACACAGCAAAAATAATAAATAAAAATTATCAAGAAATTCAAACCCACAAATGGAAAGAACCACAAATTGCAGAAAGGCTAATCAATCATTACCCAATTTCCAAAAAGCAACCTTTTCTATGCACATGTTAGAAGGGTTTGTACCTGATCAGGAAAACTAGGTGAAGGATCACGGTGGTTGTGCTGGTGGTGCTGGTGGCGGTGGAGCCTAGGAGGCGGGCCAGTGGTACTCTGGTGCATTTTAGAGATGGGGAGCTTGTAGTGATGAAGCTCCCAAAGAGTGGCAGCAAGCTTTCTAGCAGAAACAGGAGGAAAAGGATCAGTGACCTTAATGATGCTGCTATCTTGCGCAGTGTCACTAACATCAACTGGGACTTGTAGCAGTCTCCATGAGGGCAATACTGGAGTGCTTTGTCCCCCCCTTTTCCCTACCAATAGTGCTCCTTTCTTCAACTTTTCCCCTAAATTCTCTTGCTTTCCTGCTGGCTCTTCCCCACTATTCTCTACCCTTTTCATTTCTCTCTCTAGAGTTTAGACTAAAAAAAGATAAAAGAAATAATATTTTCTCTCCAGCCCATCTGACCTTGCTTTTCCTAATTTATTTCTACTGTAGATTTTCCAACTCTTTTCTACCCCACAGGGGAATATGGTCATTCTTGATCTCTGAGACTGACTCTTCTTGTTCAGTCTCTTGGCAAAAGGTATTAAAGAGGGGAGTGATTGAATGATAATGGTAGGGGACCTCTTCGCTCATAGATTCATACCCTATTATGTACACATTTAATTATTTATTCCGTCCATATATATTTACCAATTCATACCAAATTCATTGGTTCCGTTTTCGACATAAATACGGTAAAAAAGAATAAATAATTTAAATGCGTGTAATTATTGTTGAGGTAATAAACTTTAACCAAAGTCAAAAAAAATATCTTATATATCTTCTATTTTTTTATTGGCAGATTTTATTATAAGATAAAAAATAAAACAATGAATAAATTTAATGAATGTAGTCTCTTTATAATTCTATTAAATTATAATCATTTTATCTAACTATGAGATTAGGGAGTAATATCGTAATTATAATTCATTGGTTATGTTTTTGACATAAATTTATCAAATGTGTGTAATTATTGTAAGGGTATGTCACATCAAAATATCTTATATATAAATATTTTTTTATTGGCAGAAGATAAATATTTAGTTATCCATAATGACTACCTATTAAACTAATAAGGTCTTAATTGTAATAAGGTCACTATTTATATTCTATATAATTTTGGAGTAATGCACTAATGCTACACCTACAAATAACTTTTACAAAAACTAATTTATAAAATCATGTATCAAAGTATAATTAGTGAATGAATCAACATACATCAGTGGGTCCAGTAATTATAACTAAAATCATACACATCATTTGGTATCT
This sequence comes from Panax quinquefolius, assembly GCA_020205615.1. Lineage (NCBI taxonomy): Eukaryota > Viridiplantae > Streptophyta > Magnoliopsida > Apiales > Araliaceae > Panax > Panax quinquefolius. The sequence goes on from CM035152.1 coordinate 2,434,290, forward strand.
TTTTTTAATAATTATTTAGTCACCGTAGTATTATTGATAATTTTAAGGTACTTTAACCTTTTTTTTTCTTTTTTTTTTTCCTGTGATATGTAGTTTTAACTTTTACAATGTGCTCCACCCTATATTAAAAATAAAATTAGAGGATAGTGACAAGGTAAAATTTTAATTCAAGATAATAATTAAATTATTATTTGATTGTCTAGTAAACTCAAAATAACCCTTCAAATAACCCTTCATTCCATTGATGTTTCTACTTTAATTTCACACGACAATATGTGTGACGCCCCCAAAATAGGTATACATCACTCATTCGAAATACAATCGTAATACGAAATAATTACAACTTTATTATTACAACAAGAAAAGCTGAAAGTTTGAATACAAATATTATCTTCTGGCAATATCTATACTCAAATAAATCCTCATCACATTTATTGATATATTATTTTACAAAAATGGTGAGGACTACTAAACACTCTCTCTAGAACTTTCATTCCATACCCCGACTCATACTTTCGCTATATTCTCGCCTCGGAGAAGAAAAAAATGGAACAAAAAAGGAAAAGGGTGAGCTTCAACTAAATTTCAAGAAAAGAATATTATGACTAAGATAATATACAACAAATTATCATTAGTCTTCAACAGAAAAAACTAATAAATAGAATCTGACAACAAGTTTTTAAACCAATATTCGCAATGAAATAATAATTCATTAGAAGATTTAAGTAGAGAATGCAAACTACTATCTTCTATGTATGAATTTAAAAGTTAATCGCCTATCTTTTATCCTCAGTACATCAATCAACATACATCCTGAGTCAAATATTCATCTTTGCACTACGCGCCAAAGATATTCATCAGGTTGGTCATGTTCATCTAAACACTGCTTATCTTTCTTGCCACTCTGGCCAAAGATATTCATCGAAATCATTCATCTTTTTGCTACTACGGTAAAGATATTCCATAATATCATCATTTAAGACCGAGGATGATGAAAAATATTTTTAAAAACGAATCCAAATTGAAACAAAATGACAAGGATTAAGGATTAAAGACTTTTTTTTTATCCACGTCCAAAAATACCTCAAAAAATAATCATAGTGGTGTAAAATTCAAGAATGATCAAAACATGGATACAATCAAAGCTAGTATCCGTAATAGATATTTTGACGAAAAGAAAATTTTTTATTTTTCGATGAATAGTCTTAGTATTCGTGAATAATTCAGATATCGTGAATAGTCAAGTATACGTGAATAAGAACTCAGACACCAAAAGTTTCAAATTTGATAAAAACTTCATATCAATATTTTAACATAATGATATTGAAGAAATAATATCATTACTGAAAAAAAATAATATCCCTTACCTCGAAAGATCAAGATCTCTAAATTGAAACACCTGGATATAAAGCTATGACTTGAACTTGCATAGTATAACAATACTCAAAATATACTCAAAATACTCACAAGAATCACTTCGATAATATAGAGAGAAAACTTCATTTCAATTGTGATTTTCAATTCTAACCTAAGCACCCTATTTATAGAAAAATCTTGCTAACACCAAAAAAAGTAAAATTTAATATAATAATAATATATATAATCAAATTTCCTACGCACACAAATCTGGTCCAAACTTCAGCCACACATGTGCCAAAAACAATAAAAACGTTTTTCTTAATAAAAATAATTAAAACTTCCAAAAATCAATTATTTTGAACTTCTAACTTCAATAATTCATAATAAATAGCCCTTTTGTCGGAAAATTCGAAACTCACAAGTTTTATAGGAAATTCAATTCTCTACAACTTTGCGAAGAAATTTTTTTCCAAATTCCAAATGAAAATTGGACCAAAATCCACAAACGAAGCGATTTTACGTGCTATAATCAAATTTCGACCAATAAATGGGGTCCACCGAGCATGTTTAACATGTTTTAAACATTTATTGCAACAAAAAATACTTTTCCTCCTCATATACTCATATATCCCACATTCGTTGTAAAATATCACCATTATTATATTATTAAAATATAATAATATATTTAAATAATTATTTTATCGAGAAAAGATAAAATTTCAATTTTCAACAATTGTCACATTAAAAATTTTCTACATCTATATCCACATAAAATCAATATTTTTCTCATCATATGAATCAATAATTAATTATTCACAAATAATATTACGTAATCACAATATTGACAACCGAGCGCCTCCCAGGAAGAGAGGGCTTTCCAATAAGAATTTCTCCTTACCTTAGCCAAGAATTAGGTGACCAAACCTCTCCTGTAGATGTAACTTTCTAGACATTGCCAATAATGTTATCTAATAATATTATTCGGATAATATGAATTATTGCTTCGATAATGAAAAATACGTAATGACAATTATCAAACAACAAAGAATATAAAATATCAACGCAAACAATTATTAAATCAATAAAATATCTTGAATAAAGAATTATCGTAACCATTATTGAGTAAATGCATTCTTATGTAAGAATCAATAATTGGTGCAATATCGTATCATCTTCTGTTTTAACCCACCGAAGTATTTTAACAAAGATTAATCTTAGTAATAACTACTATTGTTATTTTTAAACAACTTATATTTGTCGTTTTTCATCCAATCGCTCAATCGCTTTCAGTTTACATTACTACGCTACCGTCAGCATTTAATATTCTCCGACACGAGATTTAATATTCCACTTAATATTAAACTAATATTCCCCACAACAATGAATATTTTTTATAACCACTTGCTTATTTTGAAATATTTACGTATTTTTACCCCTAACTATCCACATTAATCAAATCAACCTTACTTATTTCAAAATAATAAACGGAGGAAAATAAATTTCATTTATTAATAATTTGGGCTACTTTACGATATGTGCATGCACTAAAGAAAATGAGTTTTTCCATTGGTAACATTATTAGAAAGAAGTGATCCGTTAAGAAGTTAAACTATAAGATGGATACTACATACTCCAAATAACAGTTTGCACAAATATAATTATTTGCTAAAAAACAGAGAAGAGGATATTAAAGAGCCAAAGTATTATATTATTGTAGCGGTTTATCTTGATATTAATAATTATAATGTACTATTTTAACTTATAATTTCCTTAAAAACTTACGACAAAAGGAAAGAAAAAAAATTATTACACATGGGAAAATGCGGTTTTTTTGTAATTCTATAACCGGAGCAAAATCATTAATTTTCTGCTAATAATTTTTACCAAATTCTCTGAAACAAAAGGCCATGAGTACTTTCTGTTTCACTCTGATCAACAGACCATTAAAATTTTTTTACCTCTATTTTGGAATGTTGATTTATTAGTTCGACAAGTAGAAGTTGCAACTTTCTTGTACCTTGTATAGATATGGGATGTAGATTATATACAATGGCATTAACATTCTTTCACTGAAATAAATTTAACCCCATGTCTATGTATATTCCGCTCCAAGTATTTTGTTCATTCAATCAACATAATTCTGACCTGTTTTTTTTTGTTGTACACGACATCAAGTAATACATACTATGAACTTCATTTAGGCATATTTATGTAGCATAAACGTATCTTGGATAATGTAGTTATGTTACTACTATTTTGTCTGGGAGGAATTTTACTCGGTCGCAACAAAACTTATCTCCATGCAGTTTTTCCATCTAAAAGTCTCACAGTGTTGGATAGTACTCTAGCCAACCTTGGTCTCCTCTTCTTTCTGTTCCTTGTTGGGCTTGAGTTAGATCCAAAGTTCCTTCGTCGAACTGGAAGAGAGTTATATGCATTGCCCTAGCAGGAATTAGCCTCCCCTTTGCATTAGGAATTGGAGTGTCATTTGTCCTTCAAGGAAGTATTTCCAAAGGTGTGGCTGAAGGTCCATTTCTTGTATTCATGGGGGTGGCCCTTTCTATCACTGCATTCCCTGTCTTGGCACGTATCCTGGCTGAGCTCAAGCTCTTAACAACTGATGTTGGCCGAATGGCCATGTCCGCTGCAGCAGTCAATGATGTGGCCGCATAGATTCTACTTGCTCTCTTGCCATTGCGCTCTCTGGCTCTGGATGTTCTCCCCTCATTTCATTGTGGGTCCTGTTGTGTGGCGCTGGTTTTATCGTTGGTTGTATAGTTGCTGTCCCACCTATATTCAAATGGATGGCACGCCATTGCCTTGATGGCGAACCAATAGATGAAATGCATGTTTGTGCTATTTTAGCCTCTGTTTTGGCTGCAGGATTTGTCACGAATACTATTCGAATTCACGCCCTCTTTGGGGCTTTTGAAATGGGAGTTCTTGTTCCAAAGGAAGGGCCTTTTGCTGGTGCTCTTGTTGAAAAAGTTGAGGATCTTGTGTCTGGCCTTTTGCTTCCACTGTATTTCGTCTCAAGTGGGCTAAAGACCGATGTGACCACCATTGAAGGGGCTCTCCTGGTTTTCGTCATATTCACAGCTTGTTTTGGGAAGATTGTTGGCACCGTTGTGGTTTCACTTTTGTCAAGAATGCCTTTTCAGGAGGCTCTAGCTCTAGGCCTTTTAATGAACACCAAGGGTTTGGTGGAGCTCATTGTCCTCAACATCGGCAAAGACAGGGGGGTATGTTTTAAGTTTATTTATCAATCCAAATATGAAATATCTGTTTTCTTTTCTTAGTTGTTAACATTTCAACTGTTTAATTTTCCAGGTATTAAATGATCAAACATTTGCCATTTTGGTTCTGATGGCTCTCTTCACAACTTTCATCACAACACCTCTTGTTATAGCGGTGTATAAGCCAGCTAAAAAACTGGCAAAAGCTGTGTACAAACATAGAACAATTCAGAGGAATGACACAAGCTCACAACTCCAGATGTTGGTCTGCTTCCATAGTTCTAGGAACATCCCCACGTTCATTAACCTCATCGAGGTCTCACGTGGAACTGGCAAGTGGGAAGGACTTCATGTGTATGCAATGCACCTCATGGAGATGTCCGAGAGGTCATCTGCTTTGCTTATGGTCCACAAGGCGAGGAAAAATGGGCTGCCCTTTTGGAATAAGGGGCAGATTTCGGATTCCACCCAAATTGTAGTTGCTTTTGAGGCTTTCCAGCATCTTAGTCGAGTGTCTATTAGACCAACAACAGTAATTTCACCAATGTTCAGCATGCACGAGGACATCTGCAGCAGTGCTGATAGTAGAAGGGCAGCTATGATAATTAATCTCCCATTCCACAAGCATCAGAGGCTAGACGGGCAACTAGAGACTACTCGAGCTGATTTCAGGCATGTCAACCGGAAAGTTCTAGAACATGCACCGTGCTCATTGGTATCTTAGTTGATCTCTGAAGATGGTATCTTTAGTTGATCGTGGACTTGGTGGATCAACGCATAAACCTTTATACCTATATAATATCAAGTTTTAGGGACTTCCTATTCTTTGGGGTCAAAATTTGAGTCAATCATTTTTCTTTTAAAGTTTTTAAATTAAATATTATATTTTATTTATGAATGATTATTTGTTATTTTCATTCTTATTATTGGGTTTAGTTGGTTTGTTGATTTCCTATTTAATTGTATAAAGGGGGAAAAGTAATTTTGTGCTGACTAAACAATATAACACACCATTGGAATAGTTACAAAATTAAGAATAATTTGTTATTTTGCTTAGTTGATACTCTTTTTATACTATCAAAAGAATGTTAATTATGTAATACTTTTATAGTGAGGACCTCCAACTTTAATTCTAGTTTTATTATCAGACGATTATACTAATTTATATTTTAATAATATTTAGACCTTTTTAACCCCTTTGCATCAAAAAATATAAAGTATAAATATTACTCCCTCCTCCACCGTTCTTTTTTTTTTTAAAGACTGAAATTTATTATTTTTATTTATCGTTTGTAAATTTTAAAAAAATATTAATGACTAAATTTATCGTTGCATTAAATTTTAATTTTTTTTATCTTTTTTTCAATAAATTTTAAAACATAATATTAAGATTTTATATTAATTATATTTTTTAATTTTAAGTTTTATTTTCTAAGACGTTAGTCAAAAAAGAACTGGGCAGTATAAATTATTTTTCGTAAAAATAAAAAAATAAACTGTTCTGAATATTTAATGCAAATATCAAGTATCAAATATAAAAAATATCTTAAATACAGAAGAAAACAAAAGAAGGCCGCAAAAAACAGGGGCCCATCTGGGCACTTTAGGCGGTCTGAGGCCTAAAGTCATAGTCCAAAAAGGTTTGGTTTAAGTATGTATGCATATTCAGATAGTTTGACACACGAGTTGCAACTTTTCCGGTTAGATCAGGATCACATCTCTCGCTCAGTTTACTTCATCTTCCATCGAATTACATTGCTAAACAAATCTTCTTTTATCTGAAATCCCAGAACACAAAGGTATTAATTGTATATTTTAGATATATATAATTCTTCTAAATCTTGTTCAATTTTTATTTTATTTAATTGTTTTGTTTTTTCTTTTGCTTGTTAATGTTGAAAATTTAGTACTTTTCTTGATGGGTTTATTTTTGATTCAACGCAGTTGTTAAATTTTCACTGTTAGAGTAGTTCCCGCTAAAAATTTGGGGTTGTTGGTGGTATAATTTTGATGAACTATCAGTGTGGAGTTGAATACATTTTGGAATTATGTATAATTTTGTTTATAGCGTTCTTTAGTTCTGGGGAAATACTTTCTGTTTCATTGAAATTAGGCTGGTTCTTCAAAGGAATTATGGAAGTAAAGCTGCGGTTAAATAAATTTCCGTGGATTTAGCTTTTTAATTTATTTCATGGAAATTCTAATTTATACTCCCTCCTTTCCACAAAGAGTGTAATTGGTGTTTGGTTTAGTAGTAAGGACATGGTAGTGAATTTGTGTTATTATGTTGGACGACATCATTTCATTTTAACTTATCATCAATTAAAAGAGAACTCTATTTGTGGATTTTTTTTAGCAAATGGGGCTCTTTTTGTGGAATGGAGAGTATTATGCAGATATAAATGTTAGGAATATAAAATTACAGTGGTTAGTGTTTTCCTTCTGCAGGGAGTGTAAAATTTCTCTGCACAATGGCTTCCAATGGTACCATGGGACATGCATGTCCATCTCCAATGAAGGCTACTTCGAATGGGGTCTTCCAGGGGGATAATCCTCTTCATTTTGCACTCCCTCTTGCCATTTTGCAGATATGTATCGTGCTTTTGGTCTCACGAGGTCTTGCTTTTCTGCTGAGGCCATTAAGACAACCTCGGGTTATTGCAGAGATTGTTGTAAGTTATTTTCTCTCTTCTTAATACATGCCACTTCAATTGAATTTTTTGGTTCATTCTTAGTGAGGGTGATAATTTAAATTTGAAGTGGATTCGTACATTGAATTTATATTATATGCCAATTAATTTTGTTTTTGTTATTTAGAAATTCTATCAATGAAGCGTTGAGATTCTGTTTCTTATCTGACAGGGAGGAATTTTACTTGGTCCATCAGCTCTTGGCCGAAACAAGGGCTATTTGCGTGCTATATTCCCACCCAATAGCATCACAGTGTTAGATACCCTAGCAAATCTTGGCCTCCTATTCTTTTTATTCCTTGCAGGCTTAGAATTAGATCCTAGATCCATTCGCCGGACTGGAAATAAGGCCCTTGGCATTGCTATTGCAGGAATTAGTCTCCCATTCGTACTAGGAATTGGTTCATCATATGTTCTCCGAGAAACTATTGCAAAAGGAGTAAACGGGACTGCATTTCTTGTATTCATGGGTGTAGCCCTTTCTATTACTGCTTTCCCTGTCTTAGCCCGAATATTGGCTGAGCTGAAGCTTTTAACAACTGATGTTGGGAGAATGGCTATGTCAGCTGCAGCAGTCAATGATATTGCTGCATGGATTCTACTTGCTCTTGCCGTTGCACTATCTGGAGACAATGTCTCTCCCATCGTCTCATTTTGGGTTTTCCTCTCTGGGTGTTGTTTTGTCATTTGTTCATTTCTCATCATCCCACCAATTTTCAAATGGATGGGCCAGCGTTGCCATGAAGGTGAGCCAGTGGATGAGACATATATATGTGCTACACTAGCGGTCGTACTTGCAGCGGGGCTTGTTACTGATGCTATTGGAATACATGCAATGTTTGGAGCTTTCGTTATTGGAATTCTTCTTCCAAAGGATGGGCCATTTGCAGGTGCCCTGGTTGAAAAGGTTGAGGATCTTGTATCCGGTCTCTTCCTTCCATTGTACTTTGTTTCAAGTGGATTGAAAACAAATGTAGCCACAATCCAGGGGCTTCAATCATGGGGTCTTCTGGCTTTGGTCACATCTACGGCTTGCTTCGGAAAGATTGTTGGTACTGTTGTGGTTTCCCTCGTCTGCAAAATGCCTCTGAGTGAGGCTCTTGCAATGGGTTTCCTAATGAACAGTAAAGGGTTGGTTGAGCTCATTGTCCTCAATATTGGTAAAGATAGAAAGGTAATTCTTTTTGTTTTTGTTATCTCTGTTGGGGTTCATTATTTTTTATCATGCCTGACTATCTATTCTCTCGAACAATTAAATGAAATACTGTAATATGTGTGTAGGTGTTGAATGATCAGACATTTGCTATTATGGTTCTAATGGCTCTCTTCACGACCTTCATCACCACACCACTAGTCATGGCTGTTTATAAGCCGGCTAAAAAAGGAAGTACAACTGTTTACAAGCATAGAACAATTGAAAGGAAAAATTCAAACACTCAGCTTCGGATCTTGGCTTGTTTCCACAGCTCTAGAAACATCCCATCTATTATAAATCTTCTGGAGGCTTCACGAGGGACAGAAAAGCGTGAGGGACTATGCATATATGCAATGCACCTCATGGAGCTCTCAGAGAGGTCATCAGCTATACTAATGGTACACAAGGCCAGAAGGAACGGGTTACCGTTCTGGAATAAGGGACTGCGTTCAGATTCCAACCAAGTTGTTGTTGCTTTTGAGGCTTTCCGTCAACTAAGCCGGGTGTCTGTAAGGCCAATGACATCAATCTCTTCACTTTCTGATATGCATGAAGACATTTGCACAACTGGAGAGAGAAAGAGGGCAGCAATCATAATTCTACCATTCCACAAGCACCAAAGGTTGGATGGCTCTCTTGAGACAACTCGAACCGACTTCCGTGGGGTTAACCTGAAGGTTCTCAAGCATGCAACGTGCTCAGTAGGGATATTTGTTGATCGTGGACTTGGTGGAACCACACATATATCTGCAAGCAATGTTTCTTATTCCATTACAGTCCTCTTCTTTGGCGGTCGTGATGATCGTGAAGCTCTTGCTTATGGGGTTCGCATGGCTGAGCACCCTGGTATAAGATTAACTGTAATTCGATTCTCAGTGATACCAGAGACTATAGGGGAGATTGTCAGAGTTGAGACAGATGGCGATCCTGCCACCAACTTGGTTTCCAAAGATGATGAGTTCCTAACTGAGTTCAATGAAATACACTCCAAAGACAGCTCTATAACATATGAGGAGAAATTTGTTAGAAATGTTAGGGAAACCATTGAAATGATTCGTGAACTTAATCGATGCAATTTGTTTTTGGTTGGTCGAATGCCTGAGGGTGAATTAGCTTTGGCATTAAAAGGAAACAGTGAGTGTCCGGAATTGGGACCCATTGGAGGTTTGTTGACTTCTTCGGAGTGTTCAACAATGGCATCTGTTTTAGTGATACAACAGTATTATCACAAGTTATCGACAGATTGGGTTGATGAGTTACCTGATGGAGATTCAGGTTCAAGCTGAATGGTATTTTTGTTTTCTTAAAACTAGAAGTGATGCACATTGGAATATAAATAATTTAGTGGAATTTTGTCATCCTTAGTTACATATTGACTCCAGATTATAGGTTTGATCTGTAAACGCTACAAATGTAATATTGTCTCATAGTATCACCCTGACTTTTGAAATTTTGTTGTCTAGTTTGTGAACTCATTATTTGATAAATAAACATCTGGTTAACTGTGTGAACACACATTACATTAAAAGTTTTTACATATTTGATATGTTTCTCTACATAAACCATGATTCAATATATTTCAGTTGTAGGAACCCATTTATGTAATTAATTTGTCCATCTGTTTAATAAGCAATTGAAAGTTATATCTTTATTTATCAAGGCATGGGATAATTCCTGCATTTTTCCTAGTATCCTAACTTTTATTTATTTGAAATACATGGGACTGTTTCTTCAATTTATGGCTTCTGCCAATTCTGGAAATATTGAGTGGGTTTTGGTAATTCTAACTGTTTTGTATATATTGGGAGTTTTAGTTTGTCACTTGACATCTGCTTCGGATTTTGATAGCTAAACCATTCTCTGTTACATTGCTTTTTTCTGGAGTATTTTTATGCGTAGTGTTATAGGAGCAGTTTATGCATTTCATATATGGCTCTGTTTTTGTGCTGCAGTTGTTGTTCACAGTTCTCATGCACACGGTCTGCAGATTTGCTCAGTTATTCGGGTTCTATACAGCTGGATCCATTAACCATGCGCAACTCTGTTAAGTTTTCTGGAATTGCTTAATGCCTGCTGTTTCCAAGTGTTTATTGCTACTGGACCGTGGTTGTTGATGGTGTGATTAGTTCAAGCATTTAGTATCATCTGGTAGCAGATTTACGCTTATATTGATTTATACTGTTTAGCATTAGCTTGATATAGGTTGTAATCCAACCAAGTTGTCTATCTATGTCCTGCTCCTGCCTCTTGGGTGGAATTTTGTTGTGTCTGATAATACTAGGCCATATAAATAGACTGCACTCTGTACACGGATGAACCTTAATTCGTACTGAGATCTGGCTCATTTCCAGTTTTTTATTTCACTAGTTCATTATTTCTTTATACCCCATATACCCTAAACCCTACATCCAGCCTGGGTCTTACCTAACTACTTTTCTATGGTAAACTTCCACTTCCATGCCTAAACTTTGCGTATATTCTCTAAACCTTTGTTACAAATGCTAAAGTTTGATTACATTTGCTAGGAATTCATGGCTGATCCCTATGTAGACTAGCTAGTTTACGCAATGCCTCTAAATTTCCACTAATTGTCCACAAGCAACTGCGATAAACTTAAGTATATTCGCTAAACTTTGATTACATTCGCAGGAAATTCATGGGTTGTCTTTATAGATTAGTTTGTATATGCTGCCATACCTATCTAATCATTTCAAGTCTATTTAGTTTCTTCATACAGCTTTTGTCTTGCTATGTGTCCTAATGTAGTAGTCACTAATCCAGAATAAACTGGCATAATCTATCTATTTCTTTAGTAATATGTTTCTCTATTGCCCTACAGTTACTATTTTTGATTCTTTTAGCATAATCATGTCTTTTATATATATATATATATATAACTTTAAAAACTCTAGTGTTTTATTTCACTGAAATTGAAATCATTCACTATCTCAACATACTGCCATGCTGTCAAGAATAAAGGTTGATCAAAAATGACATTGAGAAAAGGGCAGTAGGTCACCTTGCTTGCATATAAACCTTAGCTAGTTTGCTCTATAAAAACCAAAGGAAGTTAATTATAAAGACAGATTGCATACTACACAAAATATTTCAACTATTTCAACTTGCTTGCATATAAAGACAGATGAAAAACCTTATAGCCAGTTTGCTCTATAAAAACCAAAGGAAGTTTTGGCATTTGTACCACAGCTCTGTCTGGTACTAAAGCTTCAATACATACAACTAGTTAGGAGGTAGCTACTACTACTAATTAAGTAGCCATGACCATGAGAGGGGTTGTTGAGAAAACTTGTTGCATATTCCTATTATTATTATTTTTATTGTCTTGTTTGTTCTCATGTGTTCAGGCAAAGGAAATTAATCTCAAGGCAGGAGGAACCATGCAAGCGAATCGTGCTCGATTACCATGACATCCTCTTCAATGGCACAAATGCAGGCAATGCCACATCTGCCATAGTTGCTAATGGAACTAAACTTGGGAATTTCGATTTCGGGCGGCTCATGGTTTTCGACGATCCCATGACAAGAGATCAACATCTCCTCTCCCCTCCGGCTGCTCGGGCTCAAGGGTTCTATTTTTACAACATGAAAACCACATTTAACGCTTGGTTTTCCTACACTTTAATCTTCAATTCTACTGAGCATGTAGGTACCTTGAACATTATGGGGGCTGACATAATGGACGCCAAAACTAGGGATCTTTCGGTTGTTGGAGGCACCGGAGATTTCTTCATGGCACGAGGAATCACAACTTTTACGACTGACAATGCGGAGGGTATTGGATATTTTCGCCTTAAGATGGATATAAAGTTGTATGAATGCTATTAGAAAAGTAGAAAACTGTAAGAGTGATGTAGTCAAGTGCTACTCTCCCCAAAAAGTCACCCTCCCCTTCGCCAAATTTTGCCGTTGGTACCTTTTTTTTTTCATAGTACGGTTAGTAGCCAAATCTTTATACAAATATAACTAATTCAGTTTTATTGGGTTATCAATTAATTATAAAAAATTTAAGAACAATTTTCAAGTGTTACCCGGATTTGTTTTCTTTAACATGTGCAACCATGAACAGTTTTATTGGTTTCTGCAATGGTCGCAATCGTTATATTCTTTTTCATACTACAGTTGGTAGCCAAACCTTCATACAAAGATAACCAATTCAGTTTTATTGGTTTACCAATTAATTATAAAAATTTTAAGAACAGTTTTTCAGTGTTACCTAGATTTATTTTCTTCAACACGTGGTTATTGGTTTCTGCAATGGTCGCCGTCGGTACATTTTTTTCATACTGCATTTGGTAATCAAACTTTCATACAAAGATAACTAATTCATTTTTATTGGGTTACCAATTAATTATAAAAAATTTAAAAACAGTTTTCAAGTGTTACCTGAATTTGTTTTCTTCAACATGTGCAACCATGAACAGTTTTATTGGGTTATGCAATGGTCGCCGTCGGTACATTTTTTTCATAGTGAAGTTGGTAGCCAAATCTTCATATAAAGGTCACCAATTCAATTTTATTGGGTTACCACTCACGTGCTCTGCGTCTTGTGTATCTCATCAAACATAGTATTAAAACTCTTGAACTTCTCCTTCAATATCGGCTTCACCACTTTTCCGTTCACATTCAATCCATCCATAGAAAAGCATTGCAAGAGCTTTCCCCATGTTTCTCATTGATAGTTCTTATGGTATGCCCGGAGATCTGATGATCTCTTTCGGCATCGTGTTTTCCCCAATATGCTTTTAATCGATACCTTTATTTTATGCAATATGTACCGTCCATTATTCATCAAGAAAATTAGGCTCAACGATGTGTCTTTATATAGCTTCAATTTCGTGTCCAAATTCGTGTCCAATAAATCTATCACTTTCGATAATTGTAACTGGAACGGAGACCGTGTCGCCGCCGTCGATCAAATTGGAAAAAGGTAGAAGAAGAATTGAGTTTACAGGAATTTGAAGGACAAGTCAATTGGGAAAGGTTTATTGTGTTCCACTCTTTTTGTAATTATTTTGTAGTTGCACTAATCTTGTAATTACTTTCTAATGGTTGTATAGTAATGTAAAAAACCTTTAATAATTTGGTGCCATGGGCTGAAAGGAGTTATAAGCTCGTCGGATATATGAGCCCAAAGTAACTAAATTATGCTCCACCCAATGGGCTTTTAAAAATATGTGATAGGCTAATACAAGGGTTTTATTGTCATGGCCCATGGGGCTTCCATTTCTATTTTTTCCCCTTTCAATAGCCTATGATATAATTTGTTACGGAAATTAAGATTTTTCTTATGTATATTTTGCAAAGGATTACAATAATTATTACAATAATGTTATTATCACATAAAATAATCACATACCATTCACATACTGCTGACGTGGCATTCATAGATTTGTTGTTGACACGACCCACTTAACTCAACAACAAATCACATACTGCCACGTTAGCAATATGTGCTCTTTATGTTACCATCTTTATGTGATAATAACATTATTTTAATTATTAACCTATATCATAATCAATAACAAGTTGCTCATTCATAAAACATTATAATATTAGTACACTACACAGCACACACCAATGGTGAAAAATTATAATAATCTAACCGCATTTAATATAAATTATAAAAATATGAGTTTATATAAAAAAATTTATGCATTAACAACTTAATAACAATAGAAGTTACAAAAATCGAAGCTGTCAAAACATATACTTATATCCATATTATTTTTACTATTATAAAATGATATTTTAATGCCTTGAATCAAATAAATTTTTACGTATTTGCATATTTTTATATGTTTATTACATCCGTATAATTAGATTATTCAAATTGACAATCAAATAAACGATAAAATAATATTGTATTAGAAGTGATCTAAGATAACTTATCTTAGTTCGATCTAACATATCTTTTACTCATATATATATTAATAATGATCAAATGATCTATAAGATAACAATCAAATTGATTTAAGATAATTAACTTATCCTGTCCACCACTACTTATCGATGTAATTAATTAATAACTTGTGCGAAATAAATACGACGACTACTTCCATATATTCTTTCATTTACAAAAGAAGTTCCAGTTAAGAAAAAATTCCAATTAATTTGTGGAATGCTAATATTTATAATTGACGTGAATTAATTCAATTATGATTAATCCAACAACTAATATTATAAATTAATTAATTAATCCAATTTCGCATTTTCTGTTCTTGTTTTGAATTTGATTATGATAATACAGAAAAAAAATCCAATTCTTTTAAAAAAAATTATAAAAAGAATACCAGCTTACGAAGGCACAAACAGATATATTGGTCCTTTTAAGTTCACACAAACTAAGCCCATTTAATTATAATCTTTTTCTATTTTTATAAATTTTATGGGACCTTATTGGCTACCCACCACTTAATAAAAATCATCACCAACCCCCACCAATCATCTAACAGAATTTGTATAATGAAAGTGAGATCCGGTTACCATGAAGTTAATTTTATGGTAAGTTAAGTTGGTCAATTGATCAATACAGTGCTGACACGCAGAGATAGAGATCACTTCCAAATCACGATCGATTAATCAGTATTAATTAATCGACCAAAATTAACTTCATACTTAATCTTGAATTGATTGCATTATTTCGTGAGCAGAAGAATAATGGGCCATAAACCCATACCGGAAAGACCTTATCCTAGTCTTCTGTTAATGGGCCACAAACCCATAATGGAAAGACCTTATCCTAGTCTTCTGTAAACAATTATTAGGTTGCCAGGTTGTGGAGTCTACTTCTTAACAGAAGAAGTAAGCTGACGAAATGTTTGTCATATAATTTCTTTAATTTCCTTTATCTATTTTCCTACTTTTTCCTAAGGTTAAAATGAATTGTAACTGAACACGCCCTTTATTTTCAAAAAAAAAGAAAAAGAAGACCTAAGGTACAATTTTTTTGTTCTAAAAAAGATGATAATAAGTATATAAAAGAATAAATTTGTTATTTAGTGGGGTCCACTAGTATATGAAAAAGGATAGACTCATCATTTTAGGTAATTTTGTGGGGATCTAATTTTTTTTCTTTATTTTTTTTTAAATTTGTATGTAAAATGTAGGTAGATTAAATTCTTAAAAAGAAAGAAAAAGCAAAAGATAAGATGATATTATGGTCATGAGTTTTGAAAGTTGTGATGGCAGGGATGGTGATGTAACAAATTAGGGAGTGGTCAGCACGGATAAAATTAATTTTGGTTAATTGACTAATATGCTGATTGAGAGGTAATTTTTTTATGTATCAGGATTGTATTAGTCAATTGACATAATTACCATGAAGTTAACTTCATGATGACCGGATCCAACAAATTAAGCCCCCAATGAGCAGTATTAATCCTATAAAAGGAAGAGATTTAGAGCTAGCACGGATGGTGATGTAACAAATAGGGAGTGGTAAGCACGGACAAAGTTAATTTTGACCAATTGATTAATACGTAGATTGAGAGGTGATTTTTTTCTACGTATCAAGATTGTATTAGTCAATTGACAAATTTACCATTAACTTCATAATAACCGGATTCAACGAATTAAGCACCCAATGAGCAGTAGTAATCCTATAAAAGGAAGAGATTTAGAGCTAGCAATGTCACAACTCACATCCTCTTCTTGTTCAACAACACACAAATATGGCATGCAAGAGCAAGAACTAGTTCCATTGCCCTTCTTCTTCTTTTCTTCATCTTCTTCTCTTCTCTCTCCTCGGCCGCCTACCCGGCAAAGAAGAAGAGGCAATACAAGCCATGCAAACACCTAGTCCTATTCTTCCATGACATTATTTACAATGGCAAAAATGCTGCAAATTCCACTTCTGCTATCGTAGTCTCCCCGGCCGGCGCTAATTTTACTATTTTAGCAGACAAATTCCATTTTGGGAACATGGTGGTTTTTGATGATCCAATTACTCTTGACAATAATCTTCATTCCACTCCTGTTGGTAGAGCACAAGGAATGTACATGTATGACACAAAGAACACCTACACTGCGTGGCTAGGGTTTTCGTTTGTTTTAAACTCCACAGATTATAAGGGCACCATTAATTTCATTGGGGCATATCCATTAATGAACAAGACTAGGGATATTTCTGTCGTTGGTGGGACCGGAGATTTTTTCATGCACCGGGGAGTTGCTACCATTATGACTGATTCTTATGAAGGTGAAGTGTACTTTAGGCTCAGTGTTGATATCAAGTTCTATGAATGCTGGTAATTAAATTGTGTCATATATGTGTGTGTGTGTGTGTGTGTTTGAATTGAATTAAATGATATGAAGTTCTTCATCAACTTAAACAATATTGTAGCTAGCTAGCTATTGAATAAATTTGTACAAG
The DNA here is from genome assembly GCA_020205615.1 of Panax quinquefolius. Lineage (NCBI taxonomy): Eukaryota > Viridiplantae > Streptophyta > Magnoliopsida > Apiales > Araliaceae > Panax > Panax quinquefolius. The sequence goes on from CM035152.1 coordinate 2,451,162, forward strand.
CTAGTTTAATTACTAATTGCATGTCACTAATTTATTTCAAGTTTAATTAATTTGTTTTCACTTCCATATATAAGCCATGCAATGAATCCTGCTTAGCTTACCCCTTTAATATAAGGAATGGAAAATAAAATGTAGAAGATATATATAGGGGATATCGTTAATATTCCATATACTTCTTTTAATTTGTCCCAGAAATAAATTAATAAGAGAGCTCATTGTTTCCCTTTCAAACGTCCCAAAAATTAATGAGAATATATTCACTAACAAAACTAATGCAGCAACTAAAATATTGTCCTCTCTCTAATTATAACACAAACAGCCTCAAATATATTTGTTACTAGCTTCGACTAACAACTTTTTATCGAAGAGTAAATTAATACAGAACATATATATATATATATATATATATATATTAATATTTATTTTTAAAACTTAGACGAATTTAAAATCCGATGTCCTTTTTTTTTTTTAAAAACACATAAAAAATAAAAAATTTATAAATTTTTATTTTTTTATGATATTTACAATTGTATGTGATTTAAACAATATGAATATATGTATAATTTTGAGCTTAAAATGTTTATATTTAATTTGTATAAATTCAAAACAATCTTATAAAATACAACCAATTAAGATTATAAAAATTCGGATATACTAAATATTAAATATTTTTTTAGTTATTTTTTTAAAAAAGTAAAAAAAAAAAGAATATTGGGTTAGTTTTTTATACGAAATATTCTCCTCTCTTTTTCCCTATATATATATATATATATATATATATATATTGCCGATAAAATGAGAACCGCCATAATACAATGATCTTTTACAAGAAATTATATAACATTAAATAATACTTCAAATTTTAAATTAATCCTTATTTTGAGAATAAAGTCAAATTGATTCATTTATAAAATTAATCTTTTACTATTTTTGCTAAAATATAGGTGAAGAGATTATAACAAAAGAAAATATATACAATTTATTACTAACCCCAATTTTATAATTTTAGAAATATATTTATATATGCTCCGTTATTAATTCTAAAATAATCAATTTAACTTAAAAAATTATAAATACAATCATCTTAATTTATAACATTAAATAATAATAAATTTGGATTTAGTAAATCATCACAAGTTTAGTGGTCGCTAGATAACTTATTTTTGGTCAGAGATTCTAGGGCGACCCCCTCCCCATTTTTTTTTACTCCCAAAACACTAAATCCTAATCCTAAACCTTAAATCCTAAACTCTAAATTCTATTTTTTACATATATCTAAATTATAAATATATATAATTGTAAAAATACTAAATCCTAACCCCAAAACTCAAAACCCTAAATTCAAAATTTTATTTTTTACATGTATCCAAATTATAAATTTATATAATTTGTGTAATTTTGTTTTTTACATGTATTTAAATTAATAATTTGAGTTAAAATAAATATTATTAATTTTTTAAGAGTCAAAAAAAGAAAAAAAAAAAGAAGAAGCAGGGGCCGGTTGCCCGACAGATCAGTAAAGATCGGGGGGTCGATCGCCAGACAGGTCAGTAAAGATCGGTCGCCCTATAATTTTTCTTTTGGTCATAAAGCTACACAACTGAAGCTAACCAAGAGTGGTTGTTATAACAGGAGTGGTTCAACTCAATTAATGTTGGGCGAGAAAAAGTTGGGTTACCTAATGGAGTAGTATAAATTAACCAATTTGGCCACATTAATGTCAAACTTAATTAATTTACGAAGAGAAAACTGGAGCTGCTGAGATAATAACGTAGGTATCTATCTATCTATCTATCTATCTATATATATATATATATATATATATATATATATATAAAATAAACGAGTTAGTTTGATTTTTTGTTATTCGTTCAATTAAAAATTCGATTGAACTCGATTTGAAATATAAATAATTTAAATACGAAAGAAATTTTAAAGTTCGATAAATTATTTGATCTTTCTCAAATTGTAATTTTCTATCGATATATACTCGAATCATATTCGTTCGAAAATTCAAAAATCGATTCGAGATCGCGATTCGAAGATCGCGTCAATTAAACCTTATTTTATAATAAAATTTTGTGAACCAATTTCAATCAAACCTTATTTTATACTCAATAAATTTTGTGAACCAAATTTAATCGAGGGACGCCCTCAATTTTAAAGGCCGACGTCCGACCATTTTTTATTTTTTTTTTTTTTTGTATATAACAAAAATACATAGCTAAAAGGTGACAGAAGCCCCTATCTTTCCAACCGTCATCCATTGCTTGATCCTAAGGCGTAGAAATAAGCAATCTACACACCTATTATTAGGAGCTTAACAAAAAAAACAAAAAACAGATGAAGAAGTTATTAGACGTGAATAGTTCACCTCACCCTCACCCTCACCCTATATATTATATATATGACAATAATCCATAACAAAAGGTTATAGGCGCCAATCTTTCAACTGTCATTTAAATCTCTCTTTGCAATCTGCACAACTATTATTAGAGCATAAAAGTTTTTGATTGATCAACTTACTGTCAAAAATTAACTTCATAGTAACTGAATCAGTTGTTTAAAGCCTAACCCACTTAGTAAATGTCTATTTTATTCCTGTTTAAAAATAAATAAATAAAGTTCTTCCACAATTATTGTGCGGATGAGAGAATTTTTTAACAGAGTCCATATGTACCTACCGGCTATCACACAATAGTTGTGCGGCAAAGAACTCAGATTAAAAAGTGCTTCGTTTTTTATCTCTCCTGTTCGTCCAAATGAAATCACACCCCTTCTCAATACATTATTTTTCCTAACAAATTATCAAGCAGATAGTGTTACCAATCATGGAGTTTCAATTAATAGATTAAATTATTTTTCTATTCATTAATTAGATACGTATAGAGAGAAATTATGAAAAAGAATAAAGAGAAATCCATTAATCTTAAACTCCATTAATGGAGTTTCAAGTACATTCCAATAAATTGTTTCAAAATTCAAAGCTAACACAAACCCAGTTAATGTTTAGCAAATCCGCTACATCAAAACGTAGTGGAAGAAATAGTTGGCAAAAATCAATTAATGCTGCCCTTGTCCAATGTCCATGGTGGTGTCGGTGCCGCCTCCATTGTTGCTTGACGTACGATCTCTGGCAAGAGAAACTTTTCATCACTCTCTACTAAACTATTTCTTATTTTCTAAGTGAGAGAAACTGATGAGATGGTGCTGATCAATCCATTAGTAAAAGGGAAAAGTTATGAGATGGTGAATATGATAATACGAGGGTGAGTGAGATAAAAGAAAGAGAGAATTGTGATGAGATGCACAAACCCTATCTCCGCATTATAGTAGTTTAGGGTGTACTAGGATCCTCCCTATTTCAAAAAATAGAGACTCTCAATTTAATAGTCCAGATTTAAAATGTATTATCTCTTATCTGTCAGTATGATGTCACATTTTAACACATTTTAAATCTGAAACATGAAATGAAGAGTCTTTATTTACGTGAAATGAAGAAGATCCTGATCCGTTTAGCTGTAGGTCAAAAGTTAAATCGGAATAATCTTGTAATTTCCTTTATGGATTCGGTTCTGCTAGACTATATATTGTTATGACTCCTAATAATAATCATACGGTTTGAGTCTTCATTATGTTGGAAGGATGGGTTCCCTTCCCATCCCCATTTGTGTGTGTATATATATATATATATATATATATATATATATATATATATATATATATATATATATATATATTCACTAGCTTGTACATATGTAATGTATCCACACTGCATGCAATGATTATGTTAGCCTTGTACTTCAAACAAGTACCGCAACATGTACATTGCATATTTCTAAGCAAGTATATATTCGATAAACATGCCTTAGTTTAAGGCTTTAAGCTAGCCATACCTCTTGTTCTTTGTTGGATCAACAGCAAGAGCAAGAAATTATATAGACTAAATTATCTTCACCTTCTTCTTTATTTTATTTTTTTTCCTTTCTCTTCTTTGTCTTTAATTATCTCTCCCTTATTGCAAAAATTGAGCCAATATATATATATATATATATATATATATACACACAAAAATAAACATTTAAATATTCTATAAATTTAAATTTCCATTCTTTTGGATAGGGGATGTAAGTACATAGTTCAAAAGAGTTGTTGGGAAAATAAATATAAATAGTACTAGTCTTGTTCCTACTCACCCTCATTAATGATATAAACCCAATTAGTAGTATGTCTAATAGGAGTTGTCTTGTTTTTGTGCAGCCTTGATTTTGAATAACGTATGTAATGACGGAATGTGTATTTGAAACTTGAAAATTCGAGACTTTTTTAATTATGCATTACTCACATGTTAATTAACTACTACTATAATTTGGTGGTAAGAGTTGTTGGCTATTAATTCTCTCTCTCTCTCTCTCTCTATATATATATATATATATGTTAATTCTGTAAGGCTTTCTTATTAGAGTAATTACTGTAGGATTTAGTGAACAACAAGTTTAGATTTGTACCTAGCTGTATAGCTTAGTTCTAGTCACGTAGTTATACAACTAAAGCTAACTCGATAATAGTGGTTATAATATAACAGCAGTAGTTAGACTTGGTACCCAAGAATTGCCGGCCTAAGAAGAGTTGGCTTACCTAAACGTACCATGGGTTTATATTGTGAGTCAATGGAAAATAATATTGGAATACCATATACTATCATACTTTTCCAAATATATATGATCATATTTTCAGACATATTCACCCGTTCTAGATTATTTGAAGTAAATTATGAATTTTTAAAATTCAAAATCAATATAATTTTTATTAATATATACAAACAATTATAATTAACAATTGTAAACTAATTTTAAAATATACTATTAATTATCTCAATTTTAAAATTTAAAATTTTACGAATAAAAATTTAAAAAATTAAATTGCGTCTTTAATTTTTAATTGGTGGAGTATTCAACATTTTGTATTGATAGCTGGCTAGTAATTAGTTAGTGACTGTCTACTCCGAGACCAATGAAAACTATTTATACATCCACTCCATTAAATCAAATGATTACGTTAGCCTTAGACTTCAAGGTATCACTGTAATGGAGATTTCTTTTTTTTTTTTCTTCTTCTTCTTCTTTTTATTTATATTTACTTTTTCCCATATTCTCAATATTTAATTATTTAAGCATGCCTTTAAAGCCAAGCTAGAAATAGGACCAATTATTTAGAGGCATTAAATTAAGATTTAACCATGCACCTCTATATAAAGAGCTTGCATAATTCCTCATTCTCCACAGTACCTTTGCCATGAAGGCTCAATTAGCATTACTATTATCTCTCTTCTTTTTCTTCATCATTCTCAATGGATCTTCAGCCACACCTAGCAAAAAAATACCTTGTAAAAGGATGGTATTTTATTTCCATGACATTATTTACAATGGCAAGAACTCCAAAAATGCAACTGCAGCAATTGTAGGTGCACCAGCTGGTGGAAACATGACTATTTTAGCTGGACAAAACCATTTTGGCAACGTAGTCGTGTTCGATGATCCTGTCACGCTAGATAATAATCTGCATTCGCCGCCGGTGGGTCGAGCACAAGGGTTCTATATTTATGACCGGAAAATGATTTTCACTGCATGGCTAGGGTTTTCGATGGTTTTTAATTCTACAAAGCATAGGGGTAGTATTAATTTTGCAGGAGCTGATCCATTGATGAACAAGACTAGGGATATTTCAATAATTGGTGGGACTGGTGATTTTTTTATGGCTAGAGGAATTGCCACTATGATGACTGATGCGTTTGAGGGAGAAGTTTATTTTAGGCTTCGGGTTGATATTAAGTTGTACGAGTGTTGGTGATTACCTAGCTTGCATGTGTTTGGAATTTAATTCGATGCTTAATTTGTTCTTTTTATTCCAATTGTTTTAATTTGTTTTGGGAAATTATAAGTTGTGTTGGTCAAAGTCAGTACTATATATTCAGCTGGCTTAATTAATTATTTGTTCATGTTTATTTACTATGTTCCAAATGCAAAGTGTTGCTTGAACAATGATCTACATGCATGCTTATATAAATATATATTTACTATGTCGTTTTAAATTTAAAGATGTATTTTGAAATTAATTTACGAAATTTTAAAATTTTGAATGAATGGGGTATAAATTTATTTAAGTTTTACAAACAACAAATATTATAGCTAGTAATACATTTTAATTTTTAGCTAACATACAATAATGATATTTGTTTATACTAAATTTAATAAACTTGTATATCTATTTTAAATTTTAAAATTTTATAAATTAATTGATGAAAAGGTTAAAATATATCTTTAATTTTAAAATCAATGGATTATATTGTATAAGCATCCGATACTCATAAATCGATCTATACTGCAGGCATTTGAATATATGAATTAATTTATTCAAAATAATTATTAAATAATAAAATTACAAGAGAACACGTTGGTGTAATTAAAATGATTTTGTTTAAGAAACACTGCCTACCGCGCGGGGTACCTAAACCTCTTACCAAATGATCTGATCTCACCTATAAACGATTTGGTTGAGTAGGAAATGCATATATATATATATATATATATATATATATATATATATATATATATAAAAGGGCGGAGTCACGTATGGACTAGGGTGGATTGTAGGCCGAATGATTTTTTTGCCAAATATTTAGTACATATATATCTTTATAAGCCGAACCCAAATGAGTTACACCCAGCCCCAATCCGTTGCTGCCTCCCGCCTTCTTCCTTTCTTCTTCTGCAGCAGCTAGGTTTAATTTTTTTTTTTTTCAATCTTACATGAAACGACGTCGTTTCATGTAAGATTATAAAAAAAAACCCTAACCCTCTTCAAAATCGCCTCACTTCCCCCTTTTCCCCCTTCCGCCTCGCCTTTCTGCTCTCTGAAGTCTCTAAGTCCTTGGTCCACAAGACAATCGTTAAGAAATTATCTCCCATTCAATTTGCAAGTAATTCTCTCTCTTCCTTTTGTATTTTCTATCTACCAGTTAGTTGTCTTTATTTCATCCAAATGCTTTTGTTCCTGTTTTAGTTCAAATAAAAATTGAACCATTATCAGTTCATGCATAGAAATCTTACCCAGGATTTCTAGATATTAGAAGAACAGTGCAGATTTCCAACTCTCATGAAATTTTTATACTTTTTTTATAAACAAAATGTAAAATACATGGATGAAGTAGTTTTGTTTATGCCAGAGCAAGTTATGCTTGTTTAGATAATATACCATAAACTTATGCTCTGGCAATAGTTAAAAATTGGAAATTGAATAGATTGATTTGAACGGAGGAAGTGGTTAATGTGTTGTTTTGAGAATAGTAATATAATTATCTATAAACTTAGAAAAACAAATTTTGATGTGTTTAATTCATCAATAGATTTTTAGCAGGAAGAGTTCAATTCCAGATTTAGTGATGGAGCAGTGGAACTCCTTATATTTAGCTCTGCTTTAGAGTTGAAAGACAATTTTAAATCATTTAAATTTGATGATATTTGCAAGTTTGCTGAGAAATTTTATCCAGAAGATTTCAGTGAACAAGAAATGCATTATTTGAGAAGTCAACTGAATCATTATAAAATTGATGTGCTCCATCATCAGAGCTTTCAAAATATGTCTACCATCACTGAATTGTGTCGCGGATTAGTTGAAACAAATAAGTTGCAATATTATAATTTGATTGATAGATTGATTCGTCTTGTTTTAACTCTACCTGTTTCCACTGCCACGACAGAACGAGCATTTTCAGCTATGAAACATGTTAAAATTGTTCTTCACAATAAAATGGGAGAAGAATTTTTAGCAGATGCTATGATGATTTCATATTAAACGAGAGCTTGTTGAAAATATCAATTCAGATTCCATAATGGACGAATTCTATTCTACAAAGTATAGAAGGATGCAGCTTAAATAGTGTGTGTTTTGTTTCCCTTTTTTCTTACATTTTATGTACCTTTGAACTTTATTACTATGTATAATTTTGAATTTATGATTGATTTTAGTGGGACAATTTCTGATGTATATGGCTGGTACTTAGTAGCCCATGAGGAAAAAAAATCCTGGCTCCGCCCTTGTATATATACACGGTCTCCTACTCTAACAACTTATACAGAGTGAATCAAAAGCGAACCGACAATTTTTTTATCATTACAACATACAAAGCCGACGGTTCGAACCGTTGCTATATATTAGAAAATCATCGTTATAACCGGTTCGTCTTTGGTTTATTTTTTTTAATTTGCTGAAGAAGGGGACCGTATATATAACAAATCTTTCCAAAAATTGACTTATAGCGAGGATTTTATTTATTGCTATAGTAAGATAGGTTCATTTTGGATTTTATATATATATATATATATATATATATATATATATATATATATATGGTTCGATCTACATTATCTCATGTGAGACACAACACGGATCACAGGCTAAGATAAGTCCGAGATTGAGCTTATGCGTGCATGTCAGTGGTAGACCCAAGCACTGGTCGACCTCACTGAAATTTTAGAAAGTTAGGGGATCGACATAAAACAAAATTATTTGAGGGGGTGGTTAAATAAAATTGTTATGTTTGATAATTGATCCTCCTTCCTCCGTCTCTTAATATAAGTTGTTTTAGAATTGTACATAAATATTAAGCAAATAATTATATAACATTAAATATATATAATATCTATTGTCCTTGTATTAAGCAAAATATAGTGAGAGAACCAAAGTTATATTTAATACTTGGGGTAATATTAGAAACTAAAACAATTAATGATTACTTGAAATCCTCAAACGACATATATTAAGGGACAAAAATACTTATTTAAAACGATTTATATTAAGAGTAGTATAAAAAACTATTAGAATACTTATAGTTAAAGTCTAAAAACAAGAGATACTGACTATAAGTATTCAGGCGATGATGAGATTGGTCTTAGCATCTTCTGTGACGCCCCCAAAATAGGTATACATCACCCATTCTGAGTTGTCAATACATGGTACAGAAACAACTACAACTTTATTATTACAACAGTAAAACTGTGAGTTTGAATACAAATATTATCTTCTAGACAATATTTATACTCAAATAAATCCTCATCACATTTATTGATACATTATTTTACAAAAATGGTGAGGACTACTAAACAACTCTCTCTAGAACCTTCATTCCATACCCCGACTGCACTTTCGCTTATATTCTCGCATCCTGAGAAGAAAAATGGAACAAAAATGAAAAGGGTGAGCTCAACTAGCCCATTAAAGAATATTATGACTAAAATAATATACAACAAATTATCGTTAGTCTTCAACAGGAAAAAATCTAATAGAATACAATAGACAACAAGTTTTAAATCAATATTCGCAGCGGAAATAATAATTCATTAGAAGAGTTAAGTAGAGAATGCAAACTACTATCTTCTATGTATGAATTTAAAAGTTCATCGTCTATCTTTTATCCCTGTAACATCAATCAATATATATCTGGAATCAAATATTCATCTTTGCACTACGTGCCAAAGATATTCATCACCGGGTCATGTTCATCTAAACACTGCTCATCTTTGCACTACGGCCAAAGATATTCATCATCGAAATCATTCATCTTCGCACTACAAAGCCAAAGATATTCAATAATATCATCATTTAAGACCGAGGATGATGAAAATATTTTTAAAGAAACGAATCCAAAGAAACAAAATGACAAGGATTAAGGATTAAGGATTCGCACTTTGTTTTATCCATGTCCAACAATACCTCAAAAATAATCATAGTGGTGTAAAATTCAAGAATGATCAAAACATGGATACAATCAAAGCTAGTATCCGTAATAGATATTTTGGACGAAAAAGGAAAATTTTTATTTTTCGATGAATAGTCTTGTCAAATTCGATATGTAATAATATCAGATATCGTGAATAAAGGCAGATATATGTGAAAATAGTAACCCCGATACTAAAAGTTCCAAATTTGATTAAAAAGTTCAGATCAATACTTCGGCATAATGATATTAGAATAAATAATATCATTAAAAAAAAATAATATCCCTTACCTCGAAAGATTTGTACTTACAAATTTAATACTCGGGTATAGTCTTTGAAGGAACTTACACCGTATAACAATACTCAAAGTATCAAAATCTTCACAAGAATACGCTCAATATGTAGAGAGAGAAATATAGAGAAAACTTCAGTTTCTGGTGTAATTTTCAATTCTAACCTAAGCACCATATTTATAGGAAAATGCTTAAAACACCAAAACAGAAAATTTAATAAATTAATATTAATTATTTTCCACATCTTCCTACGCTTCCATGAATCTGAACTCAGCCATCCTAACACATGTTAAAGATGCCCACCAAACACAAAAAAAAACGTTTTTCTTATTTAAATTATTTTAAACTTCCAAAATTAATTATTTTGAGCTTTCTAACTTCAATAATTCATAATAAATAGCCCTTTTATCGAAAATTCGAATCTCGCGACTTTTCATAGGAAATTCCATTATCTACAACTTTGCGAAGGAAGTTTTTCTAAATTCCAAACAGAAATTGACCAAATCCACAAACCAACGATTTTACAAAGCTATAATCAAATTTCAAATAGAAATGGGGTCCACCACACATAAAACATGCTTTAAATATTTTTGTAACAAAAATACTCCTCCACATATACTCATATATCCCACATTCATCGTAAAAATATCATCATTATTATATTATTAAAATATAATAATATATTTAAATGAATTATTTTATCAAAAAATAAAATTTTAATTTTAAACAATTGTCACATTAAAAATTTTCTCCATCTATATCCACATAAAATCAATATTTTCCTCATCATATGAATTAATAATTAATTATTCACAAATAATATTACGTAATCACAATATTGACAACCGTGCGCCTCTGCGAAAGAGGGGGGCTTTCAATAAGAATTTCTCCTTACTTGCCAAGCAATTTAGGTGACCAAACCTCTCCTTAGACAAAACTTTCTAGACATTGCCAATAATGTTATCTAATAATATTATTCGATAATATGAATTATTGCTTCGATAATGAAAAATATTGTGTAATGACAATTATCAAACAACAAAGAATATAAAATATCAACGCAAAGAATTATTAAATCAATAAAATAATCGAATAAAGAATTATTAGTAACCATTATTGAGTAGTGCCTTCTTACGTAAGAATCAATAATTGGTGCAATAATAACGCCGTGCAAACTTCGTGTTAACCAACCATTTAGAGTATTTTTAACAATATTAATCTGTAATAACAACGCCTAGTTATTTTTAAACAACTTATATTTGTCATTTTTTCATCCAATCGCTTTTCAGTTATGGGGCCCACAAAAGATCAAGCAGTCATTGTATGCGAATATTCCCCGACAAGGCAAAGAAATATTCCACGACCAAACGAATATTCCCAAACAATAATGAATATTTTATAACCACTTGCTTATTTTGAAATATTTGCGATTTTACCCATAACTATCCACATTAATCAAATCAACCCTTACTATTTCAAAATAATAAATAGAGAAAATTAAATTTCATTAATAATAAGTTGGGGTCTTACAACCTCCCTCCTTATGAAATTTCGTCCTCGAAATTGACGTCACGTACACAGTGTTTTGAAAAAAAGTCCTCATTACAATTATTATCACACTATTTCACGAGAATAGTGAGGACTACTAATCTTATCCTCGGACCATTACTCGTTTCCCAGGCTAGTCCCAACTATATTCTCATTTCACGAAAACGGTGAAAAGAAAGGGTGAGCTCAACTAGCCCGATGAAATATTATGACTAAGATAATGCGAGAATAAATTATCATTAGCCTTGACATGTTAAGCGATAAAATATAATGAACATCAAGTTTAACTTGCTGTGAGGAACAAATCATCCATTAAAAGAGTCAAGTAGAAAATAAAATCTACTATCTTTTATGATTTAAAAGGTTTTCATCACTTTTTATAGGCGAGACTCGACTTTAATAAATATTCCACATCATCGAATCACCCCTACACTTTTACTGACGAGGATATTCTTTAGTATCCGACGACCACAATTATTCATGCACTACGGGCGAGAATATTTGTGTATTCATTAATAATCATGATCATGCCAACAACAATGTCCATCGATGCACTACTGACCTTGAGGATTTTACCACATCATTTGTAACATTACGGTCGTGATGATTACAAGAATAGTCTCTGGTCATAATCATACCAAGTCCATCTATGCACTACTGAGGCCACGAGATGACTTTCAACATAATATAAACATGAGGATGATGACAATGATATAAGAATTGATAAAACAAGTTCAAGAATTAATTTATCCGGAACCATTAACGTCAAATTATCGACATGATCTTTTTTTAGAGTAAAATTCAAGAATGATCGAGAAGAATATTTCCATGAAAAGATCTTTGGATGAAGCCGCAAATATCGAGGATATTCCACTAATTTCATGGAGTATAGAAGTCAAAGTTTTAACCAACTGGGTATAATAAAGAATGGAATAACAAAAGAAATCACCATGCATGCGATAGGCATAGCGCGGACGGAGTTATTCAACGAATAATAATAACGGAACGAATCGGTGATTCCTGCATTCAATGAATAATAATAAAAAAACGGAACCGGTCGGTGTAAAATTTGCGAGACGGGATATTCAAACGAATAATAAAAAGCGGAACCGGTCGGTGTAAAACACGAGCGGGATGTTCAACGAATAATAATAAAAGCGGAAACCGGTCGGTGTAAAAAACACAGAGCAGGATGTTCAAACGAGAATAATAATAAAAAAGCGGAACCGGGTCGGTGTAAAACACACAGACGGGATGTTCAATGAATAATAGAAGAATGTCACCACCAAGTATAGGGTAAACCAGCGTATCTGAGTTATTCAACGAGAATAATAAGCAATGGAATAACAACAGTTCTCTTCATGAATAAGAAAGAATAACACCCCTTACTTTTGGTAGGAGATTGAATCTTTACTAGTGTAGTAACAAATATACTCTTCTTCTTTCTCTTTATTCTTCTCTATACTTTCTCTCTCTAGCTTGAATGAATTAAGTGAAAAATAATGAAGCCCTAGGCCTCTATTTATAGAAGATTTCTAGCTTAGCACTTTGCCGTGTGAAAAGGCAAGTGGCTTGACGACTGGTGATGTGAAAAGAAAAGTGGTTTGGCGCTTTGTAATGTGAAACGACAAGTGGTTCGGCCTTTTATAATGTGAAGCGACAAGTGGTTCGGCGTTTTGTAATGTAAGCGACAAAATGGTTCGGCTATTAAAGGTAAATACTATTGACGAAGGTAAATACTATTGAAAGGGTAATTACTATTGTGAAGGTAATTACTTATTGACGAAGGTAATTACTATTATTTGGCGAATTAATATATTATTATATTATAAGGTAATTACTATTATGAAGGTAATTACTTATGTGAAGAGACTCTTAGATGATGACATATGGGCCCCCATAAAATAATCAAACTTACCACAAGCGTCTCATATGAGACTCTTTATATACATCAAGGATTGAATAAATATTACCACAAATCATTTTATTTTTAATCAACACATATTTAATCTTTTCAACAATTATTAATCATTTATAACTTGTATCTCAATTATTGATTTAATAATATAACATATTATACGAGATAATCTTGTGACAATAATTGAATCGATAATATAAGAGATATGATCGCGAATTCTTGTAGCAATAATTGAGCATAGCTGAGTGACTTCTCACGTAAGCATCGATAATCAATCTGGTGTGTGCTTCTTATGCATGCACACATTATTCTTTGTACTTTTACTACCGGGGGTAGTTCAACGGTTTTAACGGTAACACCTCCGTAGTTATTTTTATATAAAAATATTTTTGTCGTTTTCTCGATCAACAATAATTACATTGTGGGGTCCACCATGATTGAGTAGTCGTCTATGAATATTCCCTAAACAAAAGAATATTCCCAGACCCAAACGAATATTTTATAACAACTTGCTTACTTTGCAAAATTTATAAATATTACCCACAACTATAACATTATATCAAATTTATTCCATAATATTCAAAATAATATTTATAGAAAATTCATCTTTATTTATAAAAGTTGGGGTCTTACAACCTCCCTTCTTATGAAATTTAAGCCCTCGAAATTAGAATGCGTACACGGTATGTCGAAGAGGTAAGGATACCTTGATTTCATTTGATTCTAACTCCCAGTCATTTCCTCGACATCGTGGTTCCTCCACAAAACTTTGACTTGAGGTATAACCTTGGGCGTAGAAATATGTTCCTTCTTATCAAAATTTGAGCAGGGAACCTCTTCATACGTCAAATCTTCCGCTATTTAAATCCGGTTCTAACTTCGATAATGTGGTTCGGGTCTTTCACATATTTACGTAACATGGATATGTGAAAAAGCGTTATGAACACGAGACATATTTGGCGGTAAAAGCGAGTCTATAGGCCCACGATTCCTACTCGATCGAGGATTAAAATGGGCCAGATGAATCGAGGATTGAAGTTTTCCTCTCTTTCCAAATCTTGTAACTCCTTTCCATGGAAGCGACTCTTAACAACACATGATCTCTATATCGAATTCCACGTCCTTTCGATGAAGATCGGCATAACTCTTTTTTATCGATTTTGTGAGGTTTTTATCGTTGTCGGATCGTTTGAATCTTTTAGTAGTCATACGTACCAACTCCGGTCCCAACAACGTTGCTTCACCCACCTCATCCCGACATCTTTGGAGAACGACACTTTCTTCCATCTGGCGCTTGAATGGAGCCATGCGATACTTGCTTGATAAGCTGTTGTTGTAGGAAAACTCCACCACGATGGTAAGAACTTGTCCCAACTTCCTTTGAAATCAAGGACCACGAGTCTTAATAGATCTTGAAGAGTTTGAATAGTCCTCTCCATTTGTCCGTCCGTCGAGGATGATATCTTAGAAACTAAATCGTAAATCTGTGCCCATAGCTTTTTTTGCAAACTAACCCAAAATCGTGAAGTGAATCTTGGGTCTCGATCGAAACTATGGATCTTGGCATACCATGCGATCTTACAATCTCGTTTATGTACATCTGAGCAAGGCGTTCAAGTGTATAAGTTTCTCGTATCGGTAAGAAATGAAATGCGAGACTTGGTCGATCTATCAACAATGACCCAAATCGCATCATGCCTTGAGAAACCTTAGGAAGGCCGATGCTTGAAATCCATGGTAATGTGCTCCCACTTCCATTACGGAATTTCAAGTGGTTCTGATGGACCTTTTGGTACTTGATGCTCCGCTTTTTTAACTTCGTTGACAAGTTAGACACCTTGAGATAAACAACGCTATCTCTCTCTTCATATTGCTCCACCAAAATGTATGTATGAATATCATGATACATTTTGGTACTCCCGAGATGGATTACCAAAAATGGTGTGTTGTGCGCCTCCATCATGATATTATATACTTTAAATCGAGGTCGTTAGGAACACAAAGTGGAGTTGACTTTCGAGTATTCCTTCTTCATCGATTCTTGCTTCGGCGTAGCACCTTCTTGCACTTTCTTCTTCATCGCGCATCGACTCCAGTGCATGCGCTAGGCGACGGCTTTAACTTTATCGATTAAAGTCGGTTCTACTTTCGTATATTCGCCATCATCACATGGGTCCACAGGTCTTTAACTCTATCTCCATCCTTTGCAAGTCACACACAAAATGGGCCTTTGCGTTGACAATATCGCTTTTCGTGCTTGCATATGATCTTACTCACTCTCGATCGTCGTCTACTACGTTCGCTTTTCGGGATGGTATTGGATGGTATGATCATAATCTTTCAGCAGTTCAAGCCAGCGTCGTTTATGCGCGTGTTGAGTTCCTTTTGAGTGAAGAAATATTTGAGGCTTTTATGATCAAGTAAAGATCTCCACTTTCTCCCCATACAAGTAATGCCTCCAATTTTTAAGTCACGAAACAACAACGCTACTTGACTCTAGATCATGAGTAGGATAATTCCTCTCATATTCTTTGAGTTATCGCGAGAGGCATAAACTATAACTTTTCCATGTTGCATGAGAACACATCCCAACCCTTTGCTAGAAGCATCATTTGTAGATGACAAATCCCTCAAGAGCGGATGGTATTGTCGAGCAGGTCTTTGAAATAGTCTCTCTCTTGAGTTCTTGAAAACTCTTCTCACATTCTTCGCTCAATAGAACTTTGTATCTTTTTTTAAAGTCGGTGAGTTAATGGAGTAGCGATTAGAAAAATCCTTCCACGAATCTCCGATAATAACCCATTAAGCCAAAAGCTACGTGCTTGATCCAGCGATTTAGGTTGTTCCCGACTTTGAATAGCTTCAATCTTTCTTTGGGTCAGCGGATATTCCATGACTTGATACCACGTGCCCAAGGAATGCTACTTCTTCAAGCGAACTCGCATTTCTTGAACTTGGCATAAAACTTATATTCACGAAGCTTTTGGAGTGTCGACCTCAAGTGTTGCTCATGATCTTCACGGCTTTTGGAATAAATAAGGATGTCATCAATAAAGAAGCGACCACAAAGTGATCTAAATATTCCTTGAATACTCGGTTCATCATATCCATGAAGGCGGCGGGGGGCATTAGTCGATCAAAAAGGACATGACTAGGAATTCATAATGCCGTCTGGGGGTTTACGAAAGCCGTCTTTGGAATGTCGTGGTTTAAATCTTCAATTGGTGATATCCGGAACGAAGATCGATCTTTGAAAAGAATTTGGCTCCTTGCAATTTGGTCAAACAGGTCATCAATACGTGGCAATGGATACCTATTTTTTTGATGGTGACATGATTGACTCCAGATAATCAATACAAAAATCGCATACTCCCATCTTTCTTCTTCACGAATATAAGCAGGGGAGCACCCCGAGGAGAAGTACTAGGGGCGAATAAAGCCATGTCTAACAATTCCTGCGGTTGGGTCTTTAACTCACGAAGTTCAATAGGAGCCATTCGATATGGGGCTTTGGAAATAGGTTTTATCTGGGGTTCAAAGTCGATACAAAATTCAATTTCACGCTCTGGGGGTAGGCGGGAAGTTCTTGAGAATCGTCGGAAATTTATTAACAATAGAAATATCGTTCAAAAGCGGCGTATTTTTTGTTTAAATCATGACATGAGCTAAGAAAGCTTGACATCCGTTTTTCAATAAGCGAATAGCTTTATGGCTTGAGATGACCGTGATTGATTTTAATGGTTTGGTTGTTTGAATTAGCATAATAGGTTGATTAGGAATATGAAAGCTAACAACCTTACGAAAAATAATCAATTTTTGCATGATAAGTAGTTAACCAATCAATCCCTAGAATCACGTCAAATGCAAGTATTTTTAATGAAATAAGATCGACGGGTAATGTGAGGTGCTGGATTTGAACCAAACAAGACTTATAAGCGAGTGGATGTAATGAAGGTTTCTCCCAACGGAGTTTCCACGAGATAAGTCAAAGTCTAATTTCTCGGTCAAATTTAATCGATGGCGCAAGTAGGAGAAATAAAAGAATGGGTAGAACAGGTATCAAATAAAGTATAGACTTCATTAGAGTTTATGATAAAACTTACCGTGATGACCTCATTCGGGTTCCTTGCTTTTTGGGGAGTCACAACAAACGCTCTCTCCTTTACTTTCTAGGTTTTGACTTTTACGGGATGACCTTTGGTGCCTCCATCCTAGTTGAATTTGTCTTGATGGTGAATGACAAAATCGAGCTAAGTGACCTTCTCTTCCACAATTATAACATGCTTTGGGCTGGCATGTGTAGCGATTTGAATTGATGTGTCCCTCTCCTCCTCGCATTTGAAGCATATGATGATGGGTGGTCTTTCTCCTTCTTACTTAACAACAGTCTTTGGTCTTGATGTCTTTCCATCATTGTTGAATCTCCTTTTCTTGAAATGTCCATTCTTATTGTTTTGTACATGATTACCACCAAGTGGTTACCATTTCGGCTTTGATTCCTCTCACGCGTTGTTGTCATCATTTTGCTTGATTTTGACTACTCATTTGGTATTATCATTTTGTTGGTTTTCTCTTTTTTTTTGGTTGACTCGTTATCGTGCTCCTCTATGCGAGCCCTATTTTTGACATCTGAATACAAACACAGGTTTATGAGAAATAAGATGTTGGCGTATCTCTTATTATTAATGAAATTTAATTTTCTCTATTTATTATTTTGAAATAGTAAGGGTTGATTTGATTAATGTGGATAGTTAGGGGTAAAATCATGAAATATTTCAAAATAAGCAAGTGGTTATAAAATATTCATTGTTGTCGGGGAATATTATTTTGGTGGTGGAATATTAAATGCTTTGTCGGGGAATATTAAATGCGGCCAGTATTAAATGTATTATGGGCCCCATGTGAGCGATTGGATGAAGAAAGCGAAAAATAAGTATAAGTTGTTTAAAAATAACGGCGTAGTTATTCTGAGTTATCTTTTGTTAAAATACTAAATTGGTTAAAACACGGTGTCACGCGTTGTTGACGGTATTGCATTGCACAATTATTGATTCTTACGTGAAAGGCACTACTTTCTCGATAATGGTTCTGATGTAATTCTTTATTCGATATTTTTATTGATTTAATAATTCTTTGCGTTGATATTTTATATTCTTTGTTGTTTGATAATTGTCATTACACGATATTTTTTATTATCGAAGCAATAATTCATATTATCTGAATAATATTATTAGATAACATTATTGGCAATGTCTAGAAAGTTACATCTAAGGAGAGGTTTGGTCACTAATTGCTTGGCGCCCGATGAAGAAAAATTCTTATTGGAAAGCCCCTCTTTCTGAGGAGCTGCACGGTTGTCGATATTGTGATTACATAATATTATTTGTGAATAATTAATTATTGATTCATATGATGAGAAAAATATTGATTTTATGTGGATATAGATGGAGAAAATTTTTTAAGTGACAATTGTTGAAAATTGAAATTTTATCTTTTTACGATAAAATAATTCATTTAAATATATTATTATATTTTAATAATATAATAATGGTGATATTTTTTACAACGAATGTGGGATATATGAGTATCTGAGGAGGAAAGTATTTTTGTTGCAATAAATGTTTAAAACATGTTAAACATGTCGGTGGACCCCATTTATTGGTGAAATTTGATTATAGCACAAAATCGCTTGGTTTGTGGATTTGGTCAATTTACTATTTGGAATTTGGAAAAACTTTCTTACGCAAAAAGTTGTAGAAATTGAATTTCCTATAAAAACTCATGAGATTCAAATTTTTCTGATAAAGGGCTATTTATTATGAATTATTGAAGTTAGAAGCTCAAAATAATTGATTTTTGGAAGTTTAAAATATTTTTTTTAAGAAAAACGTTTTTTTTTTTTTTTGGTGGTGCTTGTGTGTTGTGTTTGATGGCTGAATTCAGATCTTAGAAAGTGGGCGTAAAAATTTTTATATATATATATATATTATTATATTAAATTTTACTAACTTTGGTGTTCTAGCGATTTCTATAAATAGGGTCTTGGGTTAGAATTGAAAATCACACGAAGCTGAAGTTTTTCTCTCTCTCTATATTATCGGCGTATTCTTGTGAGTATTTTGAGTATACTTTGAGTATTGTTAGGCGGTTGCAAGTTCCTTCATACCTTATATCAGGTATTTTAATTTAAATCTTAATCTTTTTTGAGGTAAGGGATGTTATTTTTTCTCGAAATGATATTATTTCTTCATATCATTATCTTTGAAATATTGATTGAACTTTTTATCAAATTTGGAACTTTTTCATGTGGGTTACTATTCATGATTTCTTATTCACGAGATTCTTATTCTTGATTCATTCATGAGTTCTTATTCACGATTCTTATTCACGATCTACTATTAATGAAGCGTGAAGATGTTTTTTGTGGAATTTCTATCTTTTGGTGTCGATTTCTTATTCACGTATCGGCTATTATTCACGTATCTGACACTATTCACGAATCTGACATTATTCATAAAAAAATAAAATTTCTTCTTTTTGTCCAAAATATCTATTACGGATACTAGCTTTGATTGTATCCATGTTTTGATCATTCTTGAATTTTACACCACTATGATTATTTTTGAGGTATTTTTTTGAACATGGATAAAACAAAATCTGAATCCTTAATCCTTAATCCTTGTCATTTTGTTTCCTTTGGATTCGTTTCTTTAAAAATATTTTTCATCATCCTCGGTCTTAAATGATGATATTATTGAATATCTTTGGCACATGAATGATTTCTGAAGATGAATGAATGATTCTGAAGAATATCTTTGGCGTAGTGCAAAGATGAGCAGTGTTTAGATGAACATGACCAAGTGATGAATATCTTTGGCACATAGTGCAAAGATGAATATTTGATTCGGATGTATATTGATTGATGTTCTGAGGGATAAAAGATGAGCGATGAACTTTTAAATTCATACATAGAAGATAGTAGTTTGCATTCTCTACTTAACTCTTCTAATGAATTATTATTTCATTGCGAATATTGATTTAAAATTTGTTGTCTATTGTATTACATTAGATTTTTCCTGTTGAAGACTAACGATAATTTGTTGTATATTATCTTAGTCATAATATTCTTTCTTGGGCTAGTTGAGCTCACCCTTTTCCTTTTTGTTCCATTTTTTCTTCTCGGGAGCGAGAATATAGCGAGTGCAGTCGGGGTATGGAATGAAGGTTTTAGAGAGAGTTGTTTAGTAGTCCTCACCATTTTTAAAAATAATGTATCAATAAATGTGATGAGGATTTATTTGAGTATAGATATTGTCTAGAAGATAATATTTGTATTTAAACTCACAGTTTCTTGTTGTAATAATAAAAAGTTGTAGTTGTTTACATACCATGTATTGACAACTTTCGAATGGGTGATGTATACCTATTTTGGGGCGTCACGGTTGGTATCGAGCTTAGGGATATGATCTCTGGCGGAGATCGGGGAATAGAACTAGGAGGAGGCAGAGTAAATCCTTATTAGTGTGTCCTACTAAAGCTTATTTGTTTTTATTGGTCGATATATAGGGATATTATGTGATATATTGATTTCCTTAATTAACCCTTGTTTTATGGCGGTGTTTGAGAATGTCGTTGAGAATATTAACAATGGAAATGAGGCCAGTGGAGCGCTTTGTACTCACTCAGCGAGGAGAGCGTGCACAGCAGTGGCAATGTTCCTCCTGTGAACAACACCATTGGCGAGATGATGAGCGAGGGATGTTTAGAAGCTTTTTGCGATTCATGCAAAAATCGAGACGAGGAGACTTCGTGTTCAAAATCTGAGGAGAAATGATAGCAATTCACGGGTTGTCCGACGACGATTCGAAGTTGGGACCACGAAATTTAAGGAAAGCGGATCCGATCATGGGCGGAAACATGGGTCAAACAAATTACCAAGATATTCGATGTCTTGGGATGCGATGAGAAACGAAGAAGGTCCATTCGCCACCTTTATGTTAAAATGTGGCGAAGCGGACTCTCTTGGTGGGATGCGTGAAGCGTACCATCCGGCCTTTTCGGCGTGTCTTGGGAGCGTTTGAAAACTATTTAATGACAAATACTTTCACGAAAGTGTTAAATCGTATGAAGGAAGTGGAGTTCATTAGTTAGAACAAAACAACATGGCGGTGTCTCGATGCGAGGCAAAGTTTGCGAGTTATCGAGTTTGCACCTCATTTGGTGGAGAATGAGGCATATGTAGCGGATGTTTCTTAGAGGTTTGAAACCGGCGTCGTCGATATCTCATTTCTCATAAATTTTCTCTCTATTCGGATGTTTGTAAGCAGGGCTCAATTATTAGGCGAGATAACTTGAGTATATTCAACGAGGACCCCATGACGAGGATCGTACCGGAGATAGCGATCAGCGAATAATAATGATAACCGGCGGAGAAAAAAGCAGAGCGGACAAAAATGGTAACCACTCTGGTGGTAATCATGGCCATGAAAATAGAAAAGCGAGTCGGGAGGAGATTTTAAAAGAGAGATTTAACAACGACCATGTGAAGGCAGCGATCTCTTGCGTGACAAGCTGGTTCTAAGGGAGGAGAAACGACCACCGTCGTATATTTATAAATCTTGGAAAAAGAGGACATATCGGTCAAGCGCCCCTGACAGATTCAAGGTATGCTATAATTGTGGAAAGGAAGGACATATCGCTCGAGATTTATGCGATGGCGAAACCTAGTTCGTGAGGGGGCGGTGACTCGAAAAATCCCGAAAAAAAGTCAAAGTCAGCGATTAGGGAAGGCGTTTGTTGTGGTTTGGTCAAAATCGAGAACCCCCAGCGAGGTGATCACGGGTAAGCTATTTATAAATTCTTGCGAAGTTTATACCTTACTTGATCTGGGGTTTACCCATTCATTTATCTCTCTGCTTGTGCTCAGCGTTTAAACTTGACTCAGGAGAAATTAGACTTTGACTATCTGTGGAAACTCAGTTAGGAGAAACTTTCATCACATCCATTTGTTTATAAATCTTGTTTGATTCAAGTTGGCACCATCACCTTACACATGACCTTATCTCTTTAAAGATACTTGCTTTTGATGTGATTTTAGGGATTGATTGGTTAACTACTCATCATGCCAAAATTGATTGTTTTAAATAAGGTTGTTAGTTTTCATATTCTAACCACTTGACTTTTTGTGCAATTCAATGACTAAACCATTAAAATCAATCAACATCATATCTAATCATAAAAGCTATTAGTTTATTGAAAAAGCGGATGTCAAGCTTTCTTAGCCCATGTTATGGATTTGAATAAAGACCGTCAAATTTGAATAATATTCTGTTGTTATTGACTTTCTGGCGTATTTCTGAAAGAACTTCCGGTCTACCCCGAGCGTGAAGTTGAATTCTTTATTGATCTTGAACTTTGGTACAAAGCCCATTTCTAAAACCCCATATCGAATGGCTCTATTGAACTTGAGGAGTTAAAGGTCCAACTACGAGGAA
The DNA here is from genome assembly GCA_020205615.1 of Panax quinquefolius. Taxonomy (NCBI): domain Eukaryota; kingdom Viridiplantae; phylum Streptophyta; class Magnoliopsida; order Apiales; family Araliaceae; genus Panax; species Panax quinquefolius. The sequence continues at coordinate 2,474,191 of CM035152.1, forward strand.
TTGTTGGACATCGGTTTCATTAAATCTAGTACATCTCCTTGGGGTGCTCTCTGTTTTATTTGTAAAGAAGAAAGAAAGCGGGGTATCGACTTTATATTGATTATCGGGAATTGAACCATGTCACCATCAAGAATAGGTATCCTCTACCTCGTATTGATGACTTGTTTGACCCGATTCAAGGGGCACAATTCTTTTCAAAAATCGATCTTAGATTACGGATATCATCAATTGAAGATTAGGCGAGGATATTCAAAGGCGCCTTTAGAACTTCGGTATGGGCATTATGAATTCTTAGTCATGTCTTTGGGATTGACTAATGCTCTACTGACTTTCATGGATATGATGAGCCAGTATTCAAGGAATATTTGGATCGATTCGTTGTTGTCTTTATTGATGACATCCTCATATATTCCAAAAAAGTCGTGAAGATCATGAGCACCATTTGAAAATTTGGTACTCGAAAAAGCCGTGAAAACAAACTATATGCCAAATTGAAGAAATCACGAGTTACGGCTTGAGGAAGTAGCATTCCTTGGGCGCGTGGTGTCGAAAAATGGAGTATCTGTTGATCCGTGAAGATTGAAGCAATCTGAAGTTAGGGAACAAAAAAATCGGTGGCCAAAATCGTAGCTTTTGGGCTTAGTTTGGTTATTATCGGAGATTAGTGGAAGGGTTTTCTCGAATCGCTACTCCATTAACTTCATTAACTTCGGAAGGATACAAAATTCGTTTGGAAGAAGAATCGAGAAGAGTTTCCAAGAGCTTAAGAGGAGACTTATTTGGCTTTGTTCTAACAATACCATCTGGTTCGGATGGATTTGTTATCTCTGATGATGCTTGAGCAAAGGGTTAGGATGTGTTCTCATGCAGCGTGGGAAAGTCATAGCCTATGCCTCGCGACAACTTAAAAGTATATGAGAGAATTATCCTACTCATGATCTAGAGTTAGCGGCCCGATCGTTTTCGCGCTAAAGATATGGAGCCTTATCTATATGGGAGAAAGTGGAGATATATTCGGACCATAAAAAGCCTTAAATATTTCTTCACTCAAAAAAAACTCAACATCTTGGCGGCGACGTTGGCTCGAGCTATTGAAAGACTACGACCACACTATTGATACCATCACGGAAAAGCGAGCGTGGTGGCGGCGGCGTTGAGTAGAAGATCATATCTTGAGGAGCGAGTGCGATGATGTCAAGTATCTGCGTATAGAGCCGACTTTAATAGAAAAAGTTAAGGTTGCTCGAGCCAGGCCGGGGGCGATCGTATGTATGAAGAAAGAAATCTGAAGGAGCTATTAGGGCGAGAATTGATGAAGAAGGAATACTTGAGTCCACTCTAGACTTTGTGTTTCCTAACGACTCGATTTGAAGTACAAGATTATGATGGAGGCACACATACACCATTTGCAATCCATCACGGAAGTACTAAAATGTATCGTGATCTTGACATACATTTTGGTGGAACAATATGAAGAGAGAGATTTGCAAAGTTTATCTCGATGTGTTTAACTTGTCAGCGTGTAAAGGCGGAGCATCTAGTACCTAAGGGTCCGTTGCAACCACTTGAGATTCGAAATGGAAGTGGGAACACATTACCATGGATTTAGTTCTGGGTCTTCTACGGTTTCTCTCGAAGGCATCAATCTTTATTTGGGTTATTGTTGATAGATTAACCAAATCTGCTCATTTCTTGCCGTCTGGAGACTTATTCCTTGAGCGTCTTGCTAGTATATGCGTGAATGAGATTGTGAGGTTGCATGGCATGCTGTATCCATAGTTTGGATCGTGACCCAAGATTCACTTCAAGATTTTGGGTTAGCTTGCAAAAAGCTATGGGCGCAGTTTGCGATTTAGTTGACATACCATCCTCAAGCGGACGGACACGATCGAGAGGACTATTCAAACTCTTGAAGATTTATTAAGACTACGTGTCCTAGACTTCAAGGCGGTTGGGATAAGTATTTACCATTGGTGGAATTCTCCTACACAACGATTATCGAGCAAGTATAGGTGTGGCTCCATTTGAAGCATTATATGGGCCGAAAATGTAGTTCTCCGATATGTTGGGATGAGGTGGGTGAAGCAACATTGTTGGGACCCGAGTTATTGATGCGTATGACTACTAAAAAATCCAAATGATTAAACAACGTATACAAAAGGCACAAGATCGACAAAAGAGTTATCACGGATCTTCATCGAAAGGGCGTGGAATTTAGTGTAGGGGATCATGTATTGTTGCGAGTTGCTCCATGGAAGGGAGTTACAAGATTTGGGAAGAGAGAAAGCTCGATCCACGATTTATTGGTCCATTTCAAATTCTTGGCCAGGAGTAGGAAATGTAGCCTATAGACTTGCGTTACCTCAAAGTATGTCTACGTGTTCATAATGTGTTTCACATATATCTCATACTTAATAAATATGTGAAAGACCGAACCACGTTATAGAGTTAGAACCCGGGACGAGATAGCCAGAAGACTTAGCGTGTGAGGAGGTACTGTCAAGATCTTGGATAGGAAGGAGCATGTCCTACTGTATGAAAGGTCATACCACAAGTTAAAGTTTTGTGGAGGAATCATCTTTAGAGAAAATGACACAGGGAATTGGAAGCGGAAATGAAAGCGAGGTATCCTCACCTTTTGAAACACACAGTCGTCGTCGTCGATTTTAGGGACGAAATTTCATAAGGAGGGAGGTTGTAAGACCCCAACTTATTATTAATGAAATTTAATTTTCTCTATTTATTATTTTGAAATAGTAAGGGTTGATTTGATTAATGTGGATAGTTAGGGGTAAAATCATGAAATATTTCAAAATAAGCAGTGGTTATAAAATATTCATTGTTGTTGGGGAATATTATTATTTGGTGGTGGAATATTAAATGTACTGTTGGGGAATATTAAATGCGACGGTAGCGACCGTGTGTGGGCCCATGTGATGCGAGCGATTGGATGAAGAAAGCAGCGATATAAGTTGTTTAAAAAATAACGCGGCGTGGTTATTCTTAGATTATCTTTGTTAAAATACTACGGTGGTTAAAACACGGTGTACGGTATTGCACCAATTATTGATTCTTACGTGAAGGCGTGAAAGGCCTTTTCGATAATGGTTACGATAATTCTTTATTCGATATTTTATTGATTGATTAATAATTCTTTGCGTTGATATTTTATATTCTTTGTTGTTTGATAATTGTCATTACTGTATATTTTCATTATCGAAGCAATAATTCATATTATCTGAATAATATTATTAGATAACATTATTGGCAATGTCTAGAAAGTTACATCTAAGGAGAGGTTTGGTCACTAATTGCGGCCCGATGAAGAAATTCTTATTGGAAAGCCCCTCTTTCTGAGGAGCTGCACGGTTGTCGATATTGTGATTACATAATATTATTTGTGAATAATTAATTATTGATTCATATGATGAGAAAATATTGATTTTATGTGGATATATATGGAAAAATTTTTAATGTGACCAATTGTTGAAAATTGAAATTTTATCTTTTTACGATAAAATAATTCATTTAAATATATTATTATATTTTAATAATATAATAATGGTGATATTTTTACAATGAATGTGGGATATATGAGTATCTGAGGAGGAAGAGTATTTTTTTTGTTGCAATAAATGTTTAAAACATGTTAAACATGTCGGTGGACCCCATTTATTGGTTGAAATTTGATTATAGCACAATAAAATCGCTTGGTTTGTGGATTTGGTCAATTTTTATTTGGAATTTGGAAAAACTTTCTTACGCAAAAGTTGTAGAAAATTGAATTTCCTATAAAAACTCATGAGATTCAATTTTTCTGATAAAGGGCTATTTATTATGAATTATTGAAGTTAAAAATCAAAATAATTGATTTTTGGAAGTTTTAAATATTTTAAATTAAAAAACGTTTTTTTTTTTTGGTGTGCTTCATTTGTGTGTGTGAATGAAATTGAATTCAGATCTTGAAAGGTGGGCGTAAAAAAAAATTTTATAATATATATTATTATATTAAATTTTACTACCTTTGGTGTTAGCGTTTTCTATAAATAGGGTCTTGGGTTAGAATTGAAAATCACACGAAAGCTGAAGTTTTCTCTCTCTATATTATCGGCGTATTCTTGTGTAGTATTTTGAGTATACTTTGAGTATTGTTAGGCGGTGCAAGTTCCTTGACTTTATATCAGGTTATTTAATTAGAAATCTTAATCTTTAGAGGTAAGGGATGTTATTTTTTTCTCGAATGATATTATTTCTTGATATCATTATCTTTGAAATATTGGTTGGAACTTTTATCAAATTTGGAACTTTTTCATGTCGGGTTTCTATTCATGAGTTCTTATTCACGAGTTTTATTCATGATTTCTTATTCATGAGTTCTTATTCACGATTCTTATTCATGAATTACTATTAAGCGAAGCGTGAAGATGTTTTTGTGGAATTTCTATCTTTTGGTGTCGATTCTTATTCACGTATCGGCCTTATTCACTATCTGACTATTCACGAATCTGACTATTCATTCATAGAAAAAAAAAATTTCTTTTTTTGTCCAAAATATCTATTACGGATACTAGCTTTGATTGTATCCATGTTTTGATCATTCTTGAATTTTACACCACTATGATTATTTTTTTTGAAGTATTTTTGAACATGGATAAAACAAAATCAAATCTGAATCCTTAATCCTTAATCCTTGTCATTTTGTTTCCTTTGGATTCGTTTCTTTAAAAATATTTTTCATCATCCTCGGTCTTAAATGATGATATTATTGAATATCTTTGGCTTTGTAGTGCAAAGATGAATGATTTCGAAGAATATCTTTGGCTAGTAGTGCAAAGATGAGCAGTGTTTAGATGAACATGAGCAGTGACCAGACCATGATGAATATCTTTGGCACATAGTGCAAAGATGAATATTTGATTCGGATGTATATTGATTGATGTTCTGAGGGATAAAAGATGAGCGATGAACTTTTAAATTCATACATAGAAGATAGTAGTTTGCATTCTCTACTTAACTCTTCTAATGAATTATTATTTCATTGCGAATATTGATTTAAAATTTGTTGTCTATTGTATTATATTAGATTTTTCTGTTTGAAGACTAACGATAATTTGTTGTATATTATCTTAGTCATAATATTCTTTCTTTGGGCTAGTTGAGCTCACCCTTTTCCTTTTTGTTCCATTTTTCTTCTCGGGGAGAGAATATAGCGAGTGCAGTCGGGTATGGAATGAAGGTTTTAGAAAGAGTTGTTTAGTAGTCCTCACCATTTTTTTGTAAAATAATGTATCGATAAATGTGATGAGGATTTATTTGAGTATAGATATTATCTAGAAGATAATATTTGTATTCAAACTCACGAGTTTCTTGTTGTAATAATAAAGTTGTAGTTGTTTACGTACCATGTATTGTATGTGGGTGATGATGTATTTTACACCACTATGATTATTTTTGAGGTATTTTTTTGACATGGATAAAACAAAGTACGAATCCTTAATCCTTAATCCTTGTCATTTTGTTTCCTTTGGATTCGTTTCTTTAAAAATATTTTTCATCATCCTCGATGATATTATTGAATATCTTAAGGCTGTGTAAAGATGAATGATTTACGATAAATATCTTTGTTGTGCAAAGATGAGCAGTGTTTAGATGAACATGACCAATGATGAATATCTTTGGCTCGTATGGGATGAATGATTCGGATATATATTGATTTGGGGGATAAAAGATGAGCGTGAACTTTTAAATTCATACATAGAAGATTAGTTTGCATTCTCTACTTATCGAATGAATTAGGGATATGATCTAAAACTTGGCGGAGATCGGGGATTTTTCCCAGAACTAGGAGGTTGAGGCGAGTAAATCCTTGGGCTAGTGTGTTCCATTTTTCTTCCTGGATGCGAGAATATAAGCTTATTTGAAGGTTAGTTGTTTAGTAGTATTTTTGTAAAATAATGGGATATTATGTTTATATATTGATTTCCTTAATTAACCACGCTTTCTTGTTTTATTTTAGTTGCCATGTATGTTTGAGAATGTCGGTTGAGAATATTAGATCGGGAATGGAAATAAATTCTTCGCTGGTGTGTCCCTAAGCTTATTTGTTAGTTGGTCGAGGGATATTATGTGATATATTGATTTCCTTAATTAACTTTGTTTTTTTATGCGGAGAGAATGTCGTGAGAATATTAATAATGGAAATGAAACGTGTGAGATGTTCTCGTGCTGTTCCTCCCGTGAACAACACCATTGAAGCGAGATGATGAGCGAGGGATGTTTAGAAGCTTTTTGCGGATTCATACAAAATCGAGACGAGAGACTTCGTGTTCAAAATCTGAGGAGGAAATGATAGCGATTCACGGGTTATCACAAATGCAATTCAAAGAGTTGGGACCACGAATTTAAGGAAAGCGGATCCGATCATAGGCGGAAACATGGGTCAAAACAAATTACAAGATATTCGATGTCTTGGGATGCGGGAGAACGAAGGTTCCATTCGCCACCTTTATGTTAAAATGGCGAAGCGGACTCTTGGTGGGAGTGCGTGAAGCGTACTCATCCAGTACTTTTCGGCGTGTCTTGGGAGACGTTTGAAACTATTTAATGACAAATACTTTCACGAAAGTGTTAAATCGTATGAAGGAAGTGGAGTTTATTAGGCGGAAGCGAAATAACGTGGCGGTGTCTCTCAAGATGCGAGGCAAAGTTTGCGAGTTATCGGTTTGCACCTCATTTGGTGGAGAATGAGGAGCGTGTATGGCGGATGTGTTTACGAGAGGTTTGAAACCCGGCGTCGTCGATATCTCATTTCTCATAAATTTTCTCTCTATTAGGATGTTGTAAGCGAGGGCTCGATTATTAGGCGAGATAGACGAGTACGGTCAACCGAGGACCATGACGAGGGATAATCTACCGAGATAGCGATCAACAAAATAATGATAACCGGCGGAGAAAGAAAAAGACGGACAAAAATAGTAACCACTCTGGTGGTAATCATGGCCATGAAAATAGAAGAAGCGAGTCGGGAGGAGATTTTAAAAGAGAGATTTAACAACGACCATGTGAAGGCAGCGGTCTGCGGCGACAAGCGGTTCTAAGGGAGGAGAAACGACCACCGGTCGTATATCTTATAAATCACGGAAGAGGGACATATCGGTCAAACTTGCCTGACAGATTCAAGGTATGCTATAATTGTGGAAATGAAGCACATATCGCTCGAGATTATGCGATAGGCGAAACCTAGTTCGGCGAGAGGGTGGTGACTCAAAAGATCCCCCGAAAAATCAAAGTCAGCGGTTCTTGGAAGAAGCGTTTATTGTGGTAGGTCAAAATCGAGGAACCCAACGAGGTGATCACCGGTAAGCTATTTATAAATTCTTGCGAAGTTTATACCTTACTTGATCTGGGTTCTACCCATTCATTTATCTCTCCTTGCTTGTGCTCAACGTTTAAACTTGACTCGGAGAAATTAGACTTTGACTTTATCTGTGGAAACTCCGTTTAGGAGAAACTTTCATCACATCCACATTTTTATAAATCTTGTTTGATTCAAGTTGGCACCATCACCTTATGTGACGCCCCAAAATAGGTATACATCACCCATTCTCGAGTTGTCAATACATGGTACGAAAACAACTACAACTTTATTATTACAACAAGAAAGCTGTGAGTTTGAATACAAATATTATCTTACAGATAATATCTATACTCAAATAAATCATCATCACATTTATTGATACATTATTTTACAAAAATGGTGAGGACTACTAAACAACTCTCTCTAGAACCTTCATTCCATACCCAGACTACATCACTATATATATTCGCCTCCCGAGAAGAAAAATGGAACAAAAAGGAAAAGGGTGAGCTCAACTAGCCCGATAAAGAATATTATGACTAAGATAATATACAACAAATTATCATTAGTCTTCAACAGGAAAAAATCTAATAGAATCTGATAGACAACAAGTTTTAAATCAATATTCGCAATGAAATAATAATTCATTAGAAGAGTTAAGTAGAGAATGCAAACTACTATCTTCTATGTATGAATTTAAAAGTTCATCGCTCTATCTTTTATCCCCGTGTAACATCAATCATATATATCTGAATCAAATATTCATCTTTGCACTACGGGGCCAAAGATATTCATCGATTAATCATGTTCATCTAAACACTGCTCATCTTTGCACTATGGGCCAAAGATATTTATCGAAATCATTCATCTTGCACTACTGTGCCAAAGATATTCAATAATATCATCATTTAAGGCCGAGAATGATGAAAAATATTTTAAAGAAACGAATCCAGTGAAACAAAATGACAAGGATTAAGGATTAAGGATTCGTACTTTGTTTTATCCATGTCCAAAAATACCTCAAAAATAATCATAGTGGTGTAAAATTCAAGAATGATCAAAACATGGATACAATTAAAGCTAGTATCCACAATAGATATTTTAGATGAAAAGGAAAAATTTTTATTTTTCGATGAATAGTCTTAAGTATTAAATGAATAATGTCGATATCGTGAATAATTATAATATATCGTGAATAGTAACTCAGACACCAAAAGTTCCAAATTTGATAAAACTTCAGATCAATATTTCAAAGATAATGATATTGAAGAAATAATATCATTACGAAAAAAAAATCCCTTACCTCGAAAGATCAAGATTCAAATTTAAACAGGATATATCTTATGACTTGAACTTGCAATCAGTATAGCAATACTCAAAATATACTCAAAATACTCACAAGAATACGCTTCGATAATATAGAGAGAAAACTTGATTTACGGTGTAATTTTCAATTCTAACCTAAACACCCTATTTATAGGAAAATCTTTAGAACAAAAGCGAAAATTTAATAAAATATAAATATATATATCAAAATTCCTACGCCACTCTTGAAATCTGATTTCAGCTCAATAAGCACATGCCACCTTCTAGAAAAAGTAAGAAAAAACGTTTTTATAATTTAAACTTCCAAAAATCAATTATTTCGGAGCTTTGGAACTTCAATAATTCACAATAAATAGCCCTTTTGTCAGAAAATTCGAAACTCGCTTTTTTTTTTTATAGGAAATTCAATTCTCTACAACTTTACAGAAGAAAGTTTTCCCAAATTCCAAACAGAAATTGACCAAAATCCACAAACGGGCGATTTTACAGGCTATAATCAAATTTCAGTCAAGAAATGGGGTCCACCGACACATAAAACATGCTTTAAATAATGTAGATGGAGAAAATTTTTAATGTGACAATTGTTGAAAATTGAAATTTTATCTTTTTCTGATAAAATAATTCATTTAAATATATTATTATATTTTAATAATATAATAATGATGATATTTTTACGATGAATGTGGGATATATGAGTCTATGGACCAATAACGCGAGTCTATAGGTAACGCGAGTCTATATTCTTGACCGAGTAGGTAATGTAGCCTATAGACTCGCGTTACCTCCAGAAGTATGTCTCGTGTTCATAATGTGTTTCACATATCTCATGCTTCGTAAATATGTGAAAGACCCAACCACGTTATAGAGTTAGAATCCGGACGAGATAGCAGAAGACTTAATGTATGAGGAGGTACTGTCAAGATCTTGGATAGGAATGAGCATGTCCCTACTTGTGAAAAGGTCATACCACAAGTTAAAGTTTTTGGGAGGAATCATCTTTATAGAGAAATGACACAGGGAATTAGAAATGTAATGAAAGCGAGGTATCTTCATCTTTAACACCGAATGCGTCACGTCCAATTTCGAGGACGAAATTTCATAAGAAGGGGAGGTTGTAAGACCCCAAATAATTAATAAATGAAATTTATTTTCCTCTATTATTTTTTTTAATTAGTAAGGGTTGATTTGATTAATGTGGTTAGTTATGGGTAAAATCATTGAAATATTTTAAATAAGCGGTGGTTATAAAATATTTATTTTTGTCGGGGAATATTAGTTTGGTGCGTGGAATATTCTTCTTGTCGGGAATATTAATGCGACAGTAGCGACCTTATAATGGGCCCATAACTGAAAGCGATTGGATGAAGAAAGCGACAAATATAAGTTGTTTAAAAATAACGGCGTAGTTATTCTGGATTAATCTTGTTAAAATACTCGGTGGTTAACACACGATGTAGCAACAACGGTATTGCACGATTATTGATTCTTACGTGAAAGGCCTTACTTTCGATAATGGTTACTGATAATTCTTGTTCGATAATTTATTTTATTGATTTAATAATTCTTTGCGTTGATATTTTATATTCTTTGTTGTTTGATAATTGTCATTACTGATATTTTTATTATCGAAGCAATAATTCATATTATCTGAATAATATTATTAGATAACATTATTGACAATGTCTAGAAAGTTACATCTAAGGAGAGGTTTGGTCACTTTAATTGCAGCGCCCGATGAGGAGAAATTCTTATTGGAAGCCCTGCTGCTCACAGGAGCTACACAGGTTTGTCGATATTGTGATTACATAATATTATTTGTGAATAATTAATTATTGATTCATATGATGAGGAAAATATTGATTTTATGTGGATATAGATGGAAAAATTTTTAATGTGACAATTGTTGAAAATTGAAATTTTATCTTTTTACGATAAAATAATTCATTTAAATATATTATTATATTTTAATAATATAATAATGATGATATTTTTACGATGAATGTGGGATATATGAGTATATGTGGAGGAGGAGTATTTTTATTACCAAAAATATTTAAAGCATGTTTTATGTGTTAAATGGACCCCATTTCTTGGTTGAAATTTGATTATAGCACATAAATCGCTTGGTTTGTGGATTTTGGTCAATTTACATTTGGAATTTGGAAAAACTTTCTTCTGTAAAGTTGTAGAGAATTGAATTTCCTATAAAAAAAAAGCGAGTTTCAAATTTTTACGACAAAGGGCTATTTATTGTGAATTATTGAAGTTCCAAAGCTCAAAATAATTGATTTTGGAAGTTTAAATTATTTTAAATTAGAAAAACGTTTTTTCTTACTTTTTTCTAGAAGGTGGCATGTGCTTATTGAGCTGAAATCAGATTTCAAAAGTGGCGTAGGAATTTTGATATATATATTTATATTTTATTAAATTTTACTAACTTTTGGTGTTCTAAGCGTTTTCTATAAATAGGGTGTTTAGGTTAGAATTGAAAATTACACGAGCTGAAGTTTTCTCTCTCTATATTATCGGCGTATTCTTGTGAGTATTTTGAGTATATTTTGAGTATTGCTTATCGGTGCGAGTTCAAGTCATAGCTTTATATCCAGGTGTTTAATTTAGAAATCTTGATCTTTTCGAGGTAAGGGGATTTTTTTTTTATAATGATATTATTTCTTCATATCATTATCTTTGAAATATTGATCTGAAGTTTTTATCAAATTTGGAACTTTTGGTGTCAGATTCTTATTCACGTATCGACCTTTATTCACGTATCGACCTTATTCACGAATCTGACCTTATTCATCGAAAAATAAAAATTTTCCCTTTTAAATCTAAAATATCTATTGTGGATACTAGCTTTGATTGTATCCATGTTTTGATCATTCTTGAATTTTACACCACTATGATTATTTTTGAGGTATTTTTGGACATGGATAAAACAAAGTACGAATCCTTAATCCTTAATCCTTGTCATTTTGTTTCACTGGATTCGTTTCTTTAAAAATATTTTTTCATCATCCTCAGTCTTAAATGATGATATTATTGAATATCTTTGGCCTGTAGTGCAAAGATGAATGATTTCTGATAAATATCTTTGGCCGTAGTGCAAAGATGAACAGGTGTTTAGATGAACATGACCAACTGATGAATATCTTTGGCCTGTAGTGCAAAGATGAATATTTGATTCGGATATATATTGATTGATGTTACGAGGATAAAAGATGAGCGATGAACTTTTAAATTCATACATAGAAGATAGTAGTTTGCATTCTCTTTAACTCTTCTAATGAATTATTATTTCATTGCGAATATTGATTTAAAACTTGTTGTCTATTGTATTCTATTAGATTTTTCCTGTTGAAAACTAATGATAATTTGTTGTATATTATCTTAGTCATAATATTCTTTCTTGGGCTAGTTGAGCTCACCTTTTTCCTTTTTGTTCCATTTTTCTTCTCGGGAGGCGAGAATATAAGCGAGCAATGCAGTCGGGGTATGGAATGAAGGTTCTAGAGAGAGTTGTTTAGTAGTCCTCACCATTTTTGTAAAATAATGTATCAATAAATGTGATGAGGATTTATTTGAGTATAGATATTATCTAGAAGATAATATTTGTATTCAAACTCACAGATTTCTTGTTGTAATAATAAAGTTGTAGTTGTTTACATGCCATGTATTGACACTTCGAGAATGGGTGATGTATACCTATTTTGGGGCGTCACATAAGGTGATGGTGCCAACTTGAATCAAACAAGATTTATAAGCGATTGGATGTGATGAAAGTTTCTCCTTACGGAGTTTCCACGAGATAGGTCAAAGTCTAATTTCTCGGTCGAGTTTAAACGTTGAGCACAAGCGGAGAGATAAATGAATGGGTAAAGCCGTGTGTCCAAGTAAGGTATAAACTTCGCAAGAATTTATAAATAGCTTGGGTGATCACCTCGTTTGGGTTCTCGCATTTTGACCGATCACAATAAACGTTCTTCCAAGAACCGTTGACTTTGACTTTTACGGGGCGATCTTTTGAGTCACCGTCCTCTTTGAACTAGGTTTCGCTCTCTGCGTCTGATCTCGAAGCGATATGTCTTTCCTTTCCACAATTATAGCATACCTTGAATTGTTGTGGGCGGTTTGGTGATATGTCCCTCTTTCCGCATTTATAGCATATGATGGGTGGTCGTTCTCCTCCCTTAGAACCGATTCTTTAAAACCTTTGTCGTCTTCACATAATCGTTGTTAAATCTCCTCTTTTTAAAATCTCCTCTGACTCGCTTCTTCTATTTTCATGGCCATGATTACCACCGAGTGGTTACTATTTTTGTCCGTCTTTTTCTTTCTCTCATTGGTTATCGTTGTTTTGTTGATTGCATATCTCGGTTATTATCCCGGTTTGTGGTCCTCGGTTGGCCGTACTTTCGTTATCTCGCTTCTAATAATTGAGCCTTTATTTTGACAACATCTGAATAGAGAAAATTTATGAGAAATGAGATATTGTCATTATCTGGGGTTTCAAACCTCTCGAAAACATCCGCGTCATCGTTCCTCATTCTCCACCAAATGAGGTCTGAAACTGGATAACTCTGCAAACTTTGCCTCGTCTTTGAGACACCGCCGTGTTATTACTGCTCCGGTCTAATAAACTCCACTTCCTTCATATATAGCGAACACTTTTAGAAAAAAGTATTTGTCATTAAATAGTTCTGAAATGTCTCCCCGAGACATCTTTGAGTCTTGGGATGGATGAGTCGCTTCACGAGACTCCCACCGATGATCGCCTTCGCCCACGGAACATAAAGGTGGCGAATGGAACCTTCTGTTCCTCCGTGCATCCCAAGACATCGAATATCTTGGTAATTTGCTTGACCCCATGTTTCCCCGTGATCGGATCTCGCTTTCCCTTAAATTCTGGTGGTCCCAAATCTTTGAATTGCTTGGGCCGTGATAACTTGTGAATTCTATCATTTCCTCCTGTATTTTGAACACGAGTCTCCTCGTGCGATTTTTACGTGAGCTATGCAAAAAGCTTCTAAACATCCTCGTTCATCATCTGCTTTCGATGGTGTTGTTCACGGGGAGGAACATTGCCCGACTGTTGCGTTCTCCTCGTTAGTGAGTCTGAGCGTCTCCACGTTTTCATTTCCATTATTAATATTCTCGATCGACATTCTCAAATCTTTGTCGTAAAAAAAGAGTTAATTAAGAAATCAATATATCACATAATATCCTATATCTTGACCAACTAACAAATAAGCTTAGGTATGACACCTTTAGCGAAGAATTTACTCGTCTCTCCCTCTGATTCTATTCCCCGATCTCATGAAAGATCATATCCTAAGCTCGATACCAAGTATGCGCCCCCAAAAAATAGGTATACATCACCCATTACGAATTGTCGATACGTGAGTGCGAACAACTACTGACTTTATTATTACAACGATAAAAGCTGTGAGTTTGAATACAAATATTATCTTACAGACAATATCTATACTCAAATAAATCCTCATCACATTTATTGATACATTATTTTACAAAAATGGTGAGGACTACTAAACAACTCTCTCTAGAACCTTCATTCCATTTACCAGGCTAAATACTCGCTATATTCTCGCATCACGAGAAGAAAAAATGGAACAAAAGAAAAGGGTGAGCTCAACTAGCCCGATAAAAAATATTATGACTAAAATAATATACAACAAATTATCGTTAGTCTTGATGAGGAAAAATCTAATAGAATCTGATAGGCAACAAGTTTTAAATCAATATTACATGAATGAAATAATAATTCATTAGAAGAGTTAAGTAGAGAATGCAAACTACTATCTTACATGTATGAATTTAAAAGTTCATCGTCTATCTTTTATCCTATATAACATCAATCGATATATATCTGGAATCAAATATTCATCTTTTACTTTCTGAGGCGAAGATATTCATCGATTAGTTAAGTGTTCATCTAAACACTGTTCATCTTTGCTACTACGGGCCAAAGATATTCATCGAAAATCATTCATCTTTGCACTTCTGAGCCAAAGATATTCAATAATATCATCATTTAAGATTGAGGATGATGAAAAATATTTTAAAAGCGAATCCGATTGAAACAAAATAGCAAGGATTAAGGATTAAGGATTAGTACTTTGTTTTATCCATATCCAAAAATACCTCAAAAATAATCATAGTGGTGTAAAATTCAAGAATGATCAAAACATGGATCTGATCAAAGCTAGTATCCGAATAGATATTTTGAGACGAAAAGGAAAATTTTCATTTTTAGATGAATAGTCTTAAATATTAAATGAATAATCTGATATCGTGAATAGTCTTGGTATCGTGAATAGTAACTCCCAGAACACTAAAAGTTCCAAATTTGATTAAAAAGTTCAGATCAATACTTGGCATAATGATATTAGAATAAATAATATCATTAAAAAAAAATATCCACTTACCTCGAAAGATTTGTACTTACAAATTTGAAATCTTTGGGTATAGTCTTTGAAGGAACTTTACAAATATAACAATACTCAAAGTATCAAAATCTTCACAAGAATACGCTCAATATATAGAGAGAAAATATAGAAAAAACATCGGTTTACGGTGTAATTTTTAATTCTAACCTAAGCACCTTATTTATAGGAAAATCTTTAGAACACCAAAGCGAGAAAAAATTTAATAAATTAATATTAATTATTTTCCACATCTTCCCTCGCTTCCATGAATCTGAACTCAGCCATCCTAACACATGTTAAAGATGCCCACAAAACACAAAAAAACGTTTTCTTATTTAAATTATTTTAAACTTCCAAAATTAATTATTTGAACTTGAACTTGATAATTCATAATAAATAGCCCTTTTGTCGGAAAATTCAATCTCGTGTCTTTTTATAGGAAATTCCATTATCTACAACTTTGCGAAAGGAAGTTTTTCCAAATTCCAAACAAAAATTGGTAAAAATTCACAAAGCAGGCGATTTTACATTATATAATCAAATTTCGATCGAGAAATGGGGTCCAATGAAACACATAAAACATGCTTTAAATATTTTGGTAACAAAATACTCCTCCTCCACATATACTCATATATCCCACATTCATCGTAAAAATAATTATTATTATTATATTATTAAAATATAATAATATATTTAAATGAATTATTTTATCAAAAAAATAAAATTTTCAATTTTAAACAATTGTCACATTAAAAATTTTCTCCATCTATATCCACATAAAATTAATATTTTACTCATCATATGAATCAATAATTAATTATTCACAAATAATATTACTGAATCATCAATATTGACAACCGAGGCGGTTCAAGGAAGAGGGGGCTTTCGATAAAAATTTCTCTCTTCTTTGGCGCCTTGATTAGGTGACCAAACCTCTCCTTGAAGCGCGAACTTTCTAGACATTGCCAATAATGTTATCTAATAATATTATTATTCGATAATATGAATTATTAGCTTCGATAATGAAAAATATTGTGTAATGACAATTATTGAAACAACAATGATATAAAATATCAATGCAAAGATTATTAAATCGATCGAATAAAATCTTGAGCGATAATTCTTTGTAACCATTATTGAGTAGTGCCTTCTTACGTAAGAATCGATAATTGGTTCGATACTGAGTGTCTTCTTGTGTTTTTAACCGCCAGTATTTTTAACGAGATTAATTGAGTAATAACTACTGTAGTTATTTTTAAACAACTTATATTTGTCGTTTTCTTCATCCAATCGCTTTTCCGTTATAGGGCCCACAAAAAGGCTGCTAGGTAAAAATGCGAATATTCCCAAACGATGAAAATATTCCACGACCAAACGAATATTCCCCAACAACAATGAATATTTTATAACCACTTGCTTATTTTGAAATATTTAAGTATTTTACCCATAACTATTCACATTAATCAAATCAACCCTTCTTATTTCAAAATAATAAATAGAAAAATTAAATTTCATTAATAATAAGTTGAGGGTCTTACACCTTCCTCGATTTTTTTTTCACTTTTCATTTGGTCCATTTTTTCTTTTTCTTTGTTCTTTTTTTACAAATGATAAACATAAGTTGAATTGAAGATATACTAAAATTATTATTTAAATATATTTGTTTTCATTTATAAAAAAAAGTGTGCTTTTATTGTTTTAAATATTTTTTAGTTGATTTAAGTATTAAAAATATAAATAAATAATTATATCTTTATTTAAAATGTCAACTAAGATACACATAATTATATATTTATTTATTTTAATATATTTTTTTAAATTTGCTCCCACTGAATTGTAAGACTGAATTCGCTACTGATGCGTGTGAGTGTATGGGTGATTCGGATTTGGGGCCAAGGACGACCCATTAACCCCGATCGAGAATATATATATATAAGATGGCTCAACTGCCGCCACTTATATGGCAAACAACATTGGATGGTTAAGAGACGGACGGACGGACGGACATTATGTATGAATAGAATCAAATTCCATGGCATAAATATATACTATATTCAAAGTTGTGGTAATTAATGAAAAAAAAAACAATAATTTGGGATTCTCTAATTAACCACCACTCTTTTCTTTTCCTGGGGTTTCACCTTTTCCCCGGCCAGTTTTGACTCAAAATGACACTTTTTTTGTTTGGAAAAATGCATGGCATGCATGCATGCATACTTTTTTAATTTTTTTTAAATTATCAAATTGATCATATTTAGAATTAAAAAAAATTCTTAAGTTTATTAGCTATATATTGGTACAAAATTATTAAACTTATTTAATTTTAAAATTGAGAGTAAAATTTAATAAACTTATCAACTAACTCAACTCTATATTTTAAATGAAGATTAATTTTGTTGTTGTTGTTGTTGTATTAACATATCCTTTTTTTAAGAAAATAGATTACTATTAACTTTGAAATGATATTAATTTAGCACAATCAAAACTCCTAAATTTTTTCTTAAAGCACAATTGGCGTATCTTTATTGAATGCCATTAAATCACTAATTAATTTATAGGTCATTCTTTAGTTTATCTCCTTATATTTTTCCCACCAATTAATTACTTCTTTATTTATAACTTTTATTTAGATATTTCATTTTATCTTTAATTATACACCCATAGAATGTGTTACTAAGAATATAAATAAAATGACAAAATGACCTGAATAGTATTCTTTTCACAAAAAGAGTCAAAAGTTTAAAATTATATTTTTTTTAGAACATAGTTTACGTTATTTATGTTAATATGAGTATTTAGTTTAATAGTAATGATATTTTCATAAAATTGTGTTAATTATATTTAAGGATATTATAATATTTTTTGTTATCATTAATAAAAAAATAACTCTTTTTGTAAAATATTTCTTTTATAAATAAAAATATTTTTGTGCCATGAACGGTGACGAGCCGCTGCCGAATATTCGCCTGGATCGAATGATAATTAATTACACAATACCGTCTAGGTTCACATAGGCTAGTACTTTATTATTATTACTAATACTTGTGTATAAATTATATAAAATTAAATAAAAAATAAAAAAAATAATGAAAAGAACAAAATAAGAATTATATTAAAAATTTAAGGACATTTTTAAAAAGAGATAAAAAAAATTTAATTTTTTTTACACTAAATATATGGTCCTTCCTTTTATATATTAGATACTTAAATTTATAAATTTACAAAATAAAAGAAAAATTATCACTAAATATTATAAAAAAATATAAAATTAATATTTTTACTTATACTTTTACGTGAATCACAATTCACATCCAATATAAATTTTAAATATCATTGGAAAATGATATAAGACTTTAAATCTTAGCAAATATTAGATATCGATTTATCACAAGATCAGATCTTGTGCATGAAAGAAGAGATCATCTTTCAATCAGATACAAATAATCAGATTAATCAATTAACCAAAATTAATTTTATGTTAACCAATCCGGCAAATATCACATGACTGCATGAGCACGGAACAGTTATTTAAAAATTAAAAAATAAAATAAAGAACAAAAGCCTGGCTTAACGTACGCCTCTACCTTAAGGTGCGCTACTTTGTAATATCCTCTAAATATCCAACCTTTGCGCCCACTTACACACTCTTTGATCACATATTTATGAAACATTTTCAGTTTCCTCTCCACAAAGCCCTAGCTCTATCTTTGCATCGACTAATAGTGTAGGTAATTCCTCAATTCATGCCTCGAATTCGTGCTTTATGCGCTCAAATCAAAATTTACTAATCGTTTCAGATTCAAATTCACATACTTTAATACGTTTTTATCGATTTCATTCCGAAATCTTGTTCAATTTTATGTAATAATGGTGATTGAGCTGTGTGCGAGATATCAATCAGTCACAAGTTGTTTTTTTGGCCCAAGATATTCCAGATTGTTATTACTGATTTGAGTTGCTGCTTTCTGTTTTACTTTTCAGGTTGTTGAGATAACAGAAAAAGGAGAAGAAAGGAAGATCGACCTTTATATAAGCTGCTTTGTTTTGGGATAAAGTCGGAACTTTCAGCTCAATAAGGTTTCTTACAATCTATCAAGGTATATTAAGTCATTTCATTTCAAAATAAATGTTTGAAATTTGCGGTTTTATTGAAAATCTGGTATTTGATCCTCAATTTTGTTGTTTTCCACATCCAAGACAAATACATATCAGCTCGGCTGAATTTCTACCACAATTGTTTGTGTTCGTAAAAAGATCCTTTTTTTTTAGTTTGATATGTTCTCTTTCACATTGCACTTCTGTTTTATTCATTTATATAAATTTGGGATTATTTTGTATGTGTTCAATCTAGATCTCCAGTGCATTAGTTTGATTGCTTCATGTGAAGATGTATATCCTGCTTGTTTCTTTCAAGTAAAATTAAGGGTAAAGATCTGATTTTATTAAGCATTTGTTTTTTTTTTGCTACGAGTGTTTTGGTGGCATGTCTGCATAATCACGTATTCGTATTGAGTATTTTCTGTTAGAAGCATGTGAAAAATTGGAAAATATATAGGCATAAAGTTGGCCGTCTCTGACGTACAGATTTTTTTCTTGCATATAACCAATACATCTTCTGTTAGATCCGGAATACTTAAACTACCCTGCGGCCTTGCAGCTCTGTCTGATTTACTGAGGGATAAGCTGAAATGATGATTTCATTTATGATAAAATCTAGAAGAATCTTTTTTTGTCTGCAACAGCTGTGTATGAAGTAATCTGTGTATTAATATATCGTACCGAGATGCATGTGAACTAAGTGTAGCTTTTTGGAAATGTTACTGTGAAATCAGATCAGTATTATCTTGAAAAGATATATGAATCATCGTTTTAGATTCCTTAATATGATGCTTCATCTTTTCTTTTTATTTGTTTTTCTGGATTTTCTTTAACCTAATCAAAATGTTTTACTTATAGCATAGATGAAAGCCTTACTTTATGATCTATATCCTTATCTGATTGCTAACCAAGTATTTATTACGAAGCAGGATGATGGACTGTCATGTGGTTGTGATGAAGTATTCAAGATTTTGAGATTGTCTGTCAGTTATTGCTTATTAAGTGAAGTTTAAAAGTAAATTAAAATGGATCGGTGCGATACATCAGGATTTGTTAGTGGGGGTGGGATGTACTCTGCATTTAGAGACATCTAACCCTAGAACCTAGCTTTTTTTGTAGATAATTCTTGTAATCCCGGAAGTCAGGCGAGCTGTTTTTTTGCAATTAGGTTTGATTGAAACAAGCATGTTGCATTTTAGGAGTTAATTCATGGATGCCAGGTTCCATAATCAGAGTTTTGCTGGTAACCCTGTATCAAACGTGTACAATAATCTGTGCAACTCCATCCATGCTGGTGGAGCTGGAACTGCATCTGGTTACTGTGCAGATACAACCTTACGACTTGAGTCCCCTGGTTCTTCAATCCCCAATGTCTTGTCCACCCCAAAGGGAATCAAGAGGAAATGGAGCTTGATTGATGGACCTATGGAGCAGAAACTCGGGTTGCCACTGTGTCTTGGGTTGGGCCGTTCTTCAAGTTCCTCTGATAGTAAGGGAAGTTCAGCTACTGCATGTACCTCAATTTCTTCTGCCAAAGAAACTGATGAGGAGTCATCAATGGATCTTGAATTGGACTTCTCTCTCCATCTTGGCAATGAGAAGACACCCAGTCCAAAGAACTCTGCCAGCTCTACTGTGACAGCACTGGATTTGCGAGCTAAGGTTGATTTGGAGTTGAGTCTGTCCTTTGGGCCTGCTGAATCTGATCTTACTACTCATCCAAGCTCTGTTCCACCTCAAAATGTAGTCAAGAAGCCGCTGATTCTCGGTAGACCATATCATAAAGATGAAGGGTCAATGTCTTCACATTGGAAAAGAGGAAATTCCTTCTCTCCATTGCAACACCCATCAGAGGTTAACTCCTTTCTCAACCAGGCTCTAACAGAACACAAACCAGCCCCAATAACTCCAGACCACCTCTCATCAAGCGTAATAACAACACCAAAAAGCTCCGTAACTTGTACTTCCGGGATTACACAACAGCAACAGCAGCGCAGCAGTAGCGCAAAGGCATGCCAGTTTATGGGATGTGGAAAGGGAGCAAGAGGTGCTTCTGGCCTTTGCATTTCCCATGGTGGTGGCAGGAGGTGTCAGAGACCTGGATGCCATAAAGGAGCTGAGGGACGGACTGCATACTGCAAGGCCCATGGCGGTGGTAGACGGTGTGAGTTTCTAGGATGTACAAAAAGTGCAGAAGGACGCACAGATTACTGTATTGCTCATGGTGGTGGTCGGAGATGCTGTCAGGACGGTTGCACTCGTGCTGCCGGGGGAAATCTGGATTGTGCATTCGGCATGGTGGTGGCAAGAGATGCACAAACGATAACTGTACGAAGAGTGCAGAAGGCCTCTCTGGTCTCTGTATCTCACACGGAGGTGGCCGCAGATGTCAGTATCCAGCATGCACAAAAGGGGCTCAAGGAAGCACAATGTTTTGCAAGGCGCATGGCGGTGGTAAGAGGTGCACATTCGAAGGGTGTAACAAGGGTGCAGAAGGGAGCACACCTTTCTGCAAGGGCCATGGTGGAGGGAAAAGGTGTGCCTTTGAAAGTGGTGGGGTTTGCCCAAAGAGTGTGCATGGAGGTACCCTCTTTTGTGTAGCACATGGGGGCGGTAAGAGGTGTTCTGTGCCTGACTGCACAAAAAGTGCCAGAGGCGGACTGATTATTAAATCCGTCATGGTGGGGGTAAGAGATGCAAATTTGGAGGGTGCAGTAAAAGTGCACAAGGCAGCACTGAGTTCTGCAAGGCCCATGGGGGAGGTAAAAGATGTTCTTGGGGTCAACCTGGTTCAGAATTTGGCCGAGACGATTGTCCTT
Organism: Panax quinquefolius; assembly: GCA_020205615.1. NCBI lineage: Eukaryota > Viridiplantae > Streptophyta > Magnoliopsida > Apiales > Araliaceae > Panax > Panax quinquefolius. The sequence goes on from CM035152.1 coordinate 2,496,237, forward strand.
GTAACTCATTTGCTAGGGGGAAAACTGGACTGTGTACATCTCATGGTGGCCTGGTTCAGGACAAACGGGTTCATGGGGGTGCTACCGTGGGTGTTATAGTCCAGGATTCAAAACCTTCTGAAAAGATGAAAGAGGTTGTCGATGCTGAGGTCATAAGTGTCGATTTCATGAAGATGGACAGCAGTGTTTTGACTACTTCTGGATTTGTTGGATCTGCTTGCAAAAGTTTGGGACTCCAGGAAGGTAGTCTGTCAGTTGGACAAGGCCCAGCATCAGTTCCTGTTACAGTTCCCGAAGGGAGGGTGCATGGAGGAGGCCTGATTGCATTGCTTGCAGACAGTTCTGGATGCATATTAAACAGCAGCAACAGAAACTTTGTTAATGATCCATCTGTGCCTGAAAAACCTTACATGACGCCACCAAACTGGATGTAAGGCATTTTCTCGTCCTTTGTTTTTATATCTTTTCCAATTTGGCAGGGTACCTCTGCACAGTGTGCATTCGGCATTACAAGGTTCATAAGCGGTTTGATTTTGGGGACAGATGCCTTTAATTTATTTAACTGTTCAGAGCTTTGGAAGTGCTACTGTTGAAAAGTGTATAACATCAATAAGGGGAAATTAGTTGGGGACTAAGTTTAGTTTACTGAGTGTAAAACTGTAGACATTTCCTTGTAATTATTCATGTTTCTAATCTGGGTTCTTGTATATATGTCTTTGGTCAGACGGGCCTTCTATTTATAATTAGTCTTTTGGATATTCTGAATGCCATTATTATTTTATGTAGTGTTTCACTGGAAATTGATTTCTTATAGTGGTCATAATTCTTTATTGGGATCAAACATATGCTTGTAACACTGGTCTTAGAACATGTGAAAGAATTTCTGAGGTTGGCTTCAATACTTAAGAGGGTGTTATGGTCCAGATCTCTGGATTCAAGTCGTGTAATTGAAAGTTTTTTTTTTGACTAGAGGATATGATTGATTTTACATCCACTTAACTAAATTGTGAAAGAATTTATGAGTTTGGCTTATATACTTAAGTGGGTGTTATGGTCCAGGTCTCTGGATTCAAGTCATGTAATTGAATTTTTTTTTACTAGTGGATACAATTGATTTTACATCCGCTTAACTAAAACAGTTGTCTAATGCAATTATAATCATATATAATGAAAAGAAAACTGTGATAAAATCTTAGGCACAACCAAATGTCCTATTATTATAAGGAAAATGATATATATGTCGACAAATATTCGACGAAGTTGAATTGCGACAACATGAAAATGTATGCGATAAGATAAAATAAATAAAGAAATATAAGGACAATCATTGTATCAATAAAGAAATATAAGGACATTTTATTAGCCTTTGTTGGGATTTTTCTAGATGGCCATATATAGACTCTCTGCGGATGAATATATCTGCTTTCTGACTCCCACTTCCAGTGGCTATACCTTTGAGGCCAGAGGGAGAGGTTTAGCTCAGGAGAGGTCTCAATCTACTGGTTCTACTGTCATACTTTTATCATTAAAGAGTACCAACCAAATTGCAGAAAAATAAAAGAAACATAATTAAGTGCAAAAATGGAAGTTAAAGAAGACGAGAAAAATTAAATTATATCTGGAAGAGAAAGACTTTCCATTCATTCACAAGTTCGATAACCTCCTATCATTCAGATTTTCTGTTTTATATTCTACCAAAAGAGTTGCTGCTCTATGTCAAGCCTTCTTCTTCACAGTGACATGAAATACTGGGTGTGATTAAGAATAAATTTCAATCTGATAGCTACCTCTCCAATCTTCTCTTCAATCCAGAAGGGAGCATAGTATCTGCAAGCTAGACTGTAACTTGAACATTGAGCAAGACTTGCTTGTCAATATGACGAGCTGAATTTCTTAATTAGAAGTCCCCACCAGAAGCTGGTAGTATTGTAATAGGTTTACAGAAATCTAACTAGATCTACTGATTGTCAGACCCTCGGGTATTTTCAGTCTGTATCTCATTGTTTCACTGACATGGTTTGGTTTGATACAGCTGCTAGATGAAAAGTTCATTCTCAATTACAATGCAGTTAATTCTTTGAGTTTTGATTTCTTCATAAAGTTGTGATTCGATATATTTACAATTTAGGTCATTCCTAATGAATATATTTATTATTTTGGGACTTTGCCATTGCAGTTGCTTCTAGTTTTTGTCTCTGCTTTTTAGCAGTTCGAATGTGAATCATATGTTGTACTCTACTCTTTTATGTTTTGGCTTCCTAGAGTCTGATTCTTTTTTAACAAAAAAAGAGAAATTGAAGTCTTTTTAATATCGATCTTTTTTCCTTGCAAATTTCCTGTTTACCATGGCTCATCTTGCAAATTTCTTCTATTTGAATTATCAAATAGAACTTTCTTTACCAGTTAGCCATGTGCAGCATCTGATCCCTCGAGTCTCAGAGATATAACATAACTTTCTTTTCGGCATATATATATATTTCTGGTTGATGACAGCAAGTTTCCTAATTAGCTATATATATGGTTTTTTTTTTCAAATTTCATAAATCTCTTATACTTTATTTTAATATTAGTGTCAATTATTTGTACACATAGTTTCTTCCATTCACAGAACCTCATCCTTGAACTTTGCCATTTTGGAGAGTTCTTCAACTGCTTCAACCAAGTGATCAAGCCGAGCCACAAACTCAATAATCAATGAAGTAAAGGTAGCAAGTGATAATGCTGCAGTACTCTCTAGTGCCTTCATTCTCGGAATAAAATTTGCTTCAAGTCCTCCCTCTTCCTCAAACACATCCACTTCCCTGGATGGCCAAGAATAGAGCCTTCTCGATTGCTTCCTCATTGTATCATGATAAGACTCGACCTGTGGGGGTGGTAGAGTCTCAAAAGGCGTATTTTGGGCTATTGGAGTGGATAACTGTTCTGTGGTTTTGGTGTCAAGCTCTGCCAGTTGCTTTGAGAGGTCAGAGAGGGTGGATGTAAAGGCATGAGAGAGCCTGGGACCCAACTTGGATGAGTTATCTAGTGGTTCATTACTAGATGTGAGGAGATAGGAATGCATGTCAATAGCGCGTTGTAGTCTTTCTGTTGAGTAGTGAACGCCTTGTAGTAGAGAAGCGTTGAGGCTTCTTTTCATGTCACTTACGTCCTTTCCCAAAGATCGAACTAGCTCTGCAGCTCGAGTTGTTGCCTCTTGGATCTCTGTCTGGAATGCAAATCTTAGATTGTAGGGGGCCTGTAGAGCATTCAAGTATATGTATATGTTAACTAAAATTTGTAGTAAGTTAATAGTAAATTTTAACAAGTATAACAGTTTCTTTACATATAATACTAGCAATCATTCTTTTGATGAGTTGGTTATTATTTTTATTTTTGTTCTTTTTTATTTAACTTTTCAGGGAGTGAAAGTTTAGTTTTAGATCTGACCTCACAATTATTTCAAATTAGCCTGCTTATATGGTAGAGACTGCCTCAACTGGCAAAAGGCAAAAGGTGAATGGAGGCATAATGCTTCACAGTCTACTTCAGATTTTGAAGGGATCAAGTTGGTATATATGCAGATTCTCACTTTAGTAACAGAAGTTGTATGTGTTTAGTGATATGTTATTTCCCTTGTTTATGTCTGCAGATGAGTCAAGCATCTGTGTTGCTGCCACCTTAAAGAAGACGAGAACATTGGAACAAACACATGGTATGTCCCTAATTATTTGATTCTTCTATCTTTTATTTGTCATCATTCTTTTATAGGGATTGGAATTTTTATCACTCAACTGTAACGAGAGTTTGAGACCTTGTAGCACCACTTTCATCATATTCCTGATTTGGCAGCATCTTTTATAGTCAATTAGGAAGGGTATTCATTCCATTTACTGAACATTTGGATATCCCATCATATCATGATATATATATATATATATATATATATATATATATATATATATATGCACACACCTAGTTTTAAGAAAACAAAACAGCAAGTCTTGATGAGAAGGGACCTGAATTTCAGAGTGAAGAACACCATGAAGTGCCATAACCTCATATGCACAATATCGCAATACTGCACCAACTTTGACATATTCTGACCATGGATAGAAAAAGTGTCGGAAGCGGCCATGTGGGGGCTCCCATTTAGCTGATACTGCCTTAAAAACGGAAGCACAAATTACCAAGATCTTTAATAAGCTTGCTCACCCAAATGATGGTTGGAGAAAATAATATTTCTACAAAAGATAAACATAATACTTGCCAAGGATTCGAGTTTAGCAGATGAGTTCAGTGTAGATCTGCATTTTCTGTATGCTGGCTCATCAGGAAACTCATCTATGACAGACTTGAAGAAGTCTGGATGATCAGATCCGTCATCTTCTAAGTACTTCCTCACACATTCTGAAATTTCCCAGATGAGAACTCTAGTGAATCTTTTGAAAAATAAATTAGATTTGGTAAAAGAAACTCAGTAATTTTTTTGTGTATGTCAATTTAATAGAATCTATATTAGTTTTTGTGTCTGGAAGTTCAATCAGAGTAGCTCCAAAATTAGTTTACCTTCAAGTGAGTCTGCCACTGAATTAAAGCTGCTAACTAGTTCCTTATGTAGTTGCTCACCAGCCCATATGGGAAAAATTAGCACATTCACTAAAACTGCTACAATACCTCCTATGGCGATTGAGTACAGTCTGTCCATGGAAGTTATAATTGGATTCCCCATACGATATCCAGAAACTATGATCAAGCAGTATGTGAAGAGGATGACTCGGAACCCATACTCATATGGCTCAAGGGATGGCCATAACTTCATGAATGAAGTAACAGCCCCTGTATAACATGTTTTAAAATTTACAGCTATATCTTAATTTTAGTTTCATTTGAATTTGACAAAATTTAGGTGACATACCGATCAAGAATATGCTGATACCAATTATATAAGGCTCGGCAACTCTGCCAGAGCTCAAGGCTAATTGAGCAACAATAATGGCCAAGACTCCAGCAAGCACGCTTCCAAGTGCTCTGTTGAACCCTCTGTTGAATGTGGCGCCTTTAGGAAATTCATCGCCATGAATGATGCACAGAAATGGTATTTCAGTTAGTTTTCTTTATATATTTCATTCTAAAATTAATATGTATTATTTCGTTTTACTAAAGAGGAAATAATTTACAGTTTACCAGCTTCATAGTATATGTACCATATTTATAAACATGCTATGCATGCATTTAAAATTGTATATGCATTATTTTTATACATCGAGGGATGTGTATATTTGTAATATAATTGTCATGCATCATCTATGTTTTACAGTTCAGTGAAAATAAGTGCATATGTATGTGTTTATATTTTTATGCATGCTTAAAGGAATGCATGATCGTTATACATATACACATACCTACAGTATATTCAAACATTATGGCAACAGTGAGGATGGACCAGATGATGTTGGTGCCAAATACTTGATAAGGTGCTCGAAATAGTACGAGTAAAGAGACGAGTAGAACAGCAAGCCCTACTTTCAGTGAGAATTTGACTCTGTTGCTGTCTTCTTTGCAAAATTCCCACACATTCAACATCCAACCTTTGAATGAGAATCTAACATCGCGTGATTTCTTCATAGTTTCCGGCAGTTTAATTTTGGTAAGTGAAGGAATATTGATCTCAATACTACTGCCCTTTTTGCCATTCATTCTCGAATGTACTAATATCAATTCTCCGACTTCTCTTATGTGATCTTTGATTTTTGGGTTCCCTTTAGTTTAAAAGACGGCGCGAATGAGAGCTCTTAATTAGCTAGAGAAAAGCAGGTAAAGCCTGAGGACCTGCTGTTCACAATATAAAGGGAAAAGGGTGCCTACTGAAGGAAGAGTAGAGATTTCGACAAGTCAGGTAGGAGTGCAAGGTGTGTTGAAGAACAGGTTTTATGAGTTCTGTAAGTAGAATGAAAGAGGAAATATGACTGTGATTTAAAGAAGAGGGTGTGAATCAGTTGTTGATACAACTAGGAGGAGAAAGCATGTATAGTCAGGATATGATAAATAGGGAAAAAGAATAACATAACAATAATAGAAAAAAAGACAAGAAAAAATGGGATAAGAAGATGCTTAACCTCAATAATGCTGCATGCATGGAGAATTAGAATCTAACAAGGCAAGATACTTTGGCTTGGGATAGCCACATTTGCTCTAGTAAAACATTTTTGTGATGATAATTCTAGTATAAACATGGTGGGATTGGCTCATACTTTAGTGGGTCCGACCAATGGCCTCTACGAGGTGAATGAGCGGGCGGGGGTCGTAAGGGTCAACGCTCCCTGGAAACCATGCGCCATGTGTATTTGGGGTTGGGGGATTTATTTGCAGACAGTTCTTGGATTTGTCTAATGTTTTGGGTCTTACGAGTTTGAGTCCATGTAATAGTTTTTAATTTGTGTGAGATTGTTTGCAATATTCGATCTTAAATCTAACAAAACATAAAAAATATTTTGATGGTGATAATGGTTGATGAACTAATAAAATTTCAGTCCATGGTACTACTGAGCAGTCTGTAGTTAGTTATGGTTATGATTATGGTTATGACTATTTATGTACAGTTGGTTTATTTAGAAACTTATATTAATCGGATTTACACACATGCATTCTGTTCATGATAGTCATTTGGTCTGGTTATACTCTGCTAAAAAATGGTAACTGGGATTAACAAGATCAAATTAAGCTGAGAGCTAGACGGCCGACTGGCAGGCTGGTTGCAGGGTGACTAGCTCATGTAAAAGAAGGCCTACGTAAGACTGTTGTGCCTCAATTATAGTTTAATCTGTGGTTGGGGTAGATAACACAAGTTGTTGAATTCTTAACACGGAGGAATATGTCTTCTTATTCCATCCATTTTCAACACTCCACCCTCAATCATCCATCTAATAAGCATATACATTATGTTAAATGTTCCCTCGCGAATATAAAATCTCCAAGGTATCTATCTATCTATCTATTCATTAATTTCATTATTTATCTATTTTGAAGTTTTGGCTACTCTTCTTTCATCTTTCTATATAATTATTCCCCTCAAATTGTTATTTAGAAAAGAGATTATATTTAAAACTATGGAGTCTTAACTCTTAACCTATGGCATCAGAATATATTCTTTCTTATAATTTGTTACAACCGTAACTTCGTAGAGTCATAATCGAAAAATGAGTAATGTTATGATATGAATTATTCTACAATATTTACTAAATCACTGATGTGACATCTTCACCTCGACTTATTGATCAACCAATTCTTGATATGTAGTCTTGTTTTTTACAATATCTTTGAGGTGGAGTATGCCACATCAACAGTTTATAAAATGTTTGTAGAATAATTTGTGTTTTTAGCATTATTAATCATGATACGTGTAATCTCCGTGCTTAAGGTAGTTTTATCAAAGGATTGGATGGCAATGGAAGCAGTTGATAGCAAAATACGGCCACCTTCTTCTAGAATTGGATGCTCCAAGTAATTTATAAAAATGTGCTTACATGCTGGATTCCAATAATAGTGTAGTGTGGATTCCGTTAGCCTGAAGTTATTTTTTTGATAAATTAATCAATTGACCAATAGAATACTAACACACATAAAATCTCGTCTGTGAATCAATTTTTTATTGATCAATTGACCAACTTAATTCAAAATAAACTTTATACTAGTGTAGTATAGCCTATGGCTGCACCGGAACCCTATATATGAAGGTGCAAATGGACCATGCACTCACCACCATTATGTGTCTGAATATTTTGTTTTCTCAAGTCACAACAATCCCTTTGAACACAAGTGGAATCTCTTCGTTACTAGTAATATATTTGAAGAAAGTCAACAAAATAGTTAATATTGATTGGAAAGGTTATTCCAAAGATTAATTTTTATTTAATAAATTCAATTTTATTTTATGCAAATATGATAATTACATTGAAGTGAAATTAGTTAAGACTGTAAAATGAACAAACAGTTCGGATTCGATTCGTACTCGCTTCACAAAAGTTCGATTTGAGCTCAACTCAAAATATAAATGATTTAAGTATTGTGACGCCCCCAAAATTAGGTATACATCACCCATCTTGGGTCGCCACTTACATAGTGCAATTTAAATACAACTTACTAACATAAGCGCCAAATTATACAATACGACATAAACTGTGAGTTTAAATACAAATATCGTCTACTAGATATTATACAAACTCAAAAAGGAGTCCTCATTACAATTATTATCACACAATTTCACGAATAGTGAGGACTACTAATCTTATCTTCGGGACCATCACTCGTTTCCCAGACTCGTCCCCAAATTTATATTCTCATTTCAAGAAGAAACGGGTGAAAGAAAGGTGAGCTCAACTAGCCCGGAAGAAATATTATGACTAAGATAATGCGAATAAATTATCAATAGTCTTCAACAATGTTAAACCGATAAAATACAATAGACAACCAGGTTTAATCTGCGGTGAATATCTGATCCATTAAAAGAGTCAAGTAGAAAATAAAGTCTACTATCTTTTAGGTTTTAAAGGTTTTCATCACTATTATATAAATTTGAGACTCGACTTTAATAAATATTCCACATCATCGAATCACCCCCTTTTCTGACGAGGATATTCTTTAGTATCACGACCACAATTATTCATGCACTACGGGCCAAGAATATTTGTGTATTCATTAATGGTCATGATCATGCCAACAACTCATCCATCAATGCATTATGGCCAATGAGGATTTTTTTACCACATCATTTGTAACATTACTATGTCGTGATTACAACAAGAATAGTCTCTCAGTCATAATCATACCAAGTCCATCTATGCACTACAGCCCACAGATGACTTTAAAAATATAAACATGAGGATGATGACAATGATATAAAATTCAATAAAACAAGTTCAAGAATTATTTTATCCGAGAATTATTAACGTCCAAATTATCAACATGATCTTCGCTTTTGTAGTGTAAAATTCAAGAATGATCGGGAGAATATTTTCATGAAAAGATCTTTGGATGAAACGCAAATATCGAGGATATTCCACTAATTTCATGGAGTATAGAAGTCAAAGTTTTAACCAACCGGGTATAATAAAGAATGGAATAACAAAAGAAATCACCATGCATGCGATAGCGCATGACGCATGAGTTATTCAATGAGAATAATAAATAACGGAACCAGGTCGGTGAAATTCACAATCGGCGGATGTTCAACAGAATAATAAAGATGGAACCGGATCCGGTGTAAAACACACGAGATAGGATATTCAATGAGAATGATAAAGATTTTAACCGAGTCCTGTGTAAAACACACGATGAGGATGTTCCAATGAGAATAATAAAAAGATTTTAACCAGTCCCGTGTAAAACACACAGAGCGGGATGTTCCAACAAAATAATAAAGAGCGGAACCGGTCCCTGTAAAACACACGAGCAGGATGTTCCAATGAGAATAATAGAAGAATGTCACCAAGTATAGGGTAAACCACGATACACGAGTTATTCCAACGAGAATAATAAGCGATGGAATAACAACGATTCTCTTCATGAATAAGAAAGAATAACACCCTTACATTTGGTAGGAGATTGAATACTTTGACGATGTAGTAACAAAATACTCTTCTTCTTTCTCTCTTATTCTCTCTATACTTTATCTCTCTCATAGCTTGAATGAATTAAGTGAAAAATAATGAAGCCCTAGGCCTCTATTTATAGAAGATTTCTAACTTAAGACTTCTTATGTGTGAAAAGGCAAGTGGCTTGACGACTAATGATGTGAAAAGAAAAGTGGTTTGGCCTTTGTAATGTGAAACGCGACAAGTGGTTCGGCGCTTTGTAATGTGAAGCGACAAGTGGTTCGACGTCTGGTAAAGGTAATTACTATTAACGAAGGTAAATACTATTGAAGGTAAATACTATTCACAAGGGTAATTACTATTGACGAAGGTAATTACTATTGATTTAATTACTATTAGATGAAGGTAAATACTATTGATGAAGAGACTCTTAAATGATGACATATGAGCCCCCATAAAATAATCAAACTTATCACAAATCATTTTTTTTTTAATCAACACATATTTAATCTTTCAACAATTATTAATCATTTATAACTTGTCGTCTCAATTATTGATTTAATACTATAACATATTATCTGAGATGATCTCTTGTGACAATAATTGAATCAATAATATAAGAGATATGATCTGACAATTCATCGTAGCAATAATTGAGCATAGGTGAGTGACTTCTCACGTAAGCATCGATAATCAATCTGGTGTCTTCTATGCAACCACGCGTATTCTTGTACTTTTACCACCGGGTAGTTCAACGGTTTTAACGGTAACACCTCCGTAGTTATTTTTATAAAATATTTTTGTCGTTTTCTCGATCAAATGATAATTACATTATGGGGTCCACCAATGATTGAGCCATTGTGCGAATATTCCCTAACAAAAAGAATATTTCAGACCAAAACGAATATTTTATAACAACTTGCATACTTTGCAAAATTTATAAATATTACCCACAACTATAACATTATATCAAATTTATTCCATAATATTCAAAATAATATTTATAGAAAAATTCATCTTTATTTATAAAAGTTTGGGGTCTTACAACCTCCCTTCTTATGAAATTTAAGCCCTCGAAATTAGAAATTAGAAGGATACCTTGCATTCTAACTCCCAGTATGTCGAAGAGGTAAGGATACCTTGATTTCATTTGATTCTAACTCCCAAGTCATTTCCTCAACATCGTGGTTCCTCCACAAACTTTGACTTGAGGTATAATATATAATATATATATATATATAAGCATGCACATATAGAATACTATATTCTACGGATTGATTATGGACTTTTATTCTAGTTTGGTTCACTAGAGCCACCAAGTGAACCAAATTCGAACTCTCCCAGGGTGCGAAATAATATTTAAATATAACTATTACATTTAAACTTTAGGGCTCCATTACAAAGCGGGTCTTGGCGCTCCTTGCTCCTTGATCTCTAATTCTTCAAAATTAATTCTAACTATTCCTATTACAAAACTATTTAAAATAAATAGAAACCTTGATCGTGATCGAGGGAAATACATAGGAGGAGATAGAATTTACATTAAGAAAAAAATTAGAGAAGGCAGTCTGCAGAGACCCCATTTAATAAAACCCATACATTCATGCATCCAACTAAAATAAAATCAATCGCATTGGTCGATAGTCCATAATCAATCCCATTTATTATCATACACATCATCATATATCATCGATAAATAACATTCATCTCATGAATAATAAACATTTAATATATATATTGATATCATTTAATGGGCAAATTTAGTTAGTATAAAATCTAATTTTGAATCAAAATAAACTCCTTTATTTTAATCCAAATTTAAATCAAAATAAAACTATTTTATTTTAATTTATCCAATTTTGAATAAAATAAACTATTTTATTTTAATCAAAATCTTTAATCAAAATAAACTCCTTTATTTTAATTAATTATGGAATCGATTCCATAAAAAAAAATTAAAATAAAATTTTATTTTAATTAATTATGGAATCGATTCATGTAAAAAAATCTTATTAAAATAAAAATTATATTTTTTCACATTCAAAATAAACTCCTTTATTTTTTGATAATATGAAATCTTATTTCATATTTAAATAAACTCCTTTATTTAAGAAATTTATTTCTCTTTTTCTTTTCATTCATTATGAAATAAACTCTTTTATTTTTGAATAATATGAAATCTTATTTCATATCTATTTGTAATATTCATGAAATGATGATCAAATTGCAAAAAAAAAAGCGGAGCGTGTAAAAATCGAGTTTAAAATTTTACAAACCATATACGGATCACCCTTTATGCACAATTATTAATTAAGCGAAAAGATAAAGAATAAAATCAAATACCCTTGAAAGATCGAGCTTCCTCGGTGCAAGTTCACCTCCAATCCTTTTCGCGTTCAACTTGAATCCACAGGGTTTGGTTCCTTCCTTTGATCGGCGTTAGCCACCCCCAATGTTTGGCCTCTGGGGTGATCCACGAGGAAGAAGAAAATTCAAGAAGAAGGGTGGTTGGCTAAACCCTAGTTTTTATCTCTCTACATAGAAAAAAAAGTACTCTCTCAACAATTGGAATTATTATATTATGTTGTTAAAATCGACAACCCCACCATACACCATATAATAACTCCTCTTATTTATAGATGTGGTGCAACCCACCTTAACAATTAAGGAATTGGGTTTTATTTAATTAATTAAATTCTTTTAATTAATTAAGCTCCCTAATCTTATTAGGGATAATTAATTAAACTCCTTTAACTAATTTTCCTTCTAATCCATTAGGAATAAATGAGAATCTACTTATATTAAATTAATTCCTAAACTCTTTTAGAAATTAAAATAATAATAATTGTAATAATAATATTAATAAGACTCCTCTTATTAATTTATATTTAATATTTCTAAAATATTAAATAATAAATATTAAGCTATTTAATTTATTCTATCACCATAGATTAAATTAAATATACTATAACTATATTATTACGATTATGCCATTAACTTCTTAAATAATTATTATTCCTTTTTTTATGGTGTGACCCTTTAGGTTCTCCATATTAAGCAGGTTGTGAATAAATCAATTAGAACAATTCTAATCTTATTTAAATAAATAAATTAAATAATTAATTTATTTAAATAAATAATATTTATTCTCTGATAGGGATAAGCCTCCTAGCTAGCGATCGCGACTTTCCGGATAATATAGATTTCAACATTAATCATAAAGAACCTTTGAGTAAATAATTCTTGTCTGATTCAATCCTTCCACCATCTGATGTCCCGATTAAATATAAGGCATGGAATTCTTTGTCGAGTCTTATTTTATTTAATTATATATATTTATGATCTTAAATAAATGCAACTCAAATAATGCAAATGCAAATTAGAAACTCCTTTCTAATTTCATTACGCCTTAACCAAGAGACTCTTTGGGTTGTCATTTATCGAATCACATAGGACATTTCTCTTCTTTTATTAGAAGTGGTAGATTCTTTATTGATCATACATTATCTCCATATACTGACTTATTATACCCAAGCATACCCTTTGATATACCTAAGGGTCTTAAGGAATAAGTCAAAGTATAACTCATCATACACACGAATCTCTTATGATGATCTCGAGTCGAGGATCACTTGTCTTACTATCACTCTGAGAATTCTATTGACGAGTGAAATAAAACTCCATTAGGTATTCCTTAGCGAGCCCACGTTCGATGAACTTATTCTCTAATAAGCACCTACATACTTGCTTTAGTGTCTCCACACAAATGATCGTGAGATCAATCATCCTCATCGATGAGCAAACAGCGTATGTACCCGATATCCGGTTCACTAATCCCCGATTTAGTAATCGATGATTGGGAACTATTTTTTTTAGTTTTAAGCTTTCTAAAATTTAGATCTCATTAGAATGATCATCATCATTATTCTAAAAGCATTGCTTAAAACTATGGGTTTATCACATATTATAAAAACGACATCATGTAGATAATTAAAAAGCCTTTAATAAATTAATACTTTTTATTAATAAATGAATAAGATTATTCAAAGTATATGCTTTATCATCAAACATGATTGGCTGGCTTGTGTGCATACTACTTTCAATCTCCCACTTGCACTAAAAACCGATCGTCGTGGTATCTCTTACTCTTCTTCTTCTACTCTCTGGCGATTATCCTGTTTTGTTGGATAAGCTTTAGTTAATGGATATGTAATGTTGTTCTTGAGAGTCCACTTATCTACTATAGTGATTTCCCATCTTTCAATGATTCTAATAATCAAATGAAAGTGCCCTGACACACATGTTTAGATCGAAGATGAGACTTAGGAACTATTCTGGTTACGTAATGAACTTTTAATCCAACAATCAACTTGCGACTTCATTTATATTTATAGCTATATACTTTGTCTTTATCACTAAACCGGACTCTTTCTTTTTTTGAACCTTTCGATTCAACTGCACTGCTTTTTTCGAGATAACCTTTTTTACTTAAAGTGGATTTTTACATCATCTTGATGCATGCGAAAAAAAACTGAGTGCATTAAGCCCTCTAGTTTTAATTTAGACCCACCATGAATATGATCATCATCATCTTAGTCTTGGGTTAAGCACTTTAAGATGTTTTCAGCGACTCATAGTGAACTTCTCCATAATATGGTGATCGACATCGGTCTCGTATATTTCATTGCATACATGATTGTCACTCATGCGACGATCTCTCTTTTTTGAGTCTGTGGGGACTATTAAGAGAGATACACTCCATAGCTCATCGACATGAGACATCTCTTGGAGTTTGCCATGCTAAACGACTTTAGCATCAAATGAATATCGTTCCTTGGGTTAAGTCGAGCATCCTCTTAAATCTATCTATATATATATTTATATCCCCAATTAAGATACTCTTCCCAATCATTCATGGAGGAATGTTTGAACAACTTTATCTTTTTGATTGTAGCATTGGTATGTCATTCCTAGTATATCATATATATATAGTATATCACGTATATAACATATAATATTAGAATGTCAAACTCTTTTGATTGCCTCATCAAAAACAGAATGTTCCATTTTGAGAAACTTGCTTGATCCATTTCTGCGAGAACTCTTACTTCTTCATCATATGTATATAACTGGATCATCATCTTCTGATGTGTCATCATCATCATCATCATGATGAATCCATACCTCTAGGTATCTTGATACTATTCGATTCTGATTGATTTGTGGTACAATAGAATTACATCTCTGAGGTTCCTCTTATTTGACTTATAGTGTTTTGTGGTTCTTGAACTCTTGAAGATCTATTATCCTCCACTAGCCCTTTTTGATGATAAACACCTTTATCTTAGAAGGCGGCGTGTTTTTAACAAACACCTTTTTTTGCTAAGTAGGATTATAGAACATATACCTAAACTTACTTTAGGATGTCCCACAAATCTGTACTTGTCAAATCTTGTCCCAAACTTATCCTTTGAAACCTTTTCACATAAGTTGGACAACCCTTATCTTAACATACTTAAGATTAGGAATCCTCCACATCCATAACTTTTATGGAGTCTTGGGGTTTGGATTTTGAGGTTACCTTTTAAATGAATGTCGACCATTTCTAGGACATGATCCTGAAGGATCTTTGGAATGTCGGTAAAATCATTATGGATATGCACCATGTCCAACAAGTATGATTTTTCCTTTCGATACATCAATCAATTATTATTATCGGGATGTGTCCATTATGAAAAAACCATTTGAGATGATCTAGAAACTTATTGCACAAGTATTTATTCCTTGATCTAATCAAAGAATCTTAATACTTTGCCAATTTGTTTCATTACGAATTCTTTGAACCTTTTTCAAATAATTCACACTTGTATTCAACAAATACACACATTCGACTCTTTGAATGATCATCTCCTTTTCTTATACTAATTTGTTCAATTTGCAAAATTATTTTTTTCATGTAAAAATCAGTATACAAAATTTATTAAGTAATATTCGATTCTATACTGAAAACATTATTATTATAAATAGAACAACAATTGTTCTTAATTATAATACCAAAAATTTCATTGTCCAACAATAAAATGGAAATAATATTTTAACAAGAATTGAAATCTGATAACAACTTATTGACTTAATAGATTTGCCGTAGGCATTCTTCTAAACTATAAGTTTCTATGGCTAATGTGGCAACCTTTGCTTCATTTTTTTCCACACATAGGATTACTTATATTTGTTTAACTTTCTACTTACTTACTTTGGTCCTTCATAAATCTATATTTATGATAACCAAACCAAGTCGGTATCCAATACCCAGTAGAACCTTGACTTAAAGAAAAATTTATTTCAATCATGAACAAAAAGCGTATTTATAACTTAGAAACTTCACTAAACTTCTTTTGTTAGCCTCTGCAAGATGCTTCTTCTCATGATTTCTTTCCGATGTCGGGCTTATTGCGGTGGAAGCAAACTCCTTTCTTATCCATATCGATTTTGTTCTTATTATCCTTTGTTTTTTTTTTCTATTTACCTTCTTTTTGATCGTTCTTCTTTTTTTTTAAGATCCTTTTTGGCCCTACCGGTAAGACTTGATCTTTCTTGGTTGGAAAGTGACTCTCGACATTTTTCAACATGTTAAAAATCGGCGAGGCGATATCTAGCTTGTTCATATGAAAAATTCACAACAATTGTGAAAAGAATTCAGGGGAGTGAGTGCAAGATCAAATCTTGGCTCAACTCTCCATCCATGACAAAACCGGTTGTCTAATTGATCAATCAAATTGATTATGTTAAGAACTTTTTATGCATCTTATAGTGCCATTGGCCGTTCTAGATCGGAAGAGCTCCTTGATGTCGATATCTATCGGTCCTACTTTCCTCACCATCATCTACTTGATGTGCGGGAATATAGTAGGAAGCATCCATAGTTTCATCTTGTGTGCTGAAGCTTCGTTACTTTCGTGGATCTGAGCATGATGCGTTGAGCCAATGTGCATCATCTTGCCACTTTCTAAAAAAAGCAATCTCTTCCTCGGAGGCATTATGCGCAACCATTGCCATTGCGAGGATAGGCGTATTAAGGACATAAGATATAAGATTTTTTTATAGAACTATTCTCTCAATCCTTAACCAATCCGTTTAATTGATTCGATTAATTTAATTTAGCTAATATGCTTATGATGATGATAGTAATTTTAGACATTGTAAAATTACGTAAATGAATTTGTAATTAACAACATTTTAACATACATTCTTTTATTAATTACCAAAATAAATTAGGTCTTGTTTTAAATTGGTATCTCCCTATTTTTTTTTTCAAACTATATTACCCTCACTTATATAGTTAACAAAAAATCTAATTAAAGATTTGCTAGTGAGAATAAGGATCCCATTTCAAATGTATATAGCCTTGTGGTGACACAACAAACTATATATAAATAAATAGGTAGACAACTTTTTTGTCGATTACATCAACTATCTGACTCCTTTTCTTTTTTTTGTATTTAGATTATTTTGATCAGTGGTGGTGGCATCAGAATCAAAATTATCCAAGTTAAGTCAACTAGCACTCCATATATTCAAAAAAAAAAAATATCATCCTTGTGGTGACCTGACAAAACAATATTGTTCAATTTTCTTTATAAGCATCAAATGTGATAAATTAACATCTTAAATACTTAATACTTGCCTTGTGGTGACACAACAAACTCGTATTAAATATTTAATACTACTATTAATTTTATCATGCTATTAAAGCGACGTTCGATATTCGAAATATCTTTGAGCGCTTTGGACTTAATATAAAAAATTGAGGGGTTTGTTATTAATTTGTCTCATCTTGTTTTGTTTATTTTTATATATATATATATATATATATAAATCGTCGTATTAATATTAACATCTGAAGAGCATGTTTGCATAATATATAATATATATATATATAGCATATATATATAATACTATATATCTTATATTACTACGGATTGATTATGGACTTTTATTCTAGTTTGGTTCACTAGAGCCACCAGTGTGAACCAAAAGGTCAAACTCCCCAAGGGTGCGAAATAATATTTAAATATAACTATTACATTTAAACTTGGGGCTCCATTACTGAAGCGGGTCTTCAAGCGCTCTCCTTGCTCCTTGATCTCTAATTTTTCAAAATTAATTCTAAAATTTCTATTACAAAACTATTTTAAAATAAATAAAAAAATAGAAATCGATCGTGATCGAGGGAAATAAATAGGAGGAGATAGAATTTACATTTAGAAAAAAAAGAGAAGGCGAGTCAGTGAGACCCCATTTAATAAAACCCAATACATTAATACATCCATAAAATAAAATCCAATCGCATTGGTTGATAGTCCATAATCAATCCCATTTATTATATTATACATCATACACATATGCATCGATAAATAAACATTCATCTTATGAATAATAAACATTTAATATATATATTGATATCATTTAATGGGCAAATTTAGTTAGTATAAAATCTAATTTTGAATCAAAATAAACTCCTTTATTTTAATCAAATTTAAATCAAAATAAAACTATTTTATTTTAATTTATCAAATTTTGAATAAAATAAACTATTTTATTTTAATCAAAATTTTAATCAAAATAAACTCCTTTATTTTAATTAATTATGGAATCGATTCCATATAAAAAAAAAATCTTTAATTAAAATAAAAATAAATCATAAATAAAATTTTAATTAATTATAAATCGATTTTATATAAAAAAAATTAAAAAATAAACACGGATTTTTTTTATTTTCATTCATTAAAAAAAAAAAATTTTGAATAATATGAAATCTTATTTCATATTTAAATAAACTCCTTTATTTAAGGAAATTATGAATTTTTTTTATTCATAAATAAAATAAACTCTTTTATTTTCCTTTATTTAAAAATATTCTTTCTCAATCAATTCTTTTTTTTTTTGAAATATGAAATCTTAAATTATGAAATCTTATTTAAAAAATAAAATTTTTTTTATTTAATAAAATTAAATTTCTCAATTTTTTTATTAAAATAAAATTTAAATTAATTCAAAATTTTAATTATTGAAATTAATTTTAAAATTAAAATAAACTAAATTTTTTTATTAAAAAATTTTTTTAAAATTAAAATAAAAAAATTATAAAAAAAATATAAATTATATATATATATTAAATATATATATATATATATATATATATATATATATATATATATATATATATATATATATATATATATATATATATATATATATATATATATATATATATATATATATATATATATATATATATATATATATATATATATATATATATATATATATATATATATATTTATTATATATAATTATATTATATATATATATATATATATATATATATATATATATATTTTTATTTTTAATTTTTATATAAAATATATTTTTTATATGATTTTTTTTTATTATTTTTTTTTTTTTTTAAAAATTAATTTTAATTAATTTATTTTTAAAATTTTTTTTTTTTTTTTTTTTTTTTTTTTTTTTTTTTTTTTTTAATAAAATTATAATTTAAATTAAATTATTAAAAACACATATCAATATACATATCAAATTAAAACAATTAATAATTAATTTACATAAAGGTTTGGCTCAAGATGCCCTTTGTTAGGTTTGTAATATTCATGAAACATGAATCAAATTGCAAAAAAAAAAGTGCGCAGCGTGTAAAAATCGAGTTTAAAATTTTACAAACCAAACCATATACGGATCACCCTTTATGCACAATTATTAATTAAGCGAAAAGATAAAGAATAAAATCATACCCTTGAAGATCGAGCTTCCTCGGTGCAAGTTCACCTCCAATCCTTTTCGCGTTCGTCTTGAATCCACCGGGTTTGGTTCCTTCCTTTGATCGATCGGCCACCCAGTGTTTGTTTGGCCTCTGGGGTGATCCACGAGGAAGAAAAAAATTCAAGAAGAAGGGTGGTTGGCTAAACCCTAGTTTTTCTATCTCTACATAGAAAAAAGGTATCTCTCTCTCTAATTGGAATTATTATTTTATGTAAAAAAAAAAACCCATGTACCACCCATAATAAGACTCTCTTATTTATAGATATTGTAGATGACCCACCTTATATTAAATTTTGGGTTTATTTAATTAATTAAATTTTTTTTTTATTAATTAAATTCCCTAATCTTATTAGGGATAATTAATTAAACTCCTTTAACTAATTTTTTCTTCTAATCTTCTTAGGAATAAATGAGGAATACTTATATTAAATTAATTCCTAAACTCTTTTCTAAAAATTAAAATAATAATAATTGTAATAATATTAATAATAATAACTCTCTTATTAATTTATATTTAATATTTCTAAAATATTAAATAATAAATATTAAAATATTTAATTTATTACTATCACGTAGATTAAATTAAATATATATAACTATATTATTACGATTATGCCATTAACTTCTTAAATAATTATTCTTCCTTTTATGGTTGTGACCCTTTAGGTTCTCCATATTAAGCCGTTGTGAATAAATCAATTAGAACAATTCTAATCTTATTTAAATAAATAAATTAAATAATTAATTTATTTAAATAAATAATATTTATTCTCTGATAGGGATAAGCCTCCTAGCGATCGATCGACTTTCCGGATAATATAGATTTCAACATTAATCATTAAAAGAACCTTTGAGTAAATAGTTCTTAAATGATTCAATCCTTCCACCATCTGATGTCCCGATTAAATATAAGGCATGGAATTCTTTGTCGAGTCTTATTTTATTTAATTATATGTATTTATCCTTAAATGCACTGACTCAAATAATGCAAATTAGAAACTCCTTTCTAATTTCATTACACCTTAACCGAGGACTCTTTGGGTTGTCATTTATCGAATCACATAGGACATTTCTCTTCTTTTATTAAAGTGGTAGATTCTTTATTGATCATACATTATCTCCATATATACTGACTTATTATACCCAAGCATACCCTTTGATATACCTAAGGGTCTTAAGGAATAAGTCAAAATAATAACTCATCATACATACGATCTTATGATGATCTCTATGAGTCGAGGATCACTTGTCTTACTCATTATCACTCTGAATTCTATTGATTCTGATAAAAAAAAACCATTAGGTATTCCTTAGCGAGCCACGTTCGATGAACTTATTCTCTAATAAGCACCTACATACTTGCTTTAGTGTCTCCACACAAATGATCGTGAGATCAATCATCCTCATCGATGAAGCGAAGCAGCGTATGTACCCGATCTATCAGGATTCACTAATCCCCGATTTAGTAATCGATGATTGGGAACTATTTTTAGTTTAAAACTTTCTAAAATTTAGATCTCATTAGAATGATCATCATCATTATTCTAAAAGCATTGCTTAAAACTATGGGTTTATCACATATTATAAAAGCGACATCATGTAGATAATTAAAAAAAGCTTAATAAATTAATACTTTTTATTATTAATAAATAAGATTATTCTGAAAGTATATAAAAGTATGCTTTATCAAACATGATTGAAGCTTGTGTGTATACTTTCAATCTCCCACTTGCACTAAAACCCGATCGTCGTGGTATCTCTACTCTTCTTCTTCTCTAAGTGGCGATTATCCTGTTTGTTGGATAAGCTTTAGTTAATGGATATGTAATGTTGTTCTTCTTGAGTCCACTATCTACTATAGTGATTTCCCATCTTTCGATGATTCTAATAATCAATGAAAGTGCCCAACACATGTTTAGATCGAGATGAGACTTAGGAACTATTCTGATTACGTAATGAACTTTTAATCCAAACAATCAACTTGCGACTTCATTTATAGCTATATATACTTGTCTTTATCACTAAACCCGACAACTCTTTCTTTTTTTTGGAACCTTTCGATTCAACTTTGCCCTTTATTCGAGATAACACTTTTACCTTAAAGTGGATTTTTTACATCATCTTGAGTGCATGCGAAAAAAAACTTGAGTGCATTAAGCCTCTCTGGTTTTAATTTAGACCCACCATGAATATGATCACATCATCTTGAGTCTTGGGTTAAGCACTTTAAGATGTTTTCAGCGACTCTTCATGAACTTCTCCAAATATGGTGATCGACATCGGTCTCGTATATTTCATTTCATACATGATTGTTGTCATTTCGTGCGATCTCTCTCTCTTCGAGTCTATGGGGACTATTAAGAGAGATACACTCCATAGCTCATCATCGAGAGACATCTCTTGGGTTTGCCATGCTAAGCGACTTTAGCATCAAATGAATATCGTTCCTTGGGTTAAGTCGAGCATCCTCTTAAATCTATCTATATAGATTTATATCCCCCCATTAAGATACTCTTCCCAAATCATTCATGGAGAATGTTTGAACAACTTTATATCTTTCTTGATTGTAGCATTGGTATGTCATTCCTTATCAAGTAGTATATCACATATAATATATATATACTTCCCTTTTGACAATAGGTTCATTCTTATTTTTTTTTAAAATCAAACTCTTTTGATTGCTCATCCCTTTTTTGCTTTGATCCATTTCTCACTGTCTATAACTCTTTACCTCATCGTATGTAACTACTGGATCATCATCTTCTATGATGTGTGTCTCATCATCATCATCATGATGAATCCATACCTCTCTAGGTATCTTGATATTTCGATTTCGATTCGGTTTGTGGTATGTGCAATAGAATTACATCTCTGAGTTCCTCTTATTTGACTTATAGTGTTTTGTGGTTCTTGAACTCTTGAGATCTATTATCCTCCCTAGCCCCTTTTAATGATAAACACCTTTATCTTAGAAAGCGGCGTGTTTTTAACAAACACCTTTTTTTAAAGTAGGATTATAGAACATATACCTAAACTTACTTTAGGATGTCCCACAAATCTGTACTTGTCAAAAATCTTGTCCCAAACTTATCCTTTGAAACCTTTTCACATAAGTTGGACAACCCCTATCTTAACATACTTAAGATTAGGAATCCTCCACATCCATAACTTTTATGGAGTCTTGGGGCGGATTTTGAGGTTACCTTTTTTTAATGAATGTCTGACCATTTCTAGGACATGATCCTGAGAAGGATCTTTGGAATGTCGGTAAAATCATTATGGATAGCACCCATGTCCAGCAAAGTGCGATTTTTCCTTTCGGATATACATCGATCAATTATTATGTGTCGGGATGTGTCCATTATGAAAAACCATTTGAGATGATCTAGAAACTTATTGCACAAGTATTTATTCCTTGATCTAATCAAAAGAATCTTAATACTTTGCCAATTTGTTTCATTTTGAATTCTTTGAACCTTTCAAATAATTCACACTTGTATTCAACAAATACACACATTCAACTCTTTGAATGATCATCTCCTTTTTTTATACTAATTTGTTTGTTCAATTTATGCAAAATTATTTTTTCATGTAAATCAGTATACAAAATTTATTAAGTAATATTCGATTTCTATACAAAACATTATTATTATAAATAGAACAACAATTGTTCTTAATTATAATACCAAAATTTTTTGTCCAACAATAAAATGGAAATAATATTTTTAACAAGAAATTGAATCTGATAACAACTTATTGACTTAATAGATTTGCCGTGTAGCGTTCTTTAAACTATAAAGTTTATATAGCTAATATGGCAACCTTTGCTTCATTTTTCCACACATAGGATTACTTATATTTGTTTATTTCTACTTTTGCTTGGTCCTTCATAAATCTATATTTATGATAACCAAAAAGTCGGTATCGATATCAATACCCAGTAGAACCTTGACTTAAAGAAAAATTTATTTTAATCATGAACAAAAAGCGTTTATATAAAACTTCACTAAAAGCTCTTTTCTTAGCCTCTGCTGAATCTTCTTTCTCGATTTTCTTTCCGATGTCGGGCTTATTATTGCGGTGGAAGCAAACTCCTTTCTTATCCATGTCGATTTTGTTCTTATTATCCTTTGTTTTTGCCTTTTATTTACCTTCTTTGAATGAATTCTTCTTTTTTTTGAAAGATCCTTTGGCCCCTACCGGTAAGACTTGATCTTTCTTTGGTTGGAAAGTGACTCTCGACATTTTTCAACATGTTAAGCAAATCGGTGAGGCGATATCTAGCTTGTTCGTATGAAAAAAATCACAACAATTGTGAAAGAATTCAGGGTGAGTGCGAGATCAAATCTTGGCTCAACTCTCCATCCATGAAAAAACCGGTTGTCTAATTGATCAATCAAATTGATTATGTTAAGAACTTTTTTTGCATCTTATAGTGTCCGTTGGCCGTTCTAGATCGGAAGAGCTCCTTGAATGTCGATATCTATCGGTCCTACTTTCCTCACCATCAACTACTTGATGTGCGGGGAATATAGTAGGAGCATCCATAGTTTCATCTTGTGTTTGAAGCTTCGTTACTTCTGGATCTGAGCATGAT
>CM035152.1:2525239-2575239 GCA_020205615.1 Panax quinquefolius
GTTGGCTAAACCTAGTTTTTCTATCTCTATAGAAAAAGGCGTACTCTCCAACAATTGGAATTATATACGTATGTTGTAAAAATCGACAACCCCACTCACCCGTAATAAGACTCCTCTTATTTATAGATGTGGGCAACCCTAACAATTAAGGAATTGGGTTTTATTTAATTAATTAAATTCTTTTAATTAATTAAGCTCCCTAATCTTATTAGGGATAATTAATTAAACTCCTTTAACTAATTTTCCTTCTAATCTATTAGGAATAAATGAAATACTTATATTAAATTAATTCCTAAACTCTTTTAGAAATTAAAATAATAATAATTGTAATAATATTAATAAGACTCCTCTTATTAATTTATATTTAATATTTCTAAAATATTAAATAATAAATATTAAGCTATTTAATTTATTCTATCACCATAGATTAAATTAAATATACTTAACTATATTATTACGATTATGCCATTAACTTCTTAAATAATTATTCTTCCTTTTATGGTGTGACCCTTTTAGGTTCTCCATATTAAGCGGGTTTGTGAATAAATCAATTAGAACAATTCTAATCTTATTTAAATAAATAAATTAAACAATTAATTTATTTAAATAAATAATATTTATTCTCTGATAGGGATAAGCCTCCTAGCGATCAACGACTTTCCGGATAATATAGATTTCAACATTAATCATAAAAAGAACCTTTGAGTAAATAGTTCTTAAAATGATTTGATCCTTCCACCATCTGATGTCCCGATTAAATATAAGGCATGGAATTCTTTGTCGAGTCTTATTTTATTTAATTATATGTATTTAGATCTCTTAAATGCACAACTCCAAATAATGCAAATTAGAAACTCCTTTCTAATTTCATTACGCCTTAACCCGAGGACTCTTTGGGTTGTCATTTATCGAATCACATAGGACATTTCTCTTCTTTTAATAAAGTGGTAGATTCTTTATTGATCATACATTATCTCCATGTATACTGACTTATTATACCCAAGCATACCCTTTGATATACCTAAGGGTCTTAAGGAATAAGTCAAAGTATAACTCATCATACACAAGAATCTTATGATGATCTCAAGTCGAGGATCACTTGTCTTCTTATCACTCTGAGAATTCCTATTGACGAGGCAAATAAAACTCCATTAGGTATTCCTTAGCGAGCCACGTTCGATGAACTTATTCTCTAATAAGCACCTACATACTTGCTTTAGTGTCTCCACACAAATGATCGTGAGATCAATCATCCTCATCGATGAAGCAAACAGCGTATGTACCCGATCTATCGGATTCACTAATCCCCGATTTAGTAATCGATGATTGGGAACTATTTTAGTTTTAAGCTTTCTAAAATTTAGATCTCATTAGAATGATCATCATCATTATTCTAAAAGCATTGCTTAAAACTATGGGTTTATCACATATTATAAAACGACATCATGTAGATAATTAAAAGCCTTTAATAAATTAATACTTTTTATTAATAAATGAATAAGATTATTACAAAGTATATATGCTTTATTCGATTAAAGTCGGTTCTACTTTCGTATATTCGCCATCATCACATGGGTCCTGGAGTCTTTAACTCTATCTCCATCCTTTGCAAGTCACACAAAAATGGGCCTTTGCGTTGACAATATCGCTTTTCGTGCTTGCATATGATCTTACTACTCGATCGTCGGCTACCACGTTAAACTTTTCGAGGATGGTATTGGATGGTATGATCATAATCTTTCAATGATTCAAGCCAGCGTCGTTTATCGCGTGTTGAGTTCCTTTTGAGTGAAGAAATATTTGAGGCTTTTATGATCAAGTAAGATCTCCACTTTCTCCCCATCTGAGTAATGCCTCCAAATTTTAAGTGCAAAAAAACAATTTGCCAACTCTCTAGATCATGAGTAGGATAATTCCTCTCATATTCTTTGAGTTGTCGTGAGGCATAAACTATGACTTTCCCATGTTGCATGAGAACACATCCCAACCCTTTGCTAGAAGCATCACTGTAGATGACAAATCCCTCAAGAGCGGATGGTATTGTCGAGCAGTCTTTGAAATAAGTCTCCTCTTGAGTTCTTGAAAACTCTTCTCACATTCTTCGCTCAATAGAACTTTGTATCTTTTAAAGTCAATTTGAGTTAATGGAGTAGCGATTAGAAAAAATCTTCCACGAATCTCAGATAATAACCCATTAAAGCAAGAAAGCTACGTCTTGATCATTTGATTTAGGTTGTTCCCGACTTTGAATAGCTTGATCTTTCTTTGGGTCAGCGGATATTCCATGACTTGATACCACGTGCCCCGAGGAATGCTACTTCTTCGAGCGAACTCGCATTTCTTGACTTGGCATAAAGCTTATATTCACGAAGCTTTTGGAGTGTCGACCTCAAGTGTTGCTCATGATCTTCACGGCTTTTGGAATAAATAAGGATGTCATCAATAAAGACGACCACAAAGTGATCTAAATATTCCTTGAATACTCGGTTCATCATATCCATGAAAGCGGCGGGGCATTAGTCGATCAAAGGACATGACTAGGAATTCATAATGCCGTCTGCAGAGTTACGAAAGTCTTTGGAATGTCGTGGTTCTAATCTTCAATTGGTGATATCCGGAGCGAAGATCGATCTTTGAAAAGAATTTGGCTCCTTACAAGCTGGTCGAAACGGGTCATCGATACGTGGCAATGGATACTATTTTTGATGGTGACATGATTGACTCCAGATAATCAATACTGAAATCGCATACTCCCATCTTTCTTCTTCACGAATAGAATAGGAGCACCCCGAGGAGAAGTACTTGGGGCGAATAAAGCCAATGTCTAACAATTCCTGCGATTGGGTCTTTAACTCACGAAGTTCAATAGGAGCCATTCGATATGGGGCTTTGGAAATGGGTTTTGTCTGGGGGTTCAAGGTCGATACAAAAATTCAATTTCACGCTCAGGGTAGGCGGGGAAGTTCTTGAGGGAATCGTCGGAAATTTATTAACAATAGAAATATCGTTCAAAAGCGGCGTATTTTTGTTTAAATCGTGACATGAGCTAAGAAAGCTTGACATCCGTTTTCAATAAGCGAATAGCTTTATGGCTTGAGATGGCCGTGATTGATTTTAATGGTTTGGTTGCTTGAATTAGCATAATAGGTTGATTAGGAATATGAAAGCTAACAACCTTACGAAAATAATCAATTTTTGCATGATAAGTAGTTAACGATCAATCCACAGAATCACGTCAAATCAAGTATTTTTAATGAAATAAGATCGACGGGTAATGTGAGGTGTGCCGATTGAACCAAACAAGACTTATAAGCGATGGATGTAATGAAGGTTTCTCCCAGCGGAGTTTCCACGAGATAAGTCAAAGTCTAATTTCTCGGTCAAATTTAATCGTTGGCGCAAGTAGGAGAAATAAAAGAATGGGTAGAAGCAGGTATCAAATAAAGTATAGACTTATTTAGAGTTTATGATAAGCTTACCGTGATGACCTCGTTCGGGTTCCTTGCTCTTTGGGAGAGGTCACAACAAAGCTCTCCCTTAACTTCTGGGTTTTGACTTTTACGGGGCGGCCTTTGGTGCCTCCATCCTAGTTGAATTTGTCTTGATGAAATGACAAAATCGAGCTAAGTGACCTTCTCTTCCACAATTATAACATGCTTTGGGCGGCATGCGCAGTTTTGGTGATGTGTCCCTCCCTCGCATTTGAAGCATATGATGGGTGGTCTTTCTCCTTCCTTAACAATGGGTCTTTGGTCTTGGCGTCTTTCCATCATTGTTGAATCTCCTCTTCTTGAAATGTCCATTCTTATTGTTTTGGCCATGATTACCACCGAAGTGGTTACCATTTCTGGCATGTTGATTCCCTCCACGCTTGTTGTCATTGCTTCGATGATTACTACCCTTTGGTATTATCATTTTGTCGGCTGCTCTCTTTTGGTTGGTTGACTCGTTATCGCGCTCCAATAAGCGAGCCCTATTTACAACATCTGAATACAAACCACAGTTTATGAAAAATAAGATGTTGGCGTATCTCGGGTTTGAAACCTCTTAAAAAACATTAGCGTCATTCTCTCTCTCATTATCCACCAAATGGGGGCCTGAAGCGGGATAACTCATAAATTTTGCCTCGTATTGCGACACGGTCGTATTGTTTTGTTCGACTTGATAAACTCCACCTCCTTCGTGTGGCGAATACTTTTGGGAAAGTATTTGTCGTTGAAACGAGTTCTTGGAACTTCTCCCAAGAGATATCTTGATCTGGCGGGTTGAGTCGTTTCTGATTTCCACGATGTCTGCCTCTCCACTTATGACATAAAAGGTGTGGAAAGGGAACCTTTTGCTCCTCGGAGCATCCCAGACATCAAATATCTTGGTGATCTGCTTTATCCATGCTTCACGCTTAAGTGGTTTTGGCTCTCCCTTAAACTCAGGTGGTCCCGACTCCTTGAATTGTTTAGCGGTGACCAGTCAGAGAGTTTCAGTGTTTCCACCTACATTTTGGGCGAGTCGCTCTCTGCTTTAAATTGCATAAAACCTCTGAACATTTGATCATTCATCATTTGGTCGGTGTTGTTGTTTTGCATGAGGATTATACGCCTTCTGATGCACATTATCACGATTATTGATATGTGGTGAATCAGCGATCTCTTGTGCTCCATTGATTATTCTCAACATTCTCGGATGTCATTTGAAATCTTGCCCACAAAACAAAGGTTAATTGACATATTATATCACATAATATTATTATATTATATTACCCATAAATACCAAATAAACTTAGGTAGAATTAAATACTTAGCGAAGGAATTTCCATCTCTTTTATCTCAATAAAGATATCCACAAGCTTTGATACCATATGTGAATTTTTTATAAATAAAGATGAATTTTTTCTATAAATATTATTTTTGAATATTATGGAATAAATTTGATATAATGTTATAGTTGTGGGTAATATTTATAAATTTTGCAAAGTATGCAAGTTGTTATAAAATATTAGTTTGGTGGGAATATTCTTTTTGTTAGGGAATATTAAATGCAATGGCTCAATCATTGGTGGACCCCACAGCGAAATTATTATCGGATTGAAAAAAGCGACAAAATATTTTATAAAAATAACGGCGGAGGTGTTCTGAATTAAAAAGCTGTTGAACTACCGGTGGTAAAAATGCGATGTCTGGCGTGGTTGCGTAGTAGCACGGTATTGATTATTGATCTTTACGTGAGAAAGTCACTTCGGTATGCTCGATTTATTACTTCTGATGATAATTCTTTGCATCATATCTCTTATATTATTGATTCATTATTGTCACGATATCATCATATAATATGTTATAGTATTAAATCGATAATTGAGGCGACAAGATTATAAATGATTAATAATTGTTGAAAGATTAAATATGTGTTGATGAAAAAAAAATGATTTGTGGTAAGTTTGATTATTTTTTTATGGGGGCTCGTATATCATCATCTAAAGTCTCTTAAATCGATAAGTAATTACCTTTGTAATAATTAATTATTTACCTTCGTAGTATTACCTTCGTCGATAGTAATTACTTATTGTAATAATACCTTTGTGATAGTAATTACCTTATATTAGTACCTTCGTCGATAGTAATTACCTTTGTCGATAGTAATTACCTTTGTGAATAGTATTTACCTTACGTCGATAGTATTTACCTTCGTTAATAGTAATTACCTTTACGACGTATTCTGAACCACTTGTCGTTTTTTTACATTCTGAGCGTCGAACCACTTGTCGTTTTTCACATTCTGAGCGTCGAACCACTTTTCTTTTCACATCATTAGTCGATCGAATGAGCCACTTGCCTTTTCACACGGCGGTCTTAAGCTAGAAATCTTCTATAAATAGAGCTAGGGCTTCATTATTTTTTTCACGAATTCATTTCAAGCTATAGAGAGAAAAGTATAGAGAATAAGAGAGAAAGAAGAAGAGTATTTTATTCTTACTGCTTTGCGATATTCAATCTCTACCAAAAGTAAGGGGTGTTATTCTTTCTTATTCATGAAGAAGCTGTTGTTATTCCATTGCTTATTATTACATTGGAATAACTTTTGTATATCATGGTTTACCTATACTTGGTGACATTCTTCTATTATTACATTGGAACATCACATGCATGTGTTTTACAGGACTGGTTAAAATCTTTATTATTATACATTGGAACATCACATGCATGTGTTTTTTAGGACTGGTTAAAATCTTTATTATTATGTTGGAACATCACATGCACATGTGTTTTACTTTACAGGACTGGTTCCGTCTTTATTATTATTGGAATATCATTGGAATATCTGTCACATGTGTTTTACAGGATATCAGTTCCATTTTTATTTATTATTATTATTGGAACATCACATGCATGTGTTTCACGACTGGTTTAGTTATTTATTATTACATTGGAATAACTTTTGCATGCGATCTATCGCATGCATGGTGATTTCTTTTGTTATTCCATTCTTTATTATACCCGGTTGGTTAAAACTTTGACTTCTATACTCATGAAATTAGTGGAATATCCTTGATATTTGCGTTTCATCGATATCTTTTCATGAAAATTCTTACGATCATTCTTGAATTTTACTCTACTAAAAAGCGATATCGTGTTGATAATTTGGGCGTTAATAATTCTGGATAAAATAATTCTTGAACTTGTTTTATTGAATTCTTATATCATTGTCATCATCCTCATGTTTATATTATTATTTTGAAGTCATACATGGCTTTTGTAGTGCATAGATGGACTTGGTATGATTATGACCGAGAGACTATTGATTGTAATCATGGCCAGTAATGTTACAAATGATGTGGTAAAAATCCTCGATTAGTAGTAGTGCATTGATGGGCCGATTGTTGGCATGATCATGACCATTAATGAATACCAAAATATTCTTGGCGTAGTGCATGAATAATTGTGGTGTGTGATCTTAAAGAATATCCTTGGCGTAGTGCGGGGGTGATTCGATGATGTGGAATATTTATTAAAAGTGAGTCTCGGCTATATACGATGATGAAAAACCTTTTAAAACCTAAAAGATAGTAGACTTTATTTTCTACTTGACTCTTTTAATGGATTGCTTATTCATTGCGATTTAAACTTGTTGTCTATTATATTTTATCGGTTTAACATTGTTGAAGACTATTGATAATTTATTACGCATTATCTTAGTCATAATATTTCTTCTTGGGCTAGTTGAGCTCACCCTTTCTTTCCTTTGTTCTCTTGAGGAAATGAGAATATAAATTTGGGGCGAGTCGGGGAAGCAGAGTGATGGTCTGAAGATAGCATTAGTAGTCCTCACTATTACGTGAAATAGTGTGATAATAATTATAATGAGGACTCCTTTTTTGAGTTTGTATAATATCTAGTAGACGATATTTGTATTTAAACTCACGATTTATATAATATTATTACCTGACAGTTTATATTAATAAGTTGTATTTAAATTACATACCATGTATAGTGGCGACCCCCAGATGGGTGATGTATACCTAATTTTGGGGCGTCACGTTTATATCGAGCTTAGGGATATGATCCACAGGCTAAGATGTGAGAATAGTACTAGGAGGGAGGGCAGGGAAATACCTTGTTTTAGTATGACCTACTAAGTTTATGTGCTATTTTATTGGTTGGTCGAAAGATAGGGATAATTTGTTACATGTCGATTAACCTTTTGTTTTGTGGCGATGTCTGAAAATGACATCGAGAATGTTGAGAATAGCAATGGAGCCTGAGACGATCGTTGATTCACCATGTATCGATAATCGGGATAATGTGCATCGAGGAAGGCGACAATCCTCATACAAAACAACAACCTTGACCAAATGATGAATGATCGAATGTTGGGAGCTTTATCTGATTTATCTGACAATGAGGAGAGCGACTCTGTCCAAAAGCGTGGGTGGAAACACGGAAAACTCTCGGTGATCACTTGCTAAACAATTCAAGGCTTGGGACCACCGGAGTTTAAGGAGAGCAAAAACCACTTACGGCGGAAGCATGGATAAAAGCAGATTACCAGATATTTGATGTCTTGGGATGCTCAGAAAGCAAAAAGGTTCCCTTCTTGCCTTTATGTTGCGGAGGAGGCGGATTCTTGGTGGGAATCGGTAAAAGCGTACTCGACTTCTTTGTCTTGAAGATATCTTGGGAGAAGTTCGAGGAGGCATTCAGCGACAAATACTTTCACGAAAGTATTACGCCACATGAAGGAGGTGGAGTTTATCAAGTTGGAACAAAACAATATGGCCAGGTGTCATGATCTGAGGCAAAATTTGCGGAGTTATCACGGTTTCGTCCCACTTGGTGGATAATGAAGAGAATGGCGCGAATGTTTTTAAGAGGTTTGAAGCGGAATCGTCGACATCTTATTTCTCATAAAGCGTGTTTGTATTGAGATGTTGTAAATAGGGCTCGATTAGTGGAGCGCGATAATGAGTCAACCTGACTAAAAAAGAAGCGGTAAGCAAAATTATAATACCGGTGAGAGTAGTCGTGAGCGGTGACAACAACAAGCGTGGAGGAATCAACGGGCGGATATGGTAACCACCACTTGTGGTAATCGGGGCCAAAATAATAAGAATGGACATTTCAAAGAAAGGAGATTGATGATGATGGAAAGGCGTCGGCACCGGCACCCGTTGTTAAGGAAGGAGAAAGACCACTATCGTATGCTTCAAATGCGGAGGAGAGGGACACATCGATCAAAGCTGCGTCGTGCAGTCAAAGCGTGTTATAATTGTGGAAGAAGGTCACTTAGCTCGATTTTGTCGTTTCTGAAAGACAAATTCAACTAGGATGGAAGCACCAAAGGCCGTCCCGAAAAAAAGTCAAAGCCGGTAGTCTGAGGAGGCGTTTGTTGTGACCTCCCAAAAAGCGAGGAATCGAATGAGGTCATCACGGGTAAGCTTATCATAAACTCTAATGAAGTCTATACTTTATTTGATCTGGGTTCTACCCATTCTTTTATTTCTCTACTTGCGCTCATCGATTAAATTTGACTCAGGAGAAATTAGACTTTGACTTATCTGTGGAAACTCAGTTGGGAGAAACCTTCATTACATCCACTTGTTTATAAGTCTTGTTTGGTTCAAATCGGTACCCTCACATTACACATCGATCTTATTTCATTAAAAATACTTGCATTTGGCGTGATTACAAGGATTGATTGGTTAACTACTTATCATCATGCAAAATTGATTGTTTTAAATAAGGTTGTTAGCTTTCATATTCCTAATCAACCTATTATCTTGAATTCAACGACCAAACCATTAAAATCAATCACGGTCATCTCAAGCCATAAAAATTATTAGTTTATTGATTGAAAAGCGGATGTCAAGCTTTCTTAGCTCATATCACGATTTAAACAAAAATAAATCGATTTTGAGCGATATTTCTATTGTTAATAAATTTCTGGCGTATTCCCAGAAGAACTTCTGGCCTACCCCGGGCGTGAAATTGAATTTTGTATCGACCTTGAACCGATACAAAACCTATTTCAAAAACCCATGTCGAATGGCTCTATTGAACTTGAGGAGTTAAAGACCCAATGCGAGAAATTGTTAGACATTGGCTTTATTAGTCTAGTACTTCTCCTTGGGGTGCTCTGTTACGATAGTGAAGAAGAAAAAGATGGGAGTATCGACTTTGTATTGATTATCGGGAGTTGAATCATGTCACCATCAAAAATAGGTATCCATTGCCCGCGTATTGATGACTGTTTGACCCGATTGCAAGGAGCGAAATTCTTTTCAAAGATTGATCTTAGTTAGGATATCACCAATTGAAGATTAGAGCCGTGACATTCGAAAAGGCGGCTTTGAACTTCGATGCGGGCATTATGAATTCTAGTCATGTCCTTTGGATTGACTAATGCTCTAACGCCTTCATGGATATGATGAGCCAAGTATTCAGGAATATTTAGATCACTTTGTGGTGCGTCTTTATTGATGACATCCTTATTTATTCCAAAAGTAGTGAAGATCATGAAAACAACACTTGAAGTGACACTCCAAAAGCTTAATGAATATAAGCTTTATGCGAGTTGAAGAAATGTGAGTTACGGCTTGAAGAAGTAGCATTCCTTGGGCACGTGGTATCAAGTCGTGGAATATCTGTTGACCCGGCAAAGATTGAAGCTATTGAAAGTGGGAACAACCTAAATCGATGGCCAAAATCGTAGCTTTCTCGGTTTAAATTGGTTATTATCGGAGATTAGTGGAAGGATTTTCTCGAATCGCTACTCCGTTACTCGGTGACTCGAAAGATACACTGAAAGTTGGTTGGAAGCGAAGAATGTGAGAAGAGTTTTCAAGAACTTCGAGAGACTTATTTATTTTGTTACGACATACCATCGGCTCGGAGGATTTGTCATCTCTGATGATGCTTGAGCAAAAGGGTTGGGATGTGTTCTTATGCAACATGGAAAAGTTATAGCCTATGCCTCGCGACAACTCAAAAGAATATGAGAGGAATTATCCTACTCGTGATCTAGAGTTAGCGGTTGTTATCTTCTTCTCTTAAAATTTGGAGGCATTACTTGTATGGGGAGAAAGTGGAGATCTTTACGGATCGTAAAAAGCCTCAAATATTTCTTCACTCAAAAGGAACTCGACATCGCGACAACGGCGTTGGCTTGAAGCTGATGAAAGATTATGATCGTACCATCGATACCATCTGGAAAAGCGAGCGTGGTAGTGGGCGCGTTGAGTAGAAAATCATATCACAATCTGAGTGCGATATTGTCAACCTGAAGGCCCATTTGTGTGACTTGCAAAGGATGGAGATAGAGTTAAAGACTCGAGGGGCGTGTGATGATGATAAGCGAGTATCTGAGTAGAACCGACTTTAATCGATAAAGTTAAAGGCTGCTCAAATACTGGACACAGGAGGCGATCGTATGAGGAAGAAAGTCTGAGAAGGTGCTATCTTAGGAAGCAAGAATCGATGAAGAAGGAATACTTGAGTCGACTCCGGACTTTGTGTTCTAACGACCACGATTTAAAGTATAATATCATGATGGGCGCCTGCACAACACACCATTTGCAATCCATCACAGGAGTACCAAAATGTATCATGATATTAAATCGTACATTTTGGTGGAAGCAATATGAAGAGAGAGATATAGCGTTGTTTATCTCGAGGTGTCTAACTTGTCAGCGAGTTAAGCGGAGCATCAAGTACCAAAAGGTCCATTGCAACCACTTGAAATTCGAATGGAAGTGGGAGCACATTACCATGGATTTAATTCTGGGTCTTCTAAGGTTTCTCGAGGCGTTGATGCGATTTGGGTCATTGTTGATAGATTGACCAAGTCTGCTCATTTCTTCTGCGTCTGAGAAACTTATACACTTGAGCGTCTTGCTCGTATGTATACATAAGCGAGATTGTAAAGGCTGCATGGTATCTTGTATCCATAGTTTACGATCGAGACCCAAGATTCACTTCACGATTTTGGGTTAGTTTGCAAAAAAGCTATGAGCGCGGACTTACGATTTAGCTTCGGCATATCATCCTCGAGACAGACAGACGGACGATCGGAGAGGACTATTCAAACTCTTGAAGATCTATTAAGACTACGTGTCCTTGATTTCAAGGGGAGTTGGGACAAGTTCTTACCATTGGTGGAGTTTTCCTCTGACAACGATTATCAAGCAAGTATTGGCATGGCTCCATTCGAGCGTTGTATGGAAGAAAGTGTAGTTCTCGGTATCTTTGGGATGAGGTGGGTGAAGCAACGTTGTTGGGACCGGGAGTTGATGCGTATGACTACGGAAAAAGATTGAAACGATCAAACACGCGTATAAAAACCTCACAAAATCGACAAAAAGAGTTATCTTGATCTTCATGAAAGGGCGTGGAATTCGATATAGGAGATCGTGTGTTGTTAAGTGTTGCTCCATGGAAAGGAGTTACAAGATTTGGAAAGAGAGAAAACTTAATCCTCGATTCATTGGTCCATTTTAATCCTCGATCGAGTAGGAGCGTGGCTATAGACTTCGCTTTCTGCTTGAAATATGTCTAAATGTTCATAACGTTTTTCACATATCCATATTACGTAAATATGTGAAAGACCGAACCATATTATTGAGTTAGAACCGGACGAAATAGCGGAAGATTTGGCGTATGAAGAGGTTCTGTTCAAATTTTGGATAAGAAGGAACATATTCTACGCTCGAGTTATACCTCAAGTCGAAGTTTTGTGGAGGAACCACGATGTTGAGAAATGACTTGGGAGTTAGAATCGAAATGAAATCAAGGTATCCTTACCTCTTGACATACCGTCGTACCCTAATTTGAGGCGAAATTTCATAAGAAGGGGAGGTTGTAAGACCCCAACTTTTATAAATAAAGATGAATTTTCTATAAATATTATTTTGAATATTATGGAATAAATTTGATATAATGTTATAGTTGTGGGTAATATTTATAAATTTTGCAAAGTATGCAAGTTGTTATAAAATATTAGTTTGGTGGGGAATATTCTTTTTGTTAGGGAATATTAAATGCTGATGGCTCAATCATTGGTGGACCCCAGCGAAAATTATTATCGGATTGAAAAGCGACAAAAATATTTTATAAAAATAACGGCGGAGGTGTTCTGATTAAAAGCTGTTGAACTACCGGGTGGTAAAAAATACGATGTCTGGCGTGGTTGCGTAGTAGCACGGTATTTGATTATTGATGCTTCGTGAAAAGTCACTTTCGGTATGCTTTCGATTATTACTCTCTGATAATTCTTTGCATCATATCTCTTATATTATTGATTCATTATTGTCACGATTATCATACATATAATATGTTATAGTATTAAATCAATAATTGAGGCGACAAGTTATAAATGATTAATAATTGTTGAAAGATTAAATATGTGTTGATGAAAAAAAAATGATTTGTGGTAAGTTTGATTATTTTATGGGGGCTCATATATAGCATCATCTAAGTCTCTTCGATTATCAAGTTTGATAGTAATTACCTTAATCGATATGTAATTACCTTTGTTAGTATTACCTTCGTCGATAGTAATTACCTTTGTGAATAGTATTTACCTTAAATCGATAGTAATTACCTTTGTGAATAGTAATTACCTTCGTCGATAATAGTTACCCTTGATAGTAATTACCTTAAATCGATAGTAATTACCCTTGTAATAGTAATTACCCTTAATTCGATAGTAATTACCTTTTATATTACACCTTATTATAAGTAATTTGTTACCTTTGTTAATAGTAATTACATTTAGTATTATATCGAACCACTTTGTTATTTAGTTTTCATTTACAGACGTCGTTTTACTTTCACATTCACATTGATTTACGATTTGATTTCGTTTTCATTCATCGAACCGTCGTCGAGCCACTTGCCTTTTCACGTGGCGGTCTTAAGCTAGAAATCTTCTATAAATAGAGGCTGGGGCTTCATTATTTTTTACGAATTCATTCAGCTATATAGAGAGAAATATAGAGAATAAAGAAAGAAAGAAAGAGTATTTTGTTCTTACTTTTTTCGATGTATTATTATCTCTACCAAATGTAAGGGGTTTATTCTTTCTTATTCATGAAGAGAAGTTGTTATTCCATTGCTTATTATTACATTGGAATAACCTATTATTACGTGTTTATTATTATTATACCTATTTGGAATCACATGCATTATTTTTTCATTTGGTTGTTATTTTTATTATTACATTGGAATCACATGCTGTGTTTTATTATTATTATTTTATTATTCTTTGGAATTTCACATGTATTTTTTATTACTATTCTTTTTATATACATTACATCTTTGGTTTTTACATATTATTACATCTTTATTTCACATGATTTGTTTGATTTCACACGACACTATTATTTATTTATTATTACATTGGAATATCACATGCTGTGTGAATTTTGGTGGTGATTTCTTTTTAAAAGTTCTTTATTATTACATTGGAATTATCACATGCATGTGTTTTACACGACGGACTGGGTTTATTCTTTATTATTATTTGGAACATCACATATATGTGTTTTGTTGCGTGATTAATGGATATTATTATTCTTGATTTTTATTATTATCATGACATCGGAATATTTTGAGTGATGATTGATCTTTTATTCTTGAATTGATTATTTTCTTATATCATTCTTTTATTATTATTATTATTTTTGGAAAATCATTCATGATTGAATGGATCATGATGATTTAATCTTTATTATTGTTTCATTCCATATCGTGATTGATTATCATGGATCTTCTTGATGAATAATGATGAATTATTTTATGGCTTTAAAATTATGTGGTATTTAAAAATTATTATATTTTTGATGGGCGTTGGCATAATATGA
Source organism: Panax quinquefolius (assembly GCA_020205615.1). Classification (NCBI taxonomy): domain Eukaryota; kingdom Viridiplantae; phylum Streptophyta; class Magnoliopsida; order Apiales; family Araliaceae; genus Panax; species Panax quinquefolius. The sequence continues at coordinate 2,539,587 of CM035152.1, forward strand.
CCATTAATGATACATTATTTTTGATTGAATTATTGTTGTTGTTTTTTATCCTTGAAATTATGACTATTTGATTGATGTGATTGAATATTTATTAAATTTATAATCATATTTATGAATTTTTAAAAATAAAAAATGATAGTATTTATTGAATTTTAAATCTTTTAATGGATAGTATTCATTGAGTTGATAATGATTTGATGATTGGATTATCGGTTTAACATTTTTGTTAAGATTATGTCGATTATTACATTATCTTGGTCGTAATATTTCTTCTGAAGTATATATTTCTTTCCTTTATTCTCTTGAAATGATTGATTAGTAGAAATCGTATATTGATGGTCTCGAATATAGGATTATTATCATAATGAGTGTATTGATGATTTTAATAATATGAATATTATAATTATTAAAATATGAATGAATTCTTATTGTAAATTTTTAAATAAAAAGGAATTTCCTTTATTTATTATTTTGAAATAGTAAGGGTTGATTTGATTAATGTGGATAGTTAAGGGTTAAATCATAAATATTTCAAAATAAGCAAGTGGTTATAAAATATTCATTTTGTTAGGGAATATTAGTTTGGTGGAATTTAATTATTAAATGTTTGTCGGGGAATATTAAATGCTAAATATTAAATGCAATAGCGACCGACCATGTGGGGCCCATGTGAGCGATTGGATGAGGAAAGCGACAAAAATATTGGTTGTTTAAAAATAGCGGCGTAATTATTCTGAGTTAAAATTGTTGGAATACCGGTTGGTTAAAATCTGATGTCTGGCGTTGTTGAGCGATGATGCAGCGGTATTGCATCGATTATTGATTATTGATCCTTACGTGAAGAAGCCTTTACTCGATAATTTTCCGATGAATTCTTGTTCGATATTTTATTTTATTGATTCATAATTGTTGCGTTGATATTTTATATTATTATTGTTTGATAATTGTCCTTTGCCTGATATTTCCCATTATCGGATCGATAATTCATATTATTTGAATAATATTATTAGATAACATTATTGGCGATGTCTAGAAAGTTACATCTAAGGAGAGGTTTGGTCACTAATTGCGGCGCCCGATGAGGAGATCCTTATTGGAAGCCCCCTTTCTGAGGAGCGACTGGTTGTCATAAATGTGATTACATAATATTATTTGTGAATAATTAATTATTGATTCATATGATAAGAAAATATTTATTTTATATGAATATAAATGATGGATTTATTTATGTGGTTTATTAATGAAGGAATTAATCTTTGAGATGTTTTATTTGTATTTTGTCGGATTGGAGGTATTAAAAGATCAAATCGGTGTTATTACGACTTTATTGTGTGAGTTATAATATTTAATCAATAGTTGGATCGTTGTAATTTTTGGATATATTATACATATATAAGTTGAGTATATATCCACAAATTTTGAGCCGATTAAAAATGAGCGTATAATTTATTATGAATTTTAAGAGGTGGTGATTGAAAATTAGGTTATAAATGATTTTGGTGGAAAATTCTAGAATTGGTGGGCCCCACTTTTGGTTGGTGAAAAAAAATGTGCTGAATTTTATTTTCAAATGTGGTGGGTGGGAATAGTAGCGAGTAAAAAGCCATCGGTTGTTGCGAGTTTAAATGCTGCTTGACGTCTAACATTTTCTATAAATAGAAATTAAGTTAGAATTGAAAATCACACGAAACAAAGTTTTCTCTCTTTCTCTCTATATTATTGGCGTATTTTTGTGAGTATTTAGATACTTTGAGAGTTCTTTATTGATTACAAGTTTCATTCGACATCACTTGAGCCTTTCCTTAGAAATCTTGATTCTTTGAGGTAAGGGATATTATTTTTTTAAATAATGATATTATTTCTTGATATCATTATCTTTGAAATATTGATCTGAAGTTTTTATCAAATTTGGAACTTTTTCATGTCGGGGTTACTATTCATGAGTTCTTATTCACGAGTTCTTATTCATTCATGAGTTCTTATTCACGAGTTCTTATTCACGAGTCTTATTAATTAAAAGCGTGAAGATGTTTTTTTTGTGAATTTCTATCTTTTGGTGTCGGATTCTTATTCACGTTATCGGCCTTTATTCACGTATCTCTGACACTATTCACGTATCTGACACTATTCATAAAAAATAAAATTTCTTCTTTTAAGTCCAAAATATCTATTACGGATACTAGCTTTGATTGTATCCATGTTTTGATCATTCTTGAATTTTACACCACTATGATTATTTTTGAGGTATTGTTGGACATGGATAAAACAAAATCGAATCCTTAATCCTTAATCCTTGTCATTTTGTTTCCTTTGGATTAGTTCTTTAAAAATATTTTTCATCATCCTCGGGTCTTAAATGATGATATTATTGAATATCTTTGGCACATAGTGCAAAATGAATGATTTCTGAAGAATATCTTTGGCTTTTAGTGCAAAGATGAGCAGTGTTTAAATGAACATGGCAGTGAATATCTTTGGCAATGAACAGCAGTGTTTAAATGAACATGATGATGATATCTTTGGCCTTTAGTGCAAAGATGAGCAGTGTTGAGATGAACATGTTGCCAGATTGATGAATATCTTTTTGCTTTGTAGTGCAAAGATGAATATTTGATTTGAGATGAATATTGATTGATGTTCTGAGGATAAAATATTGATGATGATGTATTAAATTCATAGATTATAGTAGATTTCATTCTCTACGTAACTCTTACATGAATTATTATTTCATTGCGAATATTGATCTGAAAACTTGTTGTCTATTGTATTACATCAGATTTTTCCTGTTGGAGACTAACGATAATTTGTTGTATATTATCTTAGTCATAGTATTCTTCTTGGGCTAGTTGAGCTCACCCTTTTCCTTGTTGTTCCATTTTTTCTTCTCGGGAGGCGAGAATGTAGCGAGTCTTAGTCGGGTATGGAATGAAGGTTACTAGAGAGAGTTGTTTAGTAGTCCTCACCATTTTGTAAAATAATGTATCATAATTATGATGGGGATTTATTTGCGTGTGGATATTGTCTAGAAGACAATATTATATTTAAACTCACATGATATATTATGCGTATTTCACGACATTTGTATTATTGAAGTTGTAGTTTGCTTCTTGTACCATGTATTTGGCGACTTCGAATGGGTGTTGTGTATACCTATTTTGGGGCGTCGTCGGTTAATATCGAGCTTAGGGATATGATCTCTGGCGGAGATCGGGGAATAGAACTAGGAGGGAGGCAGAGTAAATCCTTATTTAGTGTGTCTACTAAGCTTATTTGTTGGTTGGTCGTATATATAGGGGTATTATGTGATTTGTTAATTTATTTAATTAACCCTTGTTTTATGATATTTTTTAGAATGTCGGCTGAGAATATTAATAGAAATGAGGCCAGTGAGATGCGTTATGACAATGGAGTGAATGAGATGGTGGAACACCTCTAATGACCACCGACGAGATGATGAGATGTGTTTAGAAGTGAAGAAGAATTAGAGATATCCGTGTTCATGGTGAGTGAAGATGATTGATAGTTGACTTTTTGAGATACGATCAGCGAGCGGATCCGATCATGGTGAGACAGATATTGATGTCTTGGGATGAGAAGAAGATTCGCTACTTTTATTAAGAGAGTTTATTAGAGGTATTTTATGATCGGCGTATGATGGGAGAGTTTTGAAATTCAATGAAAGTACTTCCACAGAAAGTATTAAACGTATGAAAGAAGTGGAGTTTATTAGAAGAAGCGAAATAACATGGCGGTGTGTCCGATGCGAAAAAGATTCGCGGAGTTATCGATTTGACCTCATTTGGTGGAGAATGAGGAGCGTATGGCGTGTTTCTTAGAGGTTTGAAACGGCGTCGTCGATATCTCATTTCTCTTAAATTTTCTCTCTATAAGATGATAAAAGCGGGAATCTGATTGTTAAAAGAAAATAAGCGAGGGAGTGAGATCATGAGTGATGCGTGGAATAAAAATAACCATGGAGAAAAAGAAGAATCGTTGATATTATGGAAAGAGATGTCAATCTAAAAGAAGATTTAAGGAGATTTTAAAGAGCGGGATTAAAGACCGTCGAAGGCGTCGACGGCGCCGACACCATCAACAAATTCTAGGGAAGAGAAAAGATGCGCCGGTTAGATCTACTGAGATGTGGAGAGGAGGGACATATAAAATTCAAAGCTGTTTTCAAGCCTTCAAGTATGCTATAATTGTGGAAAAAGAAGGACATATAAACTCGAGATTATGCGATATCGAAACCCGATCCGGTGAGAATGGTGACTCGAAAAGGATGTCCCGAAAAAAGTCAAAGTCAGCGGTTCTTGGAAGGCGTTTGTCGTGACCGGTCAAAATCTGAGGAACGAGACGAAGTTAGCAGGGTTAGTTAATTATAAATTCTTGCGAAGTTTATACCTTACTAGATATTGGTTCTACCCATTCTTTTATCTCTCTTGCTTGCGCTCAGCGTTTGAACTTGACTACGGAGAAATTAAACTTTGACTTATTTATGGAGACTCCATTTAGGAGAAACTTTCATTACATCCGTTGTTTAAAAATCTTGCTTGATTCGAGTTGGCACTATCACATTACACATTAACCTTATTTACATAGAGATATTTGCTTTTGATGTGATTTTAAGGTTAAGGTTACTCATCATCATACCAAAGATTGATTGCTTTTGTAAGGTTGTTAGTTTTCATATTCTAAGCAACTTTTATTATTGAATTCAAACAATCAAACCATTGTAGTCAAACATTTTCATATCAAGCCATGAAGTCGTTCGTTTATTATTACGGATGTCGAGTTTTCTTAGTCCATGTTATGGATTTGAATAAAGACACGTCGATTTGAATAATATTCTTGTTGTTATTGATTTTTCTGGCGTATTTCTGAAGAATTTCTTGGCTTACTCCCAAAGCACGATATTAAATTTTGTATCGACTTTGAACCGGTACAAAACTCATTTCTAAAATCTCATATCGAATGGCTCTATTGAACTTGAGGAGTTAAAAATTCAACTATAAATTTGGTACACGAGCCTTTATCTTGTGACTTCCTTTGTGGAATTCACTAAAGCGGACTCTCTATAGGGGGCGTCGTATTAGATGCGATAGTAAAGCGATAGGTGTCATTGTGACGTCTTATCGAGATTGGGATATGAGTCGCGATTGAAACAACCTAAATCGATGTCGAAATCGTAGCTTTACAGAAGCTTAGTTGGTTATTATCGGAGATTAGTTGAAGGATATTCTCGAATCGCTATTCCATTATCGCGGTGACTTCGTAGAGATACAAAATTCGAATGGAAGCGAGGAATGTGGGAAGAGCTTGAAGAACTCGAGAGGAGACTCATTTAAACACGTGTTACGACCATGCCATCTGGAAAAGCGAGCGTGGTAGTGGCGTGTTGAGTAGAAGATCGTATCTGAAATCTGAGTCTGATATTGTCGAACTAATTTATTATAATTTACAAATAATAGAGATGGAGATGAAAACTCTAGGTACCCGCGTGATGATATCTGAGTATAATCGACTTTAATCGATAAAGTTAAAATTTGCTCGAGCCAGGGCCGGGGCCGATGCGTGCGTGAAGAAGAAAAAAAACAAGAAGGAGCTATTAGGGCGAGAATTGATGAAGAAGGAATACTTGAGTCCACTCTAGACTTTGTGTTCCTAACGACTCGATTTGAAGTACAAGATTATGATGGAGGCACACAATACACCATTTGCAATCCATCACGGAAGTACTAAAATGTATCGTGATCTTGACATACATTTTGGTGGAATAATATGAAGAGAGAGATTGCAAAGTTTATCTCGATGTGTTTAACTTGCCAGCGTGTAAAAGGCGGAGCATCTAGTACCTAAGGGTCCGTTTGCAACCACTTGAGATTCGAAATGGAAGTGGGAACACATTACCATGGATTTAGTTCTGGGTCTTCTCGGTTTCTCAAGGCATCAATCTTTTTGGGTTATTGTTGATAGATTAACCAAATCTGCTCATTTCTTCTTGCCGTCTGGAGACTTATTCCTTGAGCGTCTTGCTAGTATATATATAAATGAGATTGTGAGGTTGCATGGCATGCTGTATCCATAGTTTGGATCGTGACCCAAGATTCACTTCAAGATTTTGGGTTAGCTTGCAAAAAAAGCTATGGAGCGCAGTTTTGCGATTTAGTTGACATACCATCCCCAAGCAGACGGACAATGATCGAGAGGACTATTCAAACTCTTGAAGATATATTAAGACTACGTGTCCTAGACTTCAAGGGTAGTTGGGATAAGTATTTACCATTGGTGGAATTCTCCTACAACAACGTTATCGAGCAAAGTATAGGTGTGGCTCCATTGAAGCATTATATGGGCCGAAAATGTAGTTCTCGATATATGTTGGGATGAGGTGGGTGAAGCAACATTGTTGGGACCCGAGTTAAAATGCGTATGACTACTGAAAAGATCCAAATGATTAACAAGCGTATACAAAGCGGCACAAGATCGACAAAAGAGTTATGCGGATCTTCATCGAAAGGGCGTGGAATTTAGTGTAGGGGATCATGTATTATTGCGAGTTGCTCCATGGAAGGGAGTTACAAGATTTGGGAAGAGAGAAAAGCTCGATCCACGATTTATTGGTCCATTTCAAATTCTTGACCAGAGTAGGAAATGTAGCTTTATAGACTTGCGTTACCTCAAGTATGTCTCGTGTTCATAATGTGTTTCACATATCTCGTACTTAAAAATATGTGAAAGACCGAACCACGTTATAGAGTTAGAACCGGACGAGATAGCCAGAAGACTTAGCGTGTGAGGAGGTACTGTCAAGATTTTGGATAGGAAGGAGCATGTCCTACTGCATGAAAAGGTCATACCACAAGTTAAAGTTTTGTGGAGGAATCATCTTTATAGAAAATGACACAGGGAATTGGAAGCGGAAATGAAAGCGAGGTATCCTCACCTTTTGAAACACACAGTCGTCGTCGATTTAGAGGGCGAAATTTCATAAGGAGGGAGGTTGTAAGACCCCAAAATTTTTTAAATAAAAAGGAATTTCCTTTATTTATTATTTTGAAATAGTAAGGGTTGATTTGATTAATGTGGATAGTTAAGGGTTAAATCATAAATATTTCAAAATAAGCAGTGGTTATAAAATATTCATTTTTGTGGGGGAATATTAGTTTGGTGGTGGAATATTAAATGTTGTCGGGAATATTAAATGCGATGGAATATTAAATGCGACCAATGTTAAATGATATGCCCCATGTGGGCCCATGTGAGCGATTGGATGAGGAAAGCAGACAAATATAAGTTGGTTAAAAATAACGGCGTAATTATTCTGAGATTAAAATTGTTGGAATACCGGTGGTTTAAAATCACACTTGTCTGGCGTTGTTGAGCGATGGCACTGCGGTATTGCACGCAGTATTGCATGATTTATTGATTCTTCCGTGAAAAGCCTTTACTCGATAATTATTCACGATGAATTCTTGTTCGATATTTTATTTTATTGATTCATAATTGTTGCGTTGATATTTTATATTATTATTGTTTTTTGATAATTGTCCTTTGCCTGATATTTCCCATTATCGGATCGATAATTCATATTATTTGAATAATATTATTAGATAACATTATTGGCAATGTCTAGAAAGTTACATCTAAGGAGAGGTTTGGTCACTAATTGCGGCGCCCGATGAGAGAGATCCTTATTGGAAGCCCCTCTTTCACAGGAGCGACTGGTTGTCATAAATGTGATTACATAATATTATTTGTGAATAATTAATTATTGATTCATATGATAAGAAAATATTTATTTTATATGAATATAAATGATGGATTTATTTATGTGGTTATTAATGAAGGAATTAATCTTTGAGATTTTTTTGTTGTATTTTGTCGGATTGGAGGTATTAAAAGATCAAATCGGTGTTATTACTGACTTTATTGTGTGAGTTATAATATTTAATCAAATAGTTGGATCGTTGTAATTTTTGGATATATTATACATATATAAGTTGAGTATATGTCCACAAATTTTGAGCGATTAAAAATGAGCGTATAATTTATTATGAATTTTAAGAGGTGGTGATTGAGAAAATTAGGTTATAAATGATTTTGGTGGAAAATTCTAGAATTGGTGGGCCCCACTTTTGGTTGGTGAAAAAATGTGCTCAATTTTATTTTTTTCAAATGTGGTGGGTGGGAATAGTAGCGAGTAAAAAGCCATCGGGTTGCGAGTTAAAAATGCCTTGGTGTCTTAACATTTTCTATAAATAGAGGCTAAGTTAGAATTGAAAATCACACGAAAAACAAAGTTTTCTCTCTTTCTCTCTATATATTATTGGCGTATTTTGTGAGTATTTAGATACTTTGAGAGTTCTTTGTTAGATCTGAAGTTTCATTCGACATCACTTGAGCCTTTCCTTAGAAATCTTGATTCTTTGAGGTAAGGGATATTATTTTTTTTTAAATGATATTATTTCTTGATATCATTATCTTTGAAATATTGATCTGAAGTTTTTATCAAATTTGGAACTTTTTCATGTCGGGGTTACTATTCATGAGTTCTTATTCACGAGTTACTATTCATGAGTTACTATTCACGAGTTCTTATTCACGAGTACTTATTAAGTGAAGCGTGAAGATGTTTTTTGTGGAATTTCTATCTTTTGGTGTCGAGTTACTATTCACGTATCTGGCCTTATTCACGTATCTGACATTCACGTATCTGACCTTATTCATAGATAAAAAATAAAATTTCTTCTTTTAGTCCAAAATATCTATTACGGATACTAGCTTTGATTGTATCCATGTTTTGATCATTCTTGAATTTTACACCACTATGATTATTTTTGAGGTATTGTTGGACATGGATAAAACAAAATCTGAATCCTTAATCCTTAATCCTTGTCATTTTGTTTCCTTTGGATTAGTTCTTTAAAAATATTTTCATCATCCTCGGTCTTAAATGATGATATTATTGAATATCTTTGGCTGTAGTGCAAAGATGAATGATTTCTGAAGAATATCTTTGGCTTTGTAGTGCAAAGATGAGCAGTGTTTAAATGAATCATGTAGTGCAAAGATGAGCAGTGTTTAAATGAACATGGCCAGAATATCTTTGGCCTTTAGTGCAAAGATGAGCAGTGTTGAGATGAACATGGCCAGATTGATGAATATCTTTGGCACATGTAGTGCAAAGATGAATATTTGATTTGAGATGAATATTGATTGATGTTACGAGGATAAAATATTGATGATGGTTTATTAAATTCATAGATTATAGTAGATTTCATTCTCTACGTAACTCTTATGAATTATTATTTCATTTTGAAATATTGATGCGAAACTTGTTGTCTATTGTATTACTATCAGATTTTTCCTGTTGGAGACTAACGATAATTTGTTGTATATTATCTTAGTCATAGTATTCTTCTTTTTGGGCTAGTTGAGCTCACCCTTTTCCTTGTTGTTCCATTTTTCTTCTCAGGAGGCGAGAATGTAGCGAGTACTAGTCGGGGTATGGAATGAAGGTTCTAGAGAGAGTTGTTTAGTAGTCCTCACCATTTTTGTAAAATAATGTATCAATAATTATGATGGGGATTTATTTGCGTGTGGATATTGTCTAGAAGACAATATTATATTTAAACTCACGATATATATTGTAAGTATTTCACCGACATTTGTATTATTGAAGTTGTAGTTTGTTTTCTTGTACCATGTATTTGGCGACTCGAATGGGTGTTGTGTATACCTAAGTACAGCTGAGGACTCGCCGTTGAAAGCCACAGATTTCGGTCTCTCCGTCTTCTTCAAACCAGGTACCACTGATTTTGGTCTCCTTATTTATTTGATTGTGTATATCATTGAGTTTTTTGTTAAAAGATGCTCTGATATAAGATAATAGTGCTAAAAATTTGATAATTCTTGAGATTGTAATATAGAATTGGTAAAATTGAGATGAACATTGATATGATTAGGCATTATTGTACTTATGATTTAACCTTTAAACTATTCTATTTTGAACACTTCGTTCCACTCTTTGTTTTGAGTTCATAAAAGCACATTACCACTTTTCCAAGTTATGATTAGATACCACAAGTGTCAACGGTTTAAGTTTACATTTTGCACAAATTTTTATCAACAGCATAGGCATGTAATTTACTTGGGCTTAAAATTGTTGATGATGGAGTAATTCTTAAGATTGTTTAAAATCTAACCTAAAGTATGGGAGACAACAAATATGTGCACATATAGTAAAGCATGTAAATCACATACATTCAAAAGGTACGAGAGTTTGGTAACAAGTATGAAAAGGATTTTTTTGGATAAGTAGGAAAAGGCAAAATGAAGTTTGTTAGTTAGAAGCTCCAACACCAATCCTTCATCAGTTCAATAACAGAACTTGGACACCAAAAGTAACTTCATCGAGGTAAAGAGAAGGACTCCAACTATTTGCCTTTCACCTGTTAAGCATGCATTTTTTTGTTTTTTCCTCTGCCATTTTCACATGAGATTTTTATATGAGGAACATATATTTTATACTGAACAAATTATTAGTTAATATTTTCCCTAAAGCTGAGGAGGACACTACACAAATTGTTGTACAAAATTGGTATTAACAATTACACGCAAGTATACGTGATCAACAAGTAATAAAGTGATAAGAAAGAGTGTCGTACTCACGAGGAATCTTATTTAACAAATCCCAACTACTAGTTTTATGTCGATCCAATTTTATTTAAACAACCGAATTTTGTGATTTTCCACTTAAAACTAAATTAAATTAACTAAAACTAAATTCAACACAAAGGTTTGATTCAGATGAAAAAGGCTTAAGACTACAATATCCCCAATTATGAGTTACGAATCAATTTATCCCCATCATCCAATTATTTAATTCAAAAGAGTTGTTAGCAAGAATTAAAAGCTATTTATAAGCCCTTTCCCAAGTGATCAAATAAACTTATTCAATTTGATTAATCTTGCGATATTCCTATGCAAAATAAAAGAATCAAATTCATTAAACATCAATTCTCACGACTCACGAGTTGCATGCAATGAACAGATGTCCCTATTTAGTTCACAACCTTAACTATTCATCACATGCAAATAATTAAGAATACATGCTATCATCTTCAGATCTAACCCTAAATCCCTAAATCCTAGATTTCATCTCCCGAATTCATCTAAAGTATCCCACTAATTGTTGGCCAGACAATCAATCAATAAACACAAAATATAATAGACAACTCAAATTGAATCAATAATTGGAATTAAAGAGATAATTAATCCATAATAATCATAAAAGGTTCCATTGTAACCTTAATTGTAGAGTTAGTTCATGCTAGAATTAAAAACTAGAAATTCCAAATAAAACATCATCTTAGAATAACAAAACTGAGGAAAGAAGGAATAAAGAGAAACTCGATCGAATTCTTTTTCAGTCTTCAATCTCTGCCTTGCTCTCCTTAACTGCTCCTTTGAATCTCGAAGCTCTCCAAATTAAATCCTTGTATCTTGTTAGGGTTTCTCACTCCCAATTATCTTTTATTTATAGTTTTCCCACAAAATTCTCATGTTCCAAGGAGTTAGGATCCAAATCTGCTTCAAAACTCAAATCTGCAAGATTTGTTGACCTGTCCCGACCTGGCGCTGTCGCACCATGTAACTTAATCCCCAAGCGAAATATCTGGAATGGTAGCGCTGCCACGCCCAATCCCTTGTAATCCTGGCGCTGGCGCACCACACATAAAATCTCTGCCAAAATCCTGTATCACTAGCGCTGCCGCACGATTTTTCCTTATAATATTGGTGCTGCTGCGCCAATCATCCAGATTTTCTTCTTTGTTCTGTTATGATGTCTTTTACTCCCTTTATTACTCCTTTACCCCCAATTCCTTTCCTTGCCTAGTTTCCTACAAAAACAACTAAAAGCAACTAATAATACTTGAAAATAACAACCAATTAAAGCTTAAACGTACTTAAATAGTAGGTACAAAACCTACTTATCACAAATCAACTTTGAAGCTTCACCCAACTCGCTTGTCCTTACGCTTTCTTTACAAATAAAATGGATGAAAAAAAAAAATAAATGGACTTGAAAATTTAAGTTTTCAACCAATTCTTATGTTTAAGAGTTTTTTAATAAACGGAAAAGAAAAGAAATGGATAGAAAACTTGGCCACTTTTCCTGCCAAAGTTTTCCGTCCAAAATTGGCCTGATTTGGACGGAAAAGAAATTGGAATAAGAAATATTTTTATAATTCCCATATTATCCTCAACTTTTAATATAATAAATTGTAAATTACAACTCATGTCTTCAATTTTGAATTTTCTATTCTTTTCTATTAAAAACTCATAAACAACACAAACGAAAACTTCAAGTTTTCTATTCTTTTCTTTTTTGTTCTAATTTAAATTTTCTATTCTTTTCTTTTCTGTTCAAAACTCAGAAACAGAGTGTAAGTGTCATTCTTATCTCCTGAATTTAAATTATGGGGGTTTTGGTGTCTGGCATAGCATTAACAAGTATCTTCTCGGTTATATTCTTGTTTCCAATGATCCAGCCTATAATCAGAATGTAATCTGTTATCTGTCTTCGACATGGTCACATTTTACCTATCTTTTGGGCTCACTGGTGATGTTCTAAACAATTCAATTGATTTGTGGACGCAGGAGATGTGTTTAAAGACCTTGTTGGAAGTGCATATTATGTGGCTCCTGAAGTGTTGCGCCGAAGTTACGGAGCTGAGGCTGATATTTGGAGTGCAGGGGTGATACTATATGTTTTACTCAGTGGGGTCCCACCATTTTGGGGAGGTATGTGTTTGTTCATCAGTGAAGTCTTCAAATAAGAGAAGCAAAACATTGTCTAACCTTTTGTTTTCCTTTTAAATTAATTCTCTTGGTGTTTGGTTTATGGAGGAATCTGACTAATGCTAAGCTATGATGAAACAGATACATTTCTAAGGGGTTGTTCTTGTGTCAAACATGTGTCAGACCCTGACACTTTCTGGATACTTCCTCGCACAGTCGGACACCTTTTGGCCTTGCAAATATTTCAAAATGGAATATTAATTTCTCTTGCCATAATTATGTATCATAAGTTAGTTTTTTTTGTTGTTGATAGAATCTACTTATCATGACATCCAGGGGTCATGATAAGCCTTGTGGAATAACCTCACGGTCTCTGGTTCCAATCCCCACACTTAGGCCCAAACTTACCTATAATATAAAAAATACTTATCAAACCGATGTTTCCATACATAGTTTCATTAAGTATACAACTCATATTTATCTGTTGGCATGCCCACTAATCTGTTGAGGCATTCCCTTTGTTCACCTCATGCTTCAAAGCTGCAGAGAGTTCACCAATCTGAAATATATACGCCACTTTTGGGGAGATAAGCTTCATACTATATGATTTAGTAAAATATTTACAAATTTAATATTCTCATTGGTGGCCTAAAATTCTCAGGTCAAGTGACAAGGATTTATGCATAATGGACGGTAGGATATCAAAAATGTGAAATGTCAGATCCAACACTTAGTTTTAGGTATTAGTTGCTAGATACTGCTCCATGATGTTTTCTAACGGTTTCTCTCTTGTTCCACTGCTCTTTTTGTATGCAGAAAATGAGCAGGGTATCTTTGATGCTATTCTACGGGACATCTCGATGCTTTTAAGTCTGATCCTTGGCCATCCATATCAAGTAGTGCCAAGGATCTTGTTAAAAAGATGCTACGTTTTGATCCAAAAGAAAGGCTTTCTGCAGTTGAAGTCCTAAGTAAGTTCTGATCTCTTAAAAGAGAGGAAAATAGATAGTGTGTTCAAGTCTCTAAATAATCAAAATGGAAACTTGAAGTACACAATTTTTCTTTACATTTTGTTGTTGGAACGTATTGAAATATATCTCTAGACATTCGGTGCTTCTGTATGATGCCAGTAGTTTCTAGAAGTCTGTCGATCCAACATTAAGTTCGATCACTTAACGAAATGCAGATCATCCATGGATGAGAGAAGATGGCGATGCATCTGATAAGCCCATTGATATTGCTGTCTTAACTAGAATGAAGCAGTTCCGTGCAATGAACAAACTAAAAAAAGTAGCTCTGAAGGTGAGAATTTTTCTGTTAACTACTTCTATTGTTCAGGTGTCAATTGTCCAAACCATCTTATTATATTTCAAGTCAAACTTTTGGAGTCTGATTAGCCTTTCTTCTTTTACTTCTAGGTAATTGCAGAAAATCTTTCTGAAGAAGAAATTATTGGCTTGAAGGAGATGTTTAAATCTATGGACACGGATAACAGTGGTACAATTACATTCGAAGAGTTGAAAGCTGGCCTTCCAAAACTGGGTACGAGGCTTTCTGAGTCAGAAGTGAGGCAGTTGATGGAAGCGGTACTGTTCCAGTTATCTTTTCCCTTTTATTCTTAATCTCTTTGGACTTATGAGGTGCTTCTAGCTACGCTATTATATTGCCACTGGCATATGCCTAATGTTGTGATGGCCGCAAGAGCATCATTCTTTCCGAAGCTTGGTCATGATCAGTTAGTCAAACATCGAAACAACCAATACGTGACACCCAATTGAATGAGATATAGCAATGGGCATTGAAAAATTTAAAACCTTCTGATCTAGGCGTAGAACATTGAAGAAATTAGTTATTAAAATTTGTTATGTAGTACTTGCACAGCCACTCTATACTTTCAGGCTTACCAATTCATTATCTCCAGTCAGTCCTTCCATGGGCTATGCTTCTACTATAGCACACTCATTAGGTCTTTTTCTAAATGCCTTGGTTCAATACTTTGTGGCAATACTTCTCCGTGTAGAACTCAAATTTTGAACCAAATTATGCACCCTACCAGTGTTGTCAAATGGTTGTACCATCCTCTTTTGGTCTCAATTAATGCTGCGTCTCTCATGCTCATTTTTGTTCATGGTTTTTGAGTGCTATTATTTGTTGATGGTCTTTGAGTAAAATTGTTTTCCTGATATATAAATGTTACTCCCTCCGTCCCAAAAAAAGTCCCGTGGACTTTTCACGCATATTAAAGAAGAGGAATAAAATGACAAAATTGTCCATAATAATGTCATTAAATATGGAAATTAGAATATCTTTTTAATGTCTGGCATTTTAGGAAAAATGTGTAAAAGTCTAGTTATTAAAAGAAAGTGGACATTAACATGGGACAACCAAAATATTAAGTACTTTTATCATGTTTAAGATGTCTTTTTGTTGGCTGGCATTTTGCAAGAGCTTAATCCTAATATTGCTCATGTTTAAAGTTGTAATTTGCTCTAACAATTTTACCTTATTTGACATATGAGCCTTTGACTCATGTCATTCCATCAAAACTACTTTTCCACTTCATCTATTACTTGAAATGAGGTTCATGGTATGATGCCATGTTAATGAGAGCTGAGAGCTCTGAATGTATCACTAATTTTGGATGCTTTGTTGTTAAGCTGCTTTGGATTATTCCTTTTTTTCATTTTCGTAATTCTATGAATACTAACAATATCAATATGGGGTACTTTCAGGCTGATGTTGATGGAAATGGTACAATTGATTATATTGAGTTCATAACAGCTACAATGCACTTGAATCGAATGGAAAGGGAAGACCACTTGTACAAAGCCTTTGAATATTTTGACAAGGACAAGAGCGGGTTAGCCTCCCTGTCCACCATCTCTGTATCATTTTGTATTGCTATAAGTACAATGTTATATGTTTCTATTGGCACTGGAAACTCCCAAAATGGGTTTGATCAGTCAGTCTCCGCGTCCTGCCAGACGCATATCTGTAAGTCTCTGTTCATTATTACTGACTTTGTGATCCTACTTGTTTATTTTAGGTTCATCACGATGGAAGAATTGGAACATGCCTTGAAGCAGTATAACATGGGTGATGAAAAAACAATAAAAGAGATTATAGCTGAAGTTGATACTGACAATGTATGGTTTCTTTCTCATTCATTCATATAAAAAAAGAATATGATTTCTTGCATTCCTCATTCTCTTCAAAGATAACTACAGGAGAGCACTTAATACTCATGAAAAAAAGGTTTACTTGCTGGTTGAAATCCCACGACATAAAGCATTGTTTGCCTTTTGCTATATTAATGCATTTGTCAATGCTCTCGCATTTTTTCCGAAAAACTAATATTGTATCTCAGTAAGTCTGGAAGTTGCATGTATTGGAACAACTGCACAAATTGGAATTTCTGGTAATAAATAAGAAATATACCCAAAAGTTTATTGAAACATACTCCTCAAGAAAATTAACTAGAAAGATAACAATAAGATTCAAGTTGTTTTCCATTGAGTGATAACTCTGAAATAAGGGAGGAAGGGGAAGGAACAGTAGGCAATATTTTTTGTTC
Source organism: Panax quinquefolius (assembly GCA_020205615.1). Lineage (NCBI taxonomy): Eukaryota > Viridiplantae > Streptophyta > Magnoliopsida > Apiales > Araliaceae > Panax > Panax quinquefolius. The sequence goes on from CM035152.1 coordinate 2,555,968, forward strand.
ACCAAAATACCATGCATTTACAGACGTTTAGCATATATTTAGAATACCCACACTAGTTTAGTGATTTAATAATCTTATTAAAGCACCTACTTTATTATTTTGGCACAGTTAAATGGTTGATCATGATCCCTCATTGTTGATTCTATTGAGCAAAAAACAATACATACTTTTTTGATTATTTGACAAATTACTCCAAATATACATGACATCTGTTGGTATGATGTTAAATAATATCCGTTACCTATGACATATCCCAAATACAATGAAAAAAATGCATCACCAATTACAGAACATTTGTCATTAAGTTTAATGATTTCATCACATATTGTAGAGCATTTATTTCTTCCTTTAACGGAACAGTTCATCTTTTAATTAAAATAATAAACTGATGAAATTTGTCTGCTTTTGTCAAGAGTTTGGTGGGTTCTTTTTCCTTTCAAAAGCAACAATATGCGTGCCCTCTCGTGTCTCATCTCATGTTATCTTTGTGCCATAAGGATAATAAAGTTTATTCATGTTGCCCCTAATGGTATATTGGGTGTTTGTAAGTAATGTAGCTCTCAATCTTTTTGCAGGATGGTAGAATAAACTATGATGAATTTGTAGCCATGATGCGGAAAGGCAACCCAGAGTTGGTCACAAATAGACGCCGCAAATAGAAGAGGGCGGGATTCAACGTAATATCAAATTTGCCGAGCTTAGCTCACAACTCCAACTAGTTTGTTGGTTTAAGGTTGCCCTTTTTCGTTTTCTAATTGAGATCTCAATTCATTTTCAGTTACCAAGAATTACCAGAAAGTTTTTGCTTTGCAGAGTGGTTTATGTTTTTTGTCTATACGGCTATACATGCCCTTCAAATGCCGATTGTCATCTTTACTTTACTAGAATTTGTCAGAGGCTTAGTGGATACAGATTAAAGTCAATACCCTTTTTCCTAGATTAGGCCTTGTTTTATTTCTACTATTATTCAGTCTTTTAATTGCAAATATTTATTTTCCACTCGTGTATTTATTTTTATTTGAGCCATGATGAAGAATTTTTGTACTTATAATTCTTGAAGCTTGCTAAGGAGTAAGGAGGGGTTACATACTATGATCTGATGTAATAAGAGAGCATCAAACATTGGCATTTTACCTCTTTTTCCCTCTTAGTTAAAAAAATATAAAATGAATAATAGAAGAAAAAACATTGCCTTTCACATGAGCATTCCCTCCTCATTAGAACAAGGAAAGAAGTATTCTTATGTTATTTCAACTGTTTATTTCTTTAATTTTAGATTTGATCAAGAAGTATTTATTTCATTTAATTGTAATTTCAATATTTTACTTTAAAAATGTGTCCTTTAGTCGCAATAAATGGTAATTATTTACATTGTAGTCTCTTTTGTAAAACAAGAATGCTCATTTTCTTTATAAAATAAAAAAATTAATGGCCGATTTTTTGTGAGATTTTAATTTTGTTCTCTCCATTACATTAACACAATGTAAATATTAAATGAATTATGTCTAATTATTTTAGTATAAAAAGGATGAATATGCATGTGCCGGGTGGCAATCGCAAATCCATTCTGCTTACACCACGTCACGTGAGATGGACCCACCAAACTCGAAAACCGATGTCTGGAAAAGCGGGAAAAACTGGCTCTTACTGCCATATAAGTAAGTCCTTTATAACCAACTCCTCCGCTACTCTCCGTTCATTTCAGCCCCTTCTTCGCCGCCTACAACTACCGTCCACCGTCGTAGTGGAATTTAAAACAGTTCTCGGAACTATAACTTGCATGGCATTCTTTTTGGCTCTAGAGATCCGCTTCTTACGGTTTGTATATTTAAGTCCAAAACCGATCATTCCGTAGAGGTAGAAGAGAGAGCAAAACTGTTTTGATATTTTCTGTGCTGGAAAAATAGAAATCATATTCGTTTGCAAAATCAATATATACATATATACTAATATATGTGCATATGTAGAGACTAGAGAGAGAAGGAGATCACAATTTTGACAGAGAAAAGGTAGAAGTTTGGATTGGAGGTGTTTTCATTTGTGTTCGTTTTTGGACATTTTTGCTTAGTGTTTAACTAGATCTTAACGACAGATAATTCTGGTTTCACGGTTTGGATCAGAGATCTCAATTTTCCGATCATAATATTTCGACCGTCTTCAACGTCTAATTTGAGTACAGTTTTTATGCCGATTATCGTCTGATTTTCTAGCCGTAAAAATTTGACGATTCATATGATGTGTTTTTGTGGAGTAATTTCTTGTTTAGAATCAGAATCACTTTTCTTCTGAGATTTCTGGATTATCTGGTTGCCTGAGAGCAATTTTAAGAAGAGAGCTAGGGTTAAAAAGGCATTGGGAAATAAAATGGAACAGAAACACTATTTAATGTCAGTTTTGAGTGTGGGATTAGGTGTAGGAATTGGATTGGCTTCTGGACAAACAGTGAGTAAATGGACCGGTGGTCCTAATCCCTCTTCAAATGTTATTACGCCCCGAATTATGGAGCAAGAAATAATTAAAACATTTCCTAATGAACTTCTATCCTAATTTTAAAGAATACATCAACAAATCATTATCCAATTAACTTTTCTTATCCTTATTTGACTAATACATATTTTAATCCTTATATAGGATTTTACTCCCATTTTACTGAGGAGTCAAAAAAGATCGTTCTCTATATATACAAAATGACATTTCACACCCTCATTTAAGTGGACAACTCATCAATCATACACATCTTGACATTTTTTACTACTTTATTTTTTTCAAATTATAAACTTAATATTGACTTATTTTTTAAAAATTAATTTCAAACGATTCAAATTTAAAATTGATATAAATTTATTTAATTTATGTCAATATAATTATAAATATTATAAAAGTACTATTAATTATAAAATTTATTATTTTCAAAATTTAAATGAATCATATTAAATTTAAATTTAAAAATATCACAAATTAACTTTTTAAAAGTTAATATTGATACATTTTAAATTACAATCCATTCAATATTCACTCCATAAATTACTTAAAATTTAAAATAAAATAAAAATTATTTTAAAGTGGAATATAATTGATAAATTATACTCTCTTTTATAAATTATAAGATTATTATTAATTTGATATTTTGACTATTAGAACTTTTAAATTTTAATTTTTAACTTCTAACTTTATTATTTAAGGAAACAATATAAGGAACTTTGGTTTAATGAAAAAAATTGAATCCCTATTTTGTAAAAATGACCCAATAAGACTGCAGAAAATGGAATCTTTTACTATATGTGCATTTGAGCATTTGAGGATTTTAAGATCTCGAGAATTAAAGATTTGATTATTTGATTCCTTAATTTAATTTAATTAGGGGGGTCTAGTTTATTTTTTAAAGCCCAATTTTAATATTTTATCTTACATTTATCCAAACAAAACAATAATATAAAAGCAAAACAATCTATAATAAAGATAATAAAAGCTTTTGCTTAAAGTTCAAATACGCATCCATATTACTAATGTCAAAGGTCAAATACAAACATACGATTGTTCAAAGCTTCAAACATATTTTTAACGTATTAGTTTTATTCATAAAAAGATTGCTATTAAATAATAAAATTTAAAATTTCAAGAATTTAATTCAATATTAAAACTTAAGAAACTAAACATAAATTTAAGACTTGATATTGTTCACTTCTTGTTGTGATTTGATATACTACAACCTCAGATTATGAATATGATAAATCATTAGAAAAATAAATATATCAAGATCCTGGTTTGGGTAGTTATTAAAAAAAAAAAAAATTATCGGCCCCGCCTAATTTTCTGGAAGGATTTTTTGCCATTGGGCTGGGTGGCGCTGGGGGCCCAGCACCTAAGGCGGGCATCAAAGGGCAGCAAGCAGCTAAAGGGGCCTAGGCGGGGATTTTTAGAACACTGTGTAAACCATGAGTTGGTTTTATGAGGATTCCAGTAACTGGTTCCTCTAGAATTTTTCTATTTTTCATGTTTTCTTATGGTTTATTTTGATGAAGAACATGGCTTGAGGATTAATTTTCCTTCTGTGAGATGTTCAACACTATAAGTTCATGCTGTAAAAAAATATATAGAAATTTATTAACAAATTTTAGTCTGAACATTTGTTATTTAAAAAAAATTACTTGTAAGAATTTTCTTACCAAATCTTGTTTATGAATGAAAAAAGTCAATAAGTCAATGGAACCCTCAGGTTTATTTAGTCCTAATGAGAGAGTCAACGGGACCCTCACATGTTGAATTTGCTATTTTCTGGAGTATAGGCATTAGGCAGTTACTAGTTTTAGATGATATTGTAATTTTAAGATCCATTCTGCTTTCATCTCTGGTTGGTAATATGACAAACCCCTTGAGGCTTTATTAAAATATGGAATGAGCTTATAATGGGAAATGAAGCGATCCCTGCTTGAGCTATGTTTAACGCCAGCTGTTTCAGCGCTGATGAGGCAGTAAAGGTCAGGTTTCATATCATTATGAATGGTGCATTGAAGGGTGGAGAAGGTTGGAGTGGTTTCCGGTGGACATTGGAGGTTCGTTGTGGCTGGCCACGGGTGTTTCCTGCATGTTTGGAAAACCTAAGAGCTTCTTTAACATTTCTGAAGTTAGACACCAATTTCAGGCTGCATACTTGTATAACATGCATCACATTTTGTATGAACCAGTGTACTCCCTCCATCCATGTGCTGGGAAGTCTGTGGTGTCCATAATGAAGGTCCTAATACGCCTGCTGAACTCAACTTGACCTAAAACTTAAGCTATAGGTCTTTTTGTATATTAAGATTTCAACTCTACACATGCACATTGATGCGGGAGTCAACTCACATGTTACCTTTAAAAAGCTCCCCCTTCACATGTGAGTCCCAACAGTGATGTGGGACTATATCTCCCATTCACATCAACACTATCAAACTACTCCTTCTTGAGCATTATATGATGGGGAGTATGTTGAGTCTTTAACGAAGGCCCAAATAGGCCTGTTGAACCCAACTTGACTCAAAAGCTTAAGTTGATAGGTATTGGGCATCATGAATCCTATCCTGTATCTAAAATCCTTGAATCTGTGTAAATTGTATAGTAAGATACAACAGAAAGATATGGAAAACACAATAAGTAAATATGTGAATATATATAACTTACTCATGCTAAGAACCTTTCTTGTTTATAACAGTGAGCAAACAAGGATCTTGCTAACAAGTGCTGCCTTTGTTTATCTAAAGAACTTTGACTTTTCAAAGCACACACGGAACCTTGCTCCTGCAAGTCGAACTATTTTGCTATCAGGACCTGCTGGTTGGTTCTCTTGTGGATTAGTCTATATTTGCACATTTATACTTTCATCGCATTTATTCTTTTATGTCTCATTTTGAAGAATTTTACCAACAAATGCTTGCGAAGGCTTTAGCTCATTACTTTGAAGCTAGGTTGCTGTTGCTAGATATTACTGACTTTTTGTTAAAGGTGAGCTTGTGGGTTTTCAATTTTGTTTTGGTATCTACCTCTGCCAAAATGTATAGTGGTTAACTGCTTTTCTACAGATTCAGGGAAAGTATGGGGCTGCCAACAAAGAATATGTAAGTTTTTAAAATTCAATGTTCAGTCTGTTCATGCGCCAAATGCATTGTCTATCACAAATAATGTGGTAGATTTAAAATAGAAAACACGCAACGCTAGTTATTGTTATTGCCTTTGCTAACATCTTGTTTTACAGCCTTTAAAAAGGTCCATTTCAGAAATAACTTTCGGCCGAATGTCTGGTTTATTTGAATCTATTTCTTCCCTTCAACCATGGGAAGAATCTAAAGGTATGATAAAAAAGTATCCATTCCTTAGAGTAAACATATGGTTGAAGGAATAAACATATCTAAAGGTATATATATATGTTTATTCCTTTTTACTCCCCTCCCCCTTAGTAAGCCGACATTTACATGGGGGGAGAGACCCACATAGGATGTTGGGATGCACAACATTTTACTTTTTCATGCAGTCTTTTTCCATGGTCTTTATTTTGTGTTTTCCTGTCATCGCCCTATAGGTGATTGCAGAAGTAGTATTTTTCCTGTTACGACACCTCTTGTCGGTATGTTTTAGAATAATGGTGAGGAATTGTGTGATATTTTTCTTAGTCACAGGCTCACAGCCACCATCTTTAACCTCTTATAATTCCTTTTTATTATTTTTTTTTGCTGTTTTAGGATTCTTGGTTACTTATTAAATTGTGATTAAAGAAGAAAAGGAGAGGGATGACGTGGGCTGTTGCCCATGGCCACCTGTTATTGCTTCCGTATTCCACAGAGTTCTGTTACATCATAACGAGTTTCTTCAAATATACATAGCTAACTAAATGTTGATTTATTTGTTAGAAGACCTTTTTCTTTTATGCTGTTCAGAGAGTTGTTCCTTGTATTGTAATTCATTCCCTAACATTTTTTGCTTGGATTAATTATTTGTTCAATTTAGATTACTCTTTTTTCCATTTTGAACCTCTTATCTCTACTCTGTTGCAGGCACACTATGTAGACAGAGCAGTGGCATAGATATTAGATCAAGGTATAAGGTTCAGATGTGGCTCTCGATGGAAATATCAGGAATTTGGTGGTATGTTGTTTGGTGGTTTGATGTCTCTGCTAATTCAGTTCCTTTATTTGCAGGGGAATAGAAGGAATACCTCCAACACTACGTAGAAATGCATCAGCATATGCTAATTTGAATAATCTTATGACAAATAGCACTCCTACAAACCCAGGTTTGTATTGAGGACTTCGCTTTTGAAATGGCACAAGTCTTGAGTAATTTCTTTTGGCACAACAATCAGCAAATCATTTTTCATATATTGTGTTTACTTTAAGAAGATTTATGCGCTCTGTCATGATTGATTTATTTTATTATTAACTACACAAAATAGCTTATAATGTGAAGTGGGGGTAAAACAGGATAGGATCAAAGTGGTGCACTGTTTTGACCCTTGCACATGGTCCCTTGAGTTACATTATTTTTGCTAGTTCTCGGTGGATGGTATGTATAAGATAACATTGGTGATTTCATATTGAACCAAAACATAGTAAAATTGTTACAAGGTCTTTATTATTTATTTTAAGTAGGAGAAATCATCAACCGGAAAGCCACATTGGTGATAATCAATACTTCTACTATTCCATAATGGTACGCAAGAGGCATATGAGCAATTTATGGTACAACAATATAACAAGCTGAAAATTGTGAATGGATATTAATAGTCCCTTTTCCTTTAGCGTGTTGTTATGCAGTTTCTTTAATCATATTAGCATGTTGCAATAGAAGGAGAGGTACATATGGAAAAATTCCCACGGAAGAGAATTTTATTCAGCCTCTTACCATGAGCAAATATAACATTTCTGATTTGTTATAATTGCCTCACCTGTTTTTGTCCTTTGCTGTCCCTTAACTGTTAGATTCCTTAGCTGATGCATGCAGTTGGTTATATTCTGTTGAATAAACATTACTGGATCAATGACATGCAGTTAAGAATGTGCTTATCTATCTCAAAGATTAACTTTTGCTTGTAAATATTTTTATTTTTTCAGCTCCTCTTAAGCGTATTAGTAGCTTATCATTCGATGAGAAACTTTTCATACAGACACTATACAAGGTATCATTCCCCTTCTTTTCATTATTACCTGGTTCTTTAAACTTTGCAACTAACGCTTTCTACATGTAGTGAGTTATCTCCGTCAATATAGATGTCAGCTAATCATTACAGTGTTCAAATTTTTCAGAGGCATTAATGGAGTAAAACAATTGTGACTTATTTTACAGGTTCTTGTTTCAATATCGAAAACCAGTCCCATCATTCTTTATCTTAGGGATGCTGACAAGCTCCTATGTAGATCACAGAGGATATACATCTTGTTCCAAAAAATGTTGAAGAAATTATCTGGAGCAGTGCTGATCCTTGGTTCACGACTTATGGACCTGGGCGATGACTACAGAGAAGTAGATGAAAGGCTTACTTCTGTATTCCCGTACAATATTAAAATCAGGCCACCTGAAGATGAAACCCATCTTGTCAGTTGGAAGAATCAACTGGAGGAGGATATGAAGATGATCCAGTATCAAGACAACAGAAACCACATCACTGAAGTACTAGCAGCTAATGACCTTGATTGTGATGATCTGGGTTCAATCTGCTTAGCAGACACAATGATTCTTAGCAATTATATGGAAGAAGTTGTGGTGTCCGCAATCTCCTATCATTTGATGAATACTAAAGATCCTGATTACAGAAATGGAAAACTTGTTATTTCATCTGCAAGGTCAGTTCAGTATATTATATAATTGTTTCATCACCATTTAAAGTTTTCTGATTTTTCTGTTGAACATGAAACAGTTTGTCCCATGGATTGAGTCTATTCCAGGAAGGTAAATCTGTACTGAATGATACCTTAAAGCTGGAAGCTCAAGCCGAAGTTCCAAAGGTTTGTCATGTCTTTGATCATTATCAGTATTCAGGTAATTGAATAGTCATAGTATTTATATGAAACTATATTATTTTTTTAAAATGTTTGATATTGAGAATAGGAGGAACAAGGGAGAGAGGCCGTTGCTAAGAAACCGGAAACAAAATCCGAAAGCAAATTCCCTGAAAACAGGAGCGAACCAGAAGTAGCAGCTCCAACAGTGAAGGATGGTGATAGTTCAAACCCAGCAATAAAAGCGCCAGTATGTTTAGTAACCTAAATATTGAGGCTTGTATGTTTTTAATTTCAACTCCTTTCTCTTCCTTTTGGGCACCATGAGGCTAGTCTATTTACAACCGTAGTTATATATCTCAGTTCTTCTATATACTAAGCTTAGTTATAAACCAGGCCTTCCTTTTGGTTCGATCCTATATTCCCTCCATGTCAATGTATGATATACTATAATATTGAATTTGAAATTTGACCTTGCGAATTGATAAAGTTAAAGTCAAATTCTGGTTATCAACTTTGATCTTTAAGTGTGGACTCTTGTTTTGGCGCGGGGAGGGGGTAGTACTTAAATTGGGCCATGAGGACTGGAGCACTCAGTTGAAGTATGGTACCTGTAAATTTGTCATATCTCTAAAGGTGAATTTGTCGTTTCTAGTCCAACTGTTTAAACATATGCAACATGTCAACAAACTTTTACTTTTCATTTTCATTTTCCCTCACGCCCCTCTCTTGGTGGTGTGATGATAACTGACTACTGGTAGCGTAAGTTATTTGTTTTTATGATGTGCTTAGCTGTACTTTGGGGGTGGAATCTATTCAGTACGTCCATGAAAAAAAATTAAAAAATTACATGCCAATGTATGATGAACATATATTTTGGTCGTAATTAGTAATGAATTTTTTTTTGTCTTCCTTTCTTGGGTATTTTTTTATTTCCTAAATTATTTATTTAAATTTTTTTATGATGTGCTTAGCTGTCCTTTTGGGGTGGAATCTATGCAGTATGTCCATGATATTAAATAATGAAAAAAAAAATTACATGCCAATGTATGATTTACATATATTTTGGTCGTAATTACTAATGATTTTTTTTTACTTCCTTTCTTGGGTATTTTTTCTTTCCTAAATTATTTATTTATGTAATTCATGTTGAATGGAGGGAGGGGCACTGGGCTGTAGGCTAAACTAACACTTGATTACATTTGTAGTCCCAGACAAGAATGCCTCCTTTACTTACGAACAAACTAAAAGATTAATATTCCACTCACGGAGGTCAATATATTTGTTATTGTAAAAATCATGCATTTCATGTAGGTTATCTGGTTCTACAGTGTTTATCCATATAGTATTTGTTTTTGATATTTCCTCCTTTTCACAGTGTGGTATTTCTTCCTACTGCTTGTAACAGGAGCTTCCTCCTCCTGACAATGAGTTTGAGAAGCGGATAAGACCAGAAGTTATACCTGCAAGTGAGATTGGTGTGACATTTGCTGATATCGGTGCCATGGAGGAGACTAAAGAATCCCTTCAAGAACTAGTTATGCTACCTCTCCGAAGGCCAGACCTGTTCAAAGGAGGCCTTTTAAAGCCATGTAGAGGAATATTGCTATTTGGGCCTCCTGGTACAGGGAAGACTATGCTTGCCAAGGCTATTGCAAATGAGGCTGGAGCTAGCTTCATTAACGTTTCCATGTCTACCATCACTTCTAAATGGTTTGGTGAAGATGAGAAGAATGTCCGGGCTTTGTTCACTCTAGCAGCCAAGGTTTCCCCAACTATTATTTTTGTGGATGAGGTTGACAGCATGCTTGGACAGCGGTCAAGAGCAGGGGAGCATGAAGCCATGCGGAAGATAAAGAATGAGTTCATGACTCATTGGGATGGACTTCTAACAAAACAGGGTGAGAAGATTCTTGTTCTTGCTGCAACCAACAGGCCCTTTGACCTAGATGAAGCAATTATCAGACGCTTTGAGAGAAGGTACCCTGCATAAAAGGCACGGTGCTTGTGCTTCTGTAGTTTAATTAATTTATTGATCAATTTGATATGGAAAGGATAAAACATAACCCTAAGAGGTCTTCCCTGTCATATATTTCAACAATACCAATATTGTTATTTCATGTTTGTGTTTGATAATGAGCTACTTTGGAATTACAAAATATTCTAGATCTTACTTTTCTAATTTCAACAGGATAATGGTTGGTCTACCATCTGTGGAGAACAGAGAAATGATAATGAAAACTCTCTTGGCAAAGGAAAAAGTAGATGATGGATTAAATTTCAAAGAACTTGCCACTATGACAGAAGGCTACAGCGGAAGTGATCTGAAGGTTGTAATTCTTATTTTTGCATTAGTGTTCGAATTCATAATTAGCTGATTAACTATGGGAAATTGTTGAAAACAGAACTTGTGCACTACTGCCGCTTATCGACCAGTTAGGGAGTTAATACAGCAAGAAAGGATGAAGGATCTAGTAAGTACATTAATCGTAGCTCAATTGGACTCAACTTAATCTCCTTCCTCCTACTTGGGGTTGACTACACTAATCTCATTTCCTCATTTTTGGATATATAATGATCAGCTGAATTTGCACCACTTTTTGTCCCTTAATTGCCAGCCAATTTTTGTTCCTTATTTGAATAGTTAGCAATCCTTCAACTATGCAGGAGAAGAAGCGGAAAAACAAAGAAGGGCAGAATTCTGAAGGTACTTCAGTTACAGAAGAAGATAAAGAGGAAAAAGTAATCATTATAAGACCATTGAACATGGCGGACTTTAGGGAAGCAAAAAATCAGGTGAATATACCCCCTAGGAACCCCAAATAACAAAATTAAAAGAAATATCTACTTAGTATACCTGTTAATATGAGTATGGACTAACATTATTGATATCCTATTTTTGTTTTCTGTTATTGATCTCCTATTTTTGTTTCCCATATTTATACAGTTGCTTTAAAAACCGTCTAATTGATAATTAACCAATGGAAGAGAATATCTTCCGAAAATTTAATTTAGAACTATGGGGAAAATAGTAATGGTAGAGAAAGAAGATTTAAAAAGGGAGCACTATATACTGATAGGATGTTGAAGAAAGACTGCACATTAGACACAGTTCTTGCCCTGCTTATTATGATGTCATCTAACATTTTGGATTTTATAGTTTCCTAGGTAGATAATTTTCTGTGTATTTCTATCAAAACAAGATAAGGAAAAAGAAATTGAATATTGTGGCTATGGCCTACGGACCTCAAGTTGGAGCAAGATTTAGTAAGCTGTAGTGAATCTGAATTGATAACTGCAAGGATTTTGTTATTTTATTTTATTTTTTGTTGTTGCTAAAAACTGCAAGGATTTTCATACTGCTGCCTATACACATTTATCTTTGCAATTGTGTTACAGGTCGCGGCAAGCTTTTCAGCTGAGGGATCTATTATGAGTGAGCTGAAGCAATGGAATGATTTGTATGGGGAAGGAGGTTCAAGAAAAAAGGAGCAGCTATCTTACTTCCTATAAAATAACAGGTTTCTTTAACAGCTATGAAAGTGATGAGCATTTTCCTTGGCGTCTGCCAAACCTTATCCGTAAAATGTTGAAGAAAAAGAATGAGTTATTGATCGGACTAGTTTATTGAGACATAATGGATCCAGTTAGCCGTACGTCAGTAATATAGCCAGCAAAGTTATACATGAAAAACAATGTTTTTAAGTGCCCCCGTCCCAGGATAAACCTGGGTGTACATTCTGTCACATTGCATATGCTGCTGTTGTAACTTTGTAAAATGTAGAAATTTCTCTCTCTCGGGACATCTCATCAGTGCAGCTAAAAATTGGATTGTGGATTCCATTAAATAGATCAATAAATCATTAAGATTTCTTTTCAGGATGCTCGGGAGGTAAAATGATGTTTTAACAAGGTACATGTTAGTTTGTAGAAACCTCATGATTGAAAGATAACTAGAGCATGAAATAAACTTTCAGCCTGCTTGAATAATATTCACAATTTGTACATTCATTAGTACATAGGTATTTTGTGTTATAGAACTTAAAAGACTGCTTTTGACTTAGTTACCTTTGTATTTGCGACTTGTTACATACCCCACCTACATATTTTGCAGACTTTCTGGCAAGATACTCATAAACATTGTTCCAATTTCCAAGAGCCAAACCTAGACATTAATAGGTCTGAGACATTCCATATTGGAAACATGTTCATTCTGTAAAATGATGCATAGATCCCTACAAATTAATAGATCCAAGACCATACAAGAACAGGTTCCACCACTTGCAAATCTTGCCATGGAAGAAGCACAAATTCATTATTAGTATTCTCTTCTCAGAAACAGTGGTTGTTTATATCATCAACTGTTTCCTGCTGGAATTTGGCAGATGAAACAAACTCATGCTATGGTCAGGAAAGGAAAAAAAATATAATTGGGTACTAAGATAAAAAAAAGAAAATACTGATGATAACCTAAAGATTTCGCCAAATCATGTTAACCAACGATTAACATGCCCCCCTTGACTATAAAATTGTCTAAAAATCCAATGCGTTTAACATTAAATATAATACCATATATACATAATCAGTAAACCAAACTAATCCTTCTATCCATATTGTGTTAATCCAGAAGCTTTAAAAACAAATCTAAAATATGAAGTAGTTGTCACCAATAATGATGTTCTTATTCACATATAAGGAGCGACTATAAAATTGTCTAAACGGGTAACAGATACCAAGTTTTCAAATCCTTCTTCTTGTCTTTTAGGGGCCACCTGGGATCTTACTTAAAACCTTGCATCAAATCATACTGTTTCTTGATCTCAATAATTGCCTTCTCTGCAAATGGGTCCACTTTGTCCTCATATTTTCATACAGCACAGGTACCGTGAGGAGCAACACAAATACTGCATCAAGAATCATTGAGATGTAGTGTAAGTACTTATCATGAGGTATAGGATTCACAAAACTAAACAGTATATTATTTACCTATGTAGAACAATGTCAAGAAGTTGAAGCAACTGCCCAAAATTGATAAGATCCATAACCCAGCAATCACCTGGTTAAGGAAAAAACAACATACAATGATAAACAAACAGTTGATGAGATGAGATCATTAACATAATATAGAAAATATGTGGATTGCCCTTAATAACTTGAAATAATTAACATACACACAGAAACTTCTTCAGATCTCTCCCAATTGCAATTTCCTTTATAATTGCAGACCCCCTATTGATCTCAACTTTCAGAGCCTCAGCAAATTGCATAATTGGCTCCTCTGGAATGGAAACCTCTGGAATTCGTGGCGGAGACCTGACAAGGTTATAACCCATTAAACCGGTTAAGAATTCATTAGCCATAGTTGGCTAAAATGAACAACAATATGAATTGGCTTACTTGTTGATGAAGTTGGTGGCAGTGGACCACAGGAACAATATAGCCAATGAGAGTATCAACCCATGACAAACCAGAGTGAGTAAGTGGTATCCCAACACTTCAATCAGAAACCAAATAGCTGTCGCCCCACCTAGAACTCCTGCTGATATCTTCTTGTTCCTCCACAGGAACACATCAGCCACTACAACCAGCACATTACAAAGTATTTTTGAAATGCATACATATATAGATATAGGGAATGAAGGATTACACCAATGCAGAATGAAACTTATGAACTCGAAGCAATATATTTGAACCTATTCGCTACTCGCTCCATCTCAATTGTTTGAAAACATGAAGTTCAAGAAAATACCTACCCAGCTCATCTGAGAGAGATTTCTATACCAATATGGCAATATTACCAATCTAACTAATTAAGAAAGAAAAACATCTTCGTGATATATCCTTCAAAAGGTAAGGTAAAGTTGGAATTTAGGTTTAAAACTAAAGAGATCTAGAAGTTAACTTCATAGTAAGTTGGTCAATTGACCAATATAGGTGTTGACACTGTATTGGTCGATCAAAGTTAACTAAAGTAACTTCAAATTTTTGTATTTCACAAGAATATTGAGACATAAGACAGAGGGAGTATTAACTTTCTCATCTCACCTCCGCTGAAAAAGAGGTGTCACGCATTCCATTAATATTAATAATTGATGTCACCAGATTAAGCTAAATAAAAGCAGTCTGCCAATACATCGCAATGGCTGCTTTACCCCATTGTAGCATTCCTTCAATTGTTACACACTAATCCCATCAATGCAGTAATAAGCGAAAAGAGTCTTAAAAAATATCCTAAAAATGAGAAAGCTATCAAATTACAAGTATATTTGATCTAGATTCAAAGACGCAGCATGCAAAAACACCAAAATTAACTGATAAACTTAATTGGCAAAGTAACGAATTGAGCAACTAGGCTTTAACACAACATGGAACAAACATATTACAACATCAAAGTTAATCCTTAAACGCTAAGACGAGTCTATAAATTACAAAATTTAAACTATCTCAGGCGATTAGAATACAAACTTAGACAATTAAAAACGAAATGGATATGAGAATAACATATATACATGGATATATTTTTATATAAAAAATGATGTACATACCTTTGCCACCGCCGAAGACTTTGTGAACCGGCTTTTCCCGTCCGAAGATCCGAAAAACCTTGCACTTCAACGAGGAGCTCTCGTCATCGGAATCCGATGATGATGATGAATCGAGTCCATGTAGCTTCTCACTTATCTTCTCCATCATCGACTCAGCTTTGGATTCCTCGTGATCAGACATCTCTCTCCCTATAAAATTCACCAATATACAATCTGAAAACCACCTAATTTCAACTCCAGAGTTCTCTCCCTATATTAACAATCAAACTCTGTTGCATCTGTATCTCTATCTATCTCTATATAGTACTTACTCCGTAGTAGTAAAGTGTGGCTTCGGCTCCGTTGAAAGGAAATGGAGTGGACCCCAATCTAAAATATACCTGATGGATTCGCTAAACGACGTGTTTCGGGTGTGAGTTGGCGGAAAGATCTGTTAACATACATGTGTGAGGATATTGGCCGTTAGATTTTACTTAGTGATAGCATAAAAGGTTGGAAGCTCCTAGAAAGTTCGAGTGGAATAAATTCTTTATTACTAAATAAGTACTAGTATATAAAAAGGAGGAAGCTTTGCTATTAAGAAATGAAATCTGGGGATTCCCCGTGGCCGTTTGATGATCATGTAACTAATGAACTCATAAAATATAAAAGAATATTATATATTTTATAATTTTATATATTTATTTTTGTGTTGTTAGTTAAGTAAATTAATACTAATTAATTATTATTATTTTTAAATATATATATATATATAATAAATTATTTTTATAATTTTACTTAAGTTTATGTATTATATATTTCATGATTATAATCTAAGTGAACAATCTCATCATAATAATAAAATTCAAATATATATATATATATATATATATATATATATATATATATATATATATAAGGTATAATTGGTTTCAAATGAACATAAAAATTCATATAGATATAAGTATGTGCACGTTTAGAGACAAGATTTGACACCATCTTTACTTTAAGAGCTCTACTATACAGACATAAAAAATTAGATATGAATATATTTAAATTTTACTTATTTATATTTTTATTAAATAATAGGATCAAAATATAAATAAATAAAATTTAAATATATTTGATCTAATTTTATGTCCATATAAAATTTTATTATTTTAAGCGACTGCTTCTTATAATAAACATAATTTTAATTATGCTAAGAAGAGAAGATAATGTGTGAATGAGAGAGGTAGCTAGGGTTCAATGAAGAGGTTAGGTTCCGTACGTCCTTCTGAATTATTTGTTGTTTTATATATATTCTAGGAAAATTAATTATAATTTTTTAAAAATTATTCCTCGTGAAAAAATATTACAAATGAGAAATAGAGTATGAGATAAGTATGATAATAAATGAGAATTTAAGGTTATTATAAATAATTGATATTATATTTAATATTATACAATCATTTTTTTAATTTTTGTACACAACTCTAAAACGTCAAATATTGTGTGGGACGAGGGAGTACTACCTTAGTCACTACAATACTCTTTGTCTTTCCGTTTCTCGTCTACTAGCTTGACCTAATTTTTCTAACTAATTCGACTTTAGAGAAAATTCGATAATGCTGTATTTTTTTATTTATAATTAATTTTACAAATTTAACAATTGCTTTAAATTTTTTTGTAATTACTTACGATTTTTTTTGTAATTACTTATGAATTTTTATAACTAATAAAAATGATACTATCATATAACAATTTTAAGTAATGAAGTCTCAAAAAATATTACTATAAATAATTTTTAGGCATTATTTAGTATTGTAATTTTTTTTTATTTTTTATAATAAATTATATATTTCAAATTTGAAAGGTACCAATAGGATGAAATAAAGCGACATAAATTTATTTTTCTAGAGGAAGCTTAATTTGATCAACTTCCAAGTACTTCCTCCTGTTAACTTCATTTAATAAATGTACGTACTTGTCAACTATAATATTTATTGTCCAGACAAAAAATGGGATGGATCGACTCGTCTATTTAATTTCCTCTTATGGCACTCAAACATTCATATTTACCCTCTTATGGCCTACAGAAATTCTTCAATACTTCAACACTACAGGTAGATATGGTACAGGTAGGAGTAGGGGTGTGGGGGTGGGGGTGGGGGTGGGGGGGTTGGGGGGGTGAGGGGGTGGGGTTAGGGGTGGGGGGTGAGTTTTTTTCGGTGATCATTGAATAATATAATAATTTATTTAAAAGTTTCTAATTAATTGTTCATTATTTTTTTTATGTATAAATAAGTTTAAAATATGTTATTATTGGTAATAGTATAATAGTCCAAACGATATTTTTTAATCCAATCTTTTAATTAATCCGAAAAAAAAATCAAACATAACATGAGATTATTTTAAGTTATGCCATGAGTAATCTCATAAAAAAACAAACACGTGATTAGAACTATTTAATCCTAAAATTAATAATATTGAGATTATAATCTCATGGATTATAATCTCGAGATCCTTGCAAATAAACATGACCTAAAAGAAAATGCAATAATAATAACATAAAAAAATAACACAAGTTGAAGAACAAGAAGTTGAGTGCATGGCCAAAAAAATAAAACAACAAGTTGAACAAGTCTATAAGACGAAGAAGGGAAAAAAAACTCATGCTCAAGTTGAGTGGTTAATGGTTTTCTCCTAGTCCCAAGGGCGTTTTTGAGATTTTGATGGTTGATGGCAAAAAATAAAAATGAGATCTTTTTTGAAATTTTGTTTTTATTATAAAAAAGTAAAAATAAATAAATAAAAAGTATAAGTTGCATGCATCTAAAAAATGTTTTTCTACAATCAGTTAATTAATATAAACAAAAATATATGAGAACTTTTAAGTTATGTCATGAAATATACACGTGATTAAACTATTTCCTAGGATTAATAATATTGAGATTAAATAATTATAATTACAACAAAAAATAATCAAAATAAACATGACCTAAAAGATTTTTCTTTAAATATTGTGCAAAGAAAATATCTTGATGTTCAAAATCATATATATATATATATATATATATAATTGGAATTGGTTAAAGATATTCTCAAAGTTGAGTTGTTCCTCCATTTAAAGAAATTCAAAATCTTGGCTTTAATATAAAAAGTTTTATGGATAAAAATATTAGACAGGTTGATTTATTTTTTATTTTATTTTTTTGCGATTTATAAAAAAATATATAGTATTTATTTCAATTAAATGGAAATTATAAATCTGAGTGATTACAAGTGTAATTTAGATACATATCTTAAATACTTTATCAATGACATATCAGATTGTATATGTATCCATATACTTCATCTTAGACAAAAAAAGCACCCTATATATAAGAAAAAATTTAATTAAATAAATCTTATACATTTTTAAAATCACAAAAAAAAGTAAAAATTCAACTCGGGACTTGGTTATATTCCTCTCCCCTCAAAGTTGAGTAGAACTACTCTTTAAAGAAATAGATATCGATAGAATGCATGATTATCTATGATATGAATAAGTCTTTGTTTCTGTTTGATGCATGTATCATACTATCAAATACCACTTCCCTTTTAATTTATAACATCATTCTTCACTACTTTAAAAACTTAATCTCATTTTTAAACTTAAAATTGAAATAATTCTATATAAATTCTAAAATAAGTAATATTTTGTAAATAATTTATAATATTTATTATTGTATTAATTAAAAAAAATTTATGTCAATTTTGTAAATTTAAAAATATTTTAAAACGTAAGAATTAAGTATTAAAGTCAGATTGGTCACGATCGGCCCCGTGCGATGCATGTATGAGAAATTAAGGCAAATAAATAATTAAAAACTAATGAGTCCTAATAAGTACCCCGTGTAATAATTATTAGTTTATTTAATTCCAATACTCTTTTTTCCTCATAAAAACAAAAAAGACTAAAGTAAGAACCTGGTGTACTGCTACTTATAACTAATAGTTTATTTAATTTAATTCAATACTATCTTTTCCACATAAAAATAGAAAAAGTTAAAGTAAACCTAGAGAACTTCAGGTGGTTGTAGTTTAAAGTTTCAAGTGTAGCTATAATAATAATAATATTACTGAATTTATTTTTAATCTTTTAAATAGCAAAATTATATTAATATATGATTAACTATATATTAATACCAAAAATGTATATATATAATAAATCCTTTTTATCCATTTTGGAGGCATCGATATTAAATATAAATTAATTTATAATCAACATCAAACACAATAAAATTTAAACTCTACTA
>CM035152.1:2580239-2617687 GCA_020205615.1 Panax quinquefolius
TATATAATTGAATAAATTTTTATGCAAATGCACTATGACACACAAAGTACAAAACATATAAAACAAATCTTAAATGCAATATTGAAAGTAGTGCATGTTGCAATTAATATAATGATTCTTAAGGACTAAAATTTGATTTGAGCTTCTTTAATCTCTATCCAAGTAAACAATTACGACAATTAGTGCATGACCGGGTGAGTATTATACAAATAAGAATACTATTCTAACAAGGCACCTTAATTAATTAAACACAACTCATAATTAAAAATCTCAGATTCTACTCTACCTCCACTATGTACGTACCGTTACTATTCAAGTGAAGAGCTTATGAGAGAAATTCATGATAGCTAGAGCATCTTACTCTAATTATAAGGTTTCGAGATATTTGCAAATATTAAATCATCTCCCACGAGCTAGGAAGGTTTTCATTAATACTATTTGAACAAGGAAATATGTTGTTAGGATTATGGTTTTACCAAGTTAGGACCCTATCAAAGTCCAAATGTTCTATGCAAATATGCTCAAATAGAAGCTCAAGTACTAAAGGTATTCTATCCCAAGTAAAGCCTAATTGGCTCACGATATGGCCAAAACTAGCTATCTCTCTCTCAATCTCTCGATCTCCCTATATATATATATATATATATGTGTGTGTGTGTGTGTGGATGTGTGTGTGTGAGTTGGATCATGCAAAAAAAAAGTAAGTTCTAGATTAATACACCCTCATACACACAACTGAATGATTTAAAAAATTACGTACGTATTGATTTTTGCATGGTAAGAGTTTTCCGACGGCTCTGTCTCGGTGTGCTCGTTTGTGTGAATATTTTTAATCTCAGGAAGTTTCATTGACGAAAAATACGACATATATCTATACATGTTCATGATATCTCCTCGATCTGTCGTGAGCATAAAAACCACTTTTAAAAAATATTACTAGCTAGCTACCAATACCATGGTAAAAATATTTTAATTTACTATATATTCAGACGTTAAGCCTTATTCCTAATAAACTAGTTGAAGTCGCTAGAAAAATCATTAAAGTTCATATGGCGTCAACTTAACGCAGCCATCTTCGATCCTTTTTGTGGCCAGGAGTAGGACCTGCTGTGGATCTTTTCACTCTACACGTTCCAAGTAGAAATACTAATATTTACGTACGGGTAAGGTAACTTAAAAGTAGAAAACAGTGACCCGGTAGGTACTAGCTAGTATTATGTATGTTTACTTGCTATGTATTTGGTTGGTCAAAATAATAATATTGAACAAATTAATATAAG
The DNA here is from genome assembly GCA_020205615.1 of Panax quinquefolius. Lineage (NCBI taxonomy): Eukaryota > Viridiplantae > Streptophyta > Magnoliopsida > Apiales > Araliaceae > Panax > Panax quinquefolius. The sequence continues at coordinate 2,581,520 of CM035152.1, forward strand.
GATATATGTAATGGTGTATATATCTAACTTGACATTAATATATATATATATATATATATATATAATGCCCCATAAATGAATTAATGTATATATTTGACTGTATTAAGCAACTTTTTTCAACTCATGCATGTTTTCATGTGATGTGTTTCTTTATCAATCGGTCAGTCAGCTCCCTTTGAATTTGGGGCACTGGTGGTTAGATCAATCAAGTATATATGGTTTTTTCCTCCTCTTATTGACATTCTCATTTCTCATTTTTGCATTCGATTGTTACAAAGTGTTTCCTTGTTTGATTTCTTTATCTTCAAACATCAATAATTCAAATTTTCTATCTCATTTCACGTATAATTAATTATTATGTCTATCTTTGTATAAATTAATGGATGACTTAATTATTATTAAGTGTTCATAATTAATTAAAAAGATTTAATTTACTTTAAAATAAATAACTCTGTCAATCTTGGCATGGGTTTTCTACCACACCAAAACAACGGTGATAGTCTATATATTTAAATGCTTAATTATAGTATAATAATTTAATCATTTACATGTGATCGAGTTTGCTACTTATCAATTAATACAAGAGATGAGGATAAAATACAATGAAGTGATAACTCCGGATATCTAATAGCACCAACTTGATATCCAAGCTCAGATTAGGCTCAATTTTTATTGGGAATTAAGTCAACGCAAATCATAAAATAAAATAAAGAAAGATAAAATAATAAGTTAAAGATTTAATACGAAAAACTCTTAAATGAAAAAATCACAGGTCAAACTCCGAATCTCTACTATATCAAAATAATGAGCTTACAATAATCATCCCAAGTTTTACATCCTAAAACTTGAGGTTCCATAATACCGCGTCACAACTTTTTGCACGGACTAAAAGCTGCAAAATCTTCTCACCCACAATATAATTTTTTTGCACGGAATATAAAAGTTGTAAAAACCTTTTCCCTTATACAAACACAAAACTCACTCACATCCTCTCTTAACTCTTAGAATGCTATATGATTTTTGATTGTGCTACACTATAACAACTCAACATAATATTCTATTTATAGATAGTATCCACAATTATTCTCATCCTATTCAAAATAGGACACTTTCAAAATAAAATTCTACTACAAATATATTTTTATTCTAAAGTATATTCTTTTTAATTGACGACAGGAGAAATTACTCCTCATTTATTTTTTTGTTACTGACAAATATGTTTTTTACTAGATCGATCGATCTATCTACTGCTACAAGAAGTAGCGACATGCCATGTTTGGATGAGTAGTTGACACTAGTACCCGGTGGCTCGATCTTTATTTATGTTCATAATTGAGACAATTAAAATTGATGTATGTTGATGATATATATATATATATATATATATATATATCAAAGTTTCATATTTTTAGATATTTGGTGTTCAGTTTTAAAAAAAAATATTATACAGACCAAATAAAAAAATAATAATATAGGTAATAAATTAATATTTGAGTTTCCCAAAAAAAAAAACCTTATAAAATTCTAAAAAAGGAATTCTTGACTTTGTTGTCTGAAAAAGGAGTTCTTGACTTTCCATGCCTAAAGGTCAAAGTCGCGTGTGTTGTCATTTTCTCCTTGACTTTGACCAACTAAATATTGCATGATTGTCGAAGTGGGGACCATCCTCTACATGAGAACAGTGAGGTTTTAATTCTACAGGAAACATAATTTAATCCAGGCTTCTCACCCTAACATCACATGCTAAGCACAGAACTTAAATGTTGGGCATTGAATACTTATTTTAATGGATTTCATTTCTTGAATTCAATGTCCAATACTTAATTTTTCTTGTTTAACATGTTAAGGATACATGTTAAGAAAACCTTTAAATCAAACGAAAAAATAGTAAATATTTTTTTAATTTATTTAGCTCATGAACTGAATTTTTTAAAGAGATTTAAAGTTATTTTCATTATGTACATCATGCCAAATGAAGTAATAACACACACACACATATACTAGTAATTTGTCATGCATGCTGAAAGATGCTACGTGTGAAAAAAATTAAATTAAAATTCAAAAAATATTATATTACCTAAAAACTTTTTGCAACCTAAAATAATTTTTACAATCACACATAACAATTATCATAATTCACCACACCACCAAAATAATTATTTTTCCTTTAAAAATATATACCCAGAAAAATACAAAACTTACAAATCATCAATAACAATTTTCATAATTTACTACACCACCACAATAACAATTATTATTATTATTATTATTATTATTATTATTATTATTATTATTATTATTGTAATTGTTATTACTATTATTGTTATTATTATTATTATTACTATTATTATTATTATTATTATTATTATTATTATTATTATTATTATTATTATTATTATTATAATAACAACAATATTATTATTATTATATTATTATTATTATATATAATTAATATAATAATAACAACAATAATATCATTATTATTATTATTATTATTATAAATATTATTATTATTATAGTAGTAATTATTATTATTACTATTATTATAATTATTATTACTATTATTATTATTATTATTATTATCGTTATTGTTTAGGATCGAGTCATACCCTTATTCTTTCATTTATTAGTGTTCACTTTAGCTAGCGACCGGACGGTGATGGTTTAGATTCATCTGACCGTTCTTCTATATTTTTAGCGACGGACAACATATAAGCGTCGCTAAAAAGTATAGACAATAAATTGTATATTATGACCGAACTGTCACGGTCCATCGCTAAAAGAGGGTGAGCACGAGTGAAAAAGATAAGGGTAGTATCTTACTGATCCTCGAATATATATATATATATATATATATATATATATATATATATATATATATAAAGAGCTTCTAAAAAGATAAAAACACAGTTAACTCCCTTGTTGTAACACCCCCTTTCCCAAAAGGAAAAAGGAATGTCACGCACAAACATAATAAATATAAACCTCTAATAAATCTCAAAATATCTCTAATAAAATTTAATACCAAATGTGTGACGCCCCCAAAATAGGTATACATCACCCATTCTGAGTTTATCAATACATGATGTAAATAACTACAACTTTATTATTACAACGATAAAAATCTGTGAGTTTGAATACAAATATTATCTTCTGAGCGATATCTATACTCAAATAAATCCTCATCACATTTATTGATACATTATTTTACAAAATGGTGAGGACTACTAAACAACTCTCTCTAGAACCTTCATTCCATACCCCAGACTAGTACTATTATTCTCGCCTCACGAGAAGAAAAATGGAACAAAAAGGAAAAGGGTGAGCTCAACTAGCCCAGATAAAGAATATTATGACTAAGATAATATACAACAAATTATCGTTAGTCTTCACGAGGAAAAATCTAATAGAATACAATAGGCAACAACAAGTTTTAAATCAATATTATAAATGAAAATAATAATTCATTAGAAGAGTTAAGTAGAGAATGCAAACTACTATCTTCTATGTATGAATTTAAAAGTTGATCGTCTATCTCTTTTCCACTGTAACATCAATCAATATATATCTAGAATCAAATATTCATCTTTGCACTACTGAGCCAAAGATATTCATCGATTAGTCATGTTCATCTAAACACTGCTCATCTTTGCTTTAAGGGCAAAGATATTCATCGAAATCATTCATCTTTGCTACTGAGCCCAAAGATATTCAATAATATCATCATTTAAGGCGAGGATGATGAAAAATATTTTTAAAAAAGCGAATCTAGTGAAACAAAATGACAAGGATTAAGGATTAAGGATTAAGTACTTTGTTTTATCCATGTCCAAAAATACCTCAAAAATAATCATAGTGGTGTAAAATTCAAGAATGATCAAAACATGGATATGATCAAAAGCTAGTATCCACAATAGATATTTTTTGACGAAAAAGAAAAATTTTTATTTTAGATGAATAGTCTTGTATTAAGTGAATAATGTTGTATATCATGAATAGTCATACTAGTATCGTGAATAGTAACTCAGACACCAAAAGTTCCAAATTTGATAAAAACTTGAGATCAATATTTGACATAATGATATTGAAGAAATAATATCATTACGAAAAAAAATATCCACTTACTTCGAAGATCGATCTTACTTAAATTTGAAACCTTGGATATAGGTTATGACTTGAACTTGCAATCAGTATAGCAATACTCAAAATATACTCAAAATACTCACAAGAATAAACGCTCGATAATATAGAGAGAAAAAACTTGATTTTACGGTGTGATTTTCAATTCTAACCTAAGCACCTATTTATAGGAAAATCTTTAGAACACCAAAAGTAGAAAATTTATTAAATATTATTATATTTTTCCAAAATCTCATACACACACTTCTTCAAACTGATTTCAGCCTCTATTATATGTTACATAAGGGCCTCAAAATGAAAAACACGTTTTTGTAATTAAAAATATTTTAAACTTTCAAAAATTAATTATTTCGGAGCTTCGGAACTTCAATAATTCACAATAAATAGCCCTTTTGTCGAGAAAATTCAAATCTCGTGATTTTTTTATAGAAAATTCCATTATCTACAACTTTGCGGAAGAAAGTTTTTCCAAATTCCAAACAAAATTGGCCAAAATCCACAAACGGATGAATTTACATGCTATAATCAAATTTCGATCGAGAAATGGGGTCCATGAAACCATAAAAACATGCTTTTAAATATTTTTGGTAACAAAAATACTCCTCCTCCACATATACTCATATATCCCACATTTATCGTAAAAATATCATCATTATTATATAATTAAAATATAATATATATTTAAATGAATTATTTTATTAGAAAAAGATAAAATTTTAATTTTCAACAATTGTCACATTAAAATTTTCTCCATCTATATCCACATAAAATCAATATTTTCTCATCATATGAATCAATAATTAATTATTCACAAATAATATTACGAGAATCACAATATTGTGACCCGGTAGGTTCCTGAGAAGAGGGGCTTTCGATAAAATTTCTCCTTCTTGGTAGCCTTGATTAGGTGACCAAACCTCTCCTTAGACAAGAACTTTCTAGACATTGCCAATAATGTTATCTAATAATATTATTCGGATAATATGAATTATTACTCGATAATGAAAAATCTTGTGTAATGACAATTATTGAAACAACGATGATATAAAATATCAACGCAATTATTATTAAATCAATAAAAAATATTGAGCGATAATTCTTCATAACCATTATTGAGTAGTACCTTCGTAAGAATCAATAATTGGTGCAATCTGGTATCTTCTTGTGTTTTAACCATTTTAGTATTTTTAACAATATTAACGAGAACAAATACTGTTATTTATTTTTAAAACAACTTATATTTGTCGTTTTCTTCATCCAATTCCAAAATAGGTATACATCACCCATTACGAGTTGTCGATACATGATGCGAAAAAATTACTACAACTTTATTATTACAACGATAAAAGCGTGAGTTTGAATACAAATATTATCTTACAGACAATATCTATACTCAAATAAATCCTCATCACATTTATTGATACATTATTTTACAAAAATGGTGAGGACTACTAAACAACTCTCTAGAACCTTCATTCCATACCCAGGCTAAATACTTTCATTATATTCTACGCCTCACGAGAAGAAAAAAAAATGGAACAAAAAGAAAAAGGGTGAGCTCAACTAGCCCGATAAAGAATATTATGACTAAGATAATATCTGACAAATTATCGTTAGTCTTGACGGGGAAAAAAATCTAATAGAATCTGATAGGCAACAAATTTTAAATCAATATTACATGGCGAAATAATAATTCATTAGAAGAGTTAAGTAGAGAATGCAAACTACTATCTTACATGTATGAATTTAAAAGTTCATCGTCTATCTTTTATCCTGTAACATCAATCGATATATATCTGGAATCAAATATTCATCTTTGCACTTTCTGAGCGAAGATATTCATCGATTAGTTAATGTTAATCTAAACACACATTCATCTTTACTTTCTGGGCGAAAGATATTCTTGAAAATCATTCATCTTTGCCTTTACTGGGCCAAAGATATTCAATAATATCATCATTTAAGGCGAGGATGATGAAAAATATTTTTAAAAAAGCGAATCGGTGAAACAAAATGACAAGATTAGGATTAAGGATTAAGGATTAAGTACTTTGTTTTATCCATGTCAAAAATACCTCAAAAATAATCATAGTGGTGTAAAATTCAAGAATGATCAAAACATGGATCATCAAATCAATAGTATCCAAAAGAATAGATATTTTTAATAGAAAGAAAAAATTTTTTCATTTTTTTGAATGAATAGTCTTGTATTAATTGAATAGTGTAATAGTATATAATGAATAGTCTTGTGAATATAACGTGAATAGTAACTCAAACACCAAAAGTTCCAAATTTGATAAAAACTTGAATCAATATTTGACATAATGATATTGAAGAAATAATATCATTCTGAAAAAAAATAATATCCACTTACCTCGAAAGATCGGTACTTACTAGTTGAAACAGGATATAGGCTATGACTTGAACTTGCACCGTATATAGCAATACTCAAAATATACTCAAAATACTCACAAGAATAAACTCGATAATATAGAGAGAAAACTTGATTTACGGTGTGATTTTCAATTCTAACCTAAGCACCTATTTATAGGAAAATCTTAGAACACAAAGCGAAGAAAATTTAATATAATATTATATATATATATATAAATTTCTCGCATACTTTTATAAATCTGAATTCAGCTCATTTCAACAACACCAAGCCCACAAAAAATAAAAAAACGTTTTTTTAATAATTTAAATATTTAAAACTTCAAAAATCAATTATTTGAACTTGAACTTCATAATTCATAATAAATAGCCCTTTTATCGAAAATTTGAATCTCGCGAGTTTTTTATAGGAAATTCAATTCTCTACAACTTTGCGAAGAAAGTTTTTCAAATTCCAAACAAAAATTGGCCAAAAATCCAAAGCAGAAGCGATTTTACAATTATAATCAAATTTGATCGATAAATGGGGTCCACAGACATGTTTAACATGTTTTAAACATTTATTGCAACAAAAAACTCTTCCTCCTCGTATACTCATATATCCCACATTCGTTGTAAAAATATCACCATTATTATATTATTAAAATATAATAATATATTTAAATGAATTATTTTATCGAGAAAAAGATAAAATTTCAATTTTCAACAATTGTCACATTAAAAATTTTCTCCATCTATATCCACATAAAATCAATATTTTCTCATCATATGAATCAATAATTAATTATTCACAAATAATATTACGAGAATCACATGATATTGTGACGAGCGGTTCAGGAAAGAGGGGCTTTCGATAAAAATTTCTCTTTCTTGGCGGCGCTTGATTAGGTGACCAAACCTCTCCTTAGACGAGAACTTTCTAGACATTGCCAATAATGTTATCTAATAATATTATTAGGATAATATGAATTATTGCTTCCGATAATGAAAAATCTTGTGTAATGACAATTATTGAAACAACAATAATATAAAATATCAATATGACAATTATTAAATCGATAAAATAAAATGAGCGATAATTCTTTGTAACCATTATTGAGTAGTGCCTTCTTACGTAAGAATCAATAATTGGTGCGAATCTGGTATCTTCTTGTGTTTTAACCATAGAGTATTTTAACGATATTAACGGTAACAACTACTGTTATTATTTTTAAACAACTTATATTTGTCGTTTTCTTCATCCATAAACTTTTTAGTTATGGGGCCCCCACAAATGGCTTTAGCTGTGTCGTGCGAATATTCCCAAAGCGATCTGAATATTCCACGACCAACGAATATTCCCAAACAATGATGAATATTTTATAACCACTTGCTTATTTTGAAATATTTGCGTATTTTACCCTAACTATCCACATTAATCAAATCAACCCTTACTATTTCAAAATAATAAATAGAAAAATTAAATTTCATTAATAATAAGTTGGGGTCTTCTGACCTCCCTCCTTATGAAATTTAAGTCCTCGAAATTGGCGTCGTATACAGGTGTTTGAAAAGGTGAGGATACCTCGCTTTCATTTAGTTTCAATTCCCGGTCATTTCCTCTATAGCATGATTCCTCCACAAAACTTTAACTTGTGGTATGACCTTTCTTGGCGTAGGACATGCTCCTTCTATCCAAGATCTTGGCGGTACCTCCTCATCGTTAAGTCTTGGCTATCTCGTCCGGTTCTAACTTCTATAACGTGGTTGGGTCTTTCACATATTTACTGAAATGCAGGATATGTGAAACACATTATGAACACGAGACATACTTGGAGGTAACAGCGAGTCTATAGGCTACATTTCCTACTCGGTCGAGAATTTGAAATGGACCATAAATGCGTGGATTGAGCTTTCCTCTCTTCCCAAATCTTGTAACTCCCTTCCATGGAAGCAACTTCATGACAATCATGATCCCCATACTAAATTCCGTCCTTTCGATGAAGATCCGCATAACTCTTTTGTCGATCTTGTCTTGGTTTGTATCGTTGTCGAATCATTTGGATCTTTTAGGTGATCATATGTACGTACTACTAACTTCGGGTCCCAACAATGTTGCTTCACCCACCTCGTCCCAACATATTGGAGAGCGACACTTTCGTCCATATAATGCTTGAATGGAGCCACACTATACTTGCACGATAAGCTTGTTGTTGTAGGAGAATTCCACCAATGGTAAATACTTATCCCAACTGCCCTTGAAGTCTAGGACACGAGTCTTAATAGATCTTGAAGAGTTTGAATAGTCCTCTCGATTGTCCGTCCGTTTGAGGATGGTATGCGAACTAAATCGTAAATCCGTGCCCCCATAGCTTTTTTTGCAAGCTAACCCAAAATCTTGAAGTGAATCTTGGGTCACGATCCGAAACTATGGATCTTGGCATGCCATGCAACCTCACAATCTCATTCACGTACATACTAGCAAGGCGTTCGAGGAATAAGTCTCCGTGTCGGCAAAAAATGAAGCGGAACTTGGTTAATCTATCAACAATAACCCAAATAGCATTGATGCCTTGAAAAAGCCGTAGGAAGACCCGTAACGAAATCCATGGTAATGTGTTCCCACTTCCATTTGAAATCTCAGTGGTTGCAGCGGACCCTTAGGTACTAGATGCTCGCCTTTACCGTTGACAAGTTAAACACATTGAGATAAACTTTGCAATCTCTCTCTTCATATTGTTCCACCAAAATGTATGTCGAAGATCACGATACATTTTAGTACTTCGAGATGGATTGCAAATGGTGTATTGTGTGCCTCCATCATAATCTTGTACTTCAAATCAGAGTCGTTAGGAACCTGAAAGTCAGAGTGGACTCAAAGTATTCCTTCTTCATCAATTCTAAACTTAGGAATAGCTCCTTCTTGTACTTTCTTCTTCATACGCATCATCGCATCATTTCAAGATTCGGTGGCTTGAAGCGACCTTAACTTTTCTATTAAAGTTGGCTCTGTCGTATACTTGACATCATCGCACTCGTTCCTGCGTATGATCTTCTACTCAGCGTCGTCGGCTACCGCGTTAAACTTTTCGGGATGGTATTGAATAGTGTGGTGCGTAGTCTTTCAATAGCTCGAGCCAGCGTCGTTTGCCCGCGTGTTGAGTTCTTTTTGAGTGAAGAAATATTTAAGGCTTTTATGGTGCGAATATATCTCCACTTTCTCCCCATATAGATAGTGCCTCCATATCTTTAAGCGCAGCAAGCATTGCTTTGCTGACTCTAGATCATGAGTAGGATAATTCCTCTCATACTCTTTAAGTTGTCGCGAGGCATAGGCTATGACTTTCCCCGTTGCATGAGAACACATCCTAACCCTTTGCACGAAGCATCGTTTGTAGATAACAAATCCATCCAAGAACGGATGGTATTGTTAGAGCAGTCTTAAAATAAGTCTCCTCTTAAGCTCTTGGAAACTCTTCTCGCATTCTTCGCTCCAAAGAAATTTTGTATCCTTAGGAGTTAGGCGAGTTAATGGAGTAGCGATTAGAAAACCCTTCCACGAATCTCAGATAATAACCGGTAAAGCCCAAAAAGCTACGTGCTTGATCCATGACTTGGTTGCTCCCAACTTTGTATTGCTTCAATCTTGGCCGGATCACGGATACTCCATGTTTTGACACCACGTGCCCAAGAATGCTACTTCCTCGAGCGAACTTCGCATTTCTTCAATTTGGCATATAGTTTGTTTTCACGAAGCCTTTGGAGTACCGACTTCAAATGGTGCTCATGATCTTCCGACTTTTGGAATATATGAGGATGTCATCAATAAAACAACAACAACAAGCGATCCAAATATTCCTTGAATACTCGGTTCATCATATCCATGAAAGCCGCGGGGAGCATTAGTCGATCAAAAGACATGACTAAAAATTCATAATGCCCGTCTGGGAGTTACGAAGGCGGTCTTTGGAATATCCTCGATTCTAATCTTGATTGATGATATCGAGCGAAGATCGATTTTTGAAAAAAATTGTGCCTTTACAATTGGTCAAACAAGTCATCAATACGAGGTGAGGGGATACCTATTCTTGATGGTGACATGGTTCGATTCCGATAGTCGATACAAAATCGCATACTCCGTCTTTCTTCTTTCTGAATAAAGCAGGGCACCCCGAGGAGATGTCTTGGGGCCAGATGAAACCGATGTCCAACAATTCACGTAGTTGGACCTTTAACTCTGAAGTTCAATAGGAGCCATTCGATATGGGGTTTTAGAAATGGGCTTTGTACGGGTTTGAGATCAATAAAAATTCAACTTCACGTTACGGGGTAGGCCAGGAAGTTCTTGAAATCGTCGGGAAAATCGATAACAACGGGAATATTATTCAAATTTGGCGTGTCTTTATTCAAATCCATAACATGGGCTAAGAAAGCTTGACATCCGTTTTTTCATAAAGCGAATAGCTTTATGATTAGATATAGATGGTGATTGATTTTAATGGTTTAGTTGCTTGAATTAAATACAACGGGTTGGTTAGGAATATGAAAACTAACAACCTTACGAAAACAATCAATTTTGGCATGATGAGTAGTTAACCAATCAATCCTAAAATCACATCAAAAGCAAGTATCTTTAAAGAGATAAGGTCAACGGTAAGGTGATGGTGCCAACTTGAATCAAACAAGATTTATAAGCGATTGGATGTGATGAAAGTTTCTCTAGCGGAGTTTCCACAGATAGGTCAAAGTCTAATTTCTCGGTCGAGTTTAAGCGTTGAGCACATGCGGGGAGAGATAAATGAATGGGTATGCAGGTATCAAGTAAGGTATAAACTTAGCAAGAATTTATAAATAGCTTACCGTGATCACCTCGTTTGGGTTCTCGCATTTTGACCGATCACAACAAGCGCTCTTCCGGAATCGTTGACTTTGACTTTTACGGGACGATCTTTTGAGTCACCGTCCCCATTGAACTAGGTTTATTCTCTTAAATGTCTGATCTCGGCGATATGTCCTTCCTTTCCACAATTATAGCATACCTTGAGCTGTTGTGGGCGGTTTGGTGATATGTCCCTCTTTTCGCATTTATAGCATATAATGGGTGGTCGTTCTCCTCCCTTAGAACCGATTCTTTGCCGTTATTTTGTCGTCTTCACATAGTCGTTGTTAAATCTCCTCTTTTAAAATCTCCTCTCACTCGCTTCTTCTTATTTTTTCATGGCCATGATTACCACCGGTGGTTACACCATTTTTTTCTCATTTGGTTATCATTATTCATTGGTTATTTGTTATATATTTACGGTTTTGGTCCCTCGTTGATATAATTTATCTATTTATCTGTGATCTATCTAATAATTGAGCCACTGTTTATAACATCTGAATATTGAAAATTTATGAGAAATGAGATATTATTGGCGTATCTTGAGGGTTTGAAACCTCTAAAATAGAGATCAATCATATCGTTCCTCATTCTCCACCAAATGAAATGGTCTGAAACACGGATAACTCTGAACTTTGCCTCGTCTTGAGAACAAATGTCGTATTGTTTTGTTCCTCGATCTCTCCACTTCCTTCATCCGTATGAACACTTTCGGGAAAGTATTTGTCATTAAATAGATTTCTGAAATGTCTCCCAAAGACATCTTTGAGTGTCTTGGATGGATGAGTGCAATGACCAGAACTCCACCGATGATACGCCTCGCCATTTAAATAAAAGGTGGCGAATGGAACCTTGTTCCTCGTGAATATCTTGGTAATTTGCTTGACCCGTGTTTATGTGATCGGATCGGCTTTCCCTTAAATGCAACCCACTCTTTGAACTACTTGCATTGTGACAACTTGAAGTAATTTGTCCCATATTTGAAATAGTCTCCTATCGATTTTTCTTGCTTAAATGAGCTTCTTTCCCTCGTTCATCATCGCTTTCGGTGGTGTTGTTATTTGGTGAACATTGCCAATTTCCATTTACTCCACCGTTGTTCTTTTGACTTCGATTCTCCCTCTTCATTGTTAATATTCTCGTAATGCATTCTCGAATATCTGGAATCTCCTAGGTTAATAATAAAATCATCTCCTCGATTTATGATTATATCTTGACGAGGATCATTGCCGACTATATAAGCTTAAATTGGTTACCGTATTTTATCTCCCTCTATTCATTTCCGTTCTCTTAATATTCTCGATATCCTAACTTTCATATGCATGCGCCCAAAACGAGGGTTAATTAAGGTCAGATAAAGTAGTATGCACACAAACCAATCATGTTTGATGATAAAGCATATACTTTGTAACAATCTTATTCATTTATTAATAAAAAGTATTAATTTATTAAAGGCTTTTAATTATCTACGTGATCTTTGTTTTATAATATGTGATAAACCCGTAGTTTTAAGCAATGCTTTTAGAATAATGATGATGATCATTCTAATGAGATCTAAATTCTTAGAAAGCTTAAAACTAAAATAGTTCCCAATCGTTGGATTACTAAATTGGGGATTAGTGAATCCGGATAGATTGAATACATCGTTCTTTTTCTCGTTGGATGAGGATGATTGATCTCATGATCATTTGTGTGGAACACTAAAAAAGCAGTATGTAGGTGCTTATTAGAGAATAAGTTCATTTGAGCATTGGCTCGCTAAGGAATACCTAATGGAGTTTTATTTGCTGTCGATAGGAATTCTGTAGTGATAGTAGTCTGAGTGATCCTTGGACTTGAGATCATCATAGTATCTTGTGTATGATGAGTTATACTTTGACTTATTCCTTAAGACCCTTAGGGTATATCAAAGGGTATGCTTGGGTATAATAAGTTGTACATGGAGATAATGTATGATCGATAAAAAGAATCTACCACTTCTAATAAAGAAGAAATGTCTATGTGATTCGATAAATGACAACCCGGTAGTCCTTGGCGGCGAGAATGAAATTAGAAAGGAGTTTCTAATTTGCATTATTTGGAGTTGTGCGTTTAAGGATCGAAATACATATAATTAAATAAAATAAGACTTGACGGATAATTCCATGTCTTATATTTAATTGGGACATTGTATGGTGGAAGGATTGAATTATCTGGTAACTATTTACTCGAAAGGTTCTTTTATGATTAATGTTGAAATCTATATTATCTGGAAAGTGCGTTGATCATTGGGGAAACTTATCCTATTGTAGAATAAATATTATTTATTTAAATAAATTAATTATTTAATTTATTTATTTAAATAAATTAAATAATTTATTTAAATAAATTAATTATTTAATTTATTTATTTAAATAAGATTAAATTATTCTAATTGATTTATTCACAATAGGTTTAATATGGAGAACCTAAAGGGTCACACCATAAAAAAGGAAGAATAATTATTTAAGAAGTTAATGGCATAATCGTAATAATATATTATGTATATTTAATTTAATCTATGGTGATAGAATAAATTAAATAGCTTAATATTATTATTTAATATTTTAGAAATATTAAATATAAATTAATAAGAGAGTCTTATTAATATTATTACAATTATTATTATTTTAATTTCTAAAAGAGTTTTAGAATTAATTTAATATAAATACTCTCATTTATTCTAATTGGATTAGGAAGGAAAATTAGTTAAAGGAGTTTAATTAATTATCCTAATAAGATTAGGGAGCTTAATTAATTAAAAAATTTAATTAATTAAATAAAACCCAATTCCTTAATTGTTAAGGTGGGTTGCCCACATCATAAATAAGAGAGAGTCTTATTATGGGTGGTATGGGTTGTTGACTTTTGACTTTTACAACGTACGTAATAATTCGATTTGTTGGAGAAGTATGCCTTTTTTTATATAGAGATAGAAAAAAAACTAGGGTTTGAGCGATACCCTTCTTCTTGAATTTTTTTTTCTTCTTGGTGGATCACCTCTGAGAGCCCAAACATTTGGGTGGCTAACGTTGATCGAAGGAAGGAACCAAACCGGTGGATTCAGTTGAGCGAAAAGGATTTGGAGGTGAACTTGTACACGAGGAAGCTTCGATCTTGAGGTATGATTTTATTCTTTATCTTTTCGTTTAATTAATAATTATGCGTAAAGGGTGATCAGGGTATATGGTTTGTAAAATTTTTAAACTCGATTTTTTACGCTTAGCACTTTTTTTGCAATTTGATTGCGTTATGAATATTACAAACCTAACGATGGCATCGAGCCAAACCTTTATCACGAATTATTAATTGTTTAAATTTATATTATATATTGATATGTGTTTAGAACAATTTAATTGGGCATAATTTTATTGTATAAAATTTATTAAAAAAAAAAAAAAAAAAAAAAAAAAATTTTAAAATTTTTAAAAATAAAAATATTTATGTATTTTTATTTAAAATTTTTTTTTATTTTTTGAATTATTTAATTTTTTTATTTTTTTAATAATAATATTGCATGAATTATATTATAATTTAAAATTAATATTTATAATTTAAAATTATTTAAAAAATAAAATATATATATATTTTAAAAATATATATATATATATATATATATATATAATATATATATATATATTATATATATATATATATATATATATATATATATATATATATATATATATATATATATATATATATATATATATATATATATATATATATATATATATATATATATATATATATATATATATATATATATATATATATATATATATATATATATATATATATATAATATATTTATATATTAAAATATTATTTATATAATATTAAATAAATTTTATTTTAATTTAATTTTTAAAATTAAAAAAATAAAGTTTTATTTTATAAAAAATAAAAGGTTTATTTTAATTTAAAATAAAAAAAATTAAATTTAATTTTAATTAATTAAATTTGAATTTAATTAATTAGAGTTAGATTTGAAATTGGATTTTATTTATTGAAAATAAAAAGAGTTTATTTGGAATTGAAATTGGATTCATATTTCCTTAAATAAAGGAGTTTATTTAGATATGAAATAAGATTTCATATTATTCAAAATAAAAGGAGTTTATTTGTGAATAGGAAAAGAAATCCATATTTTCTTAAAAAAAAAGAGTTTATTTAAATATGAAATAAGATTTCATATTATTCAAAATAAAGGAGTTTATTTGTGAATAGGAAAAAAAATCAATGTTTCCTTTAATAAAAGATTTTTTTTATGGAATTGGATTCCATAATTAATTAAAATAAAGGAGTTTATTTTAATTAATGAATTGGATTCCATTTAATTAAAATAAAGAGTTTTTTTTAATTAAAGATTTTTTATTATGGAATTGGATTCCATAATTAATTAAAATAAAGGAGTTTATTTTGATTAAAATTTTTGATTAAAATAAAATAGTTTATTTTATTCAAAATTGGATAAATTAAAATAAAATAGTTTTATTTTGATTTAAATTTGGATTAAAATAAAGGAGTTTATTTTGATTCAAAATTAGATTTTATACTAACTAAATTTGCCCATTAAATGATATCGATATATATATAAATGTTTATTATTAATTAAGATGATGATGTTATTTATTGATCGTATGGTGATGTGTATGATAATAAATGGGATTGATTATGGATTATTGACCCGATGTGATTGGATTTTATTTTAGTTGGATGCGTGAATGTATGGGTTTTTATTAAATGAATTACTGCGTACCTCGTCTTCTCTAATTTTTTTAATAATGTAAATTCTATCTCCTCTCTATATGTACCCTTGGCTGGCGATCGAGGTTTATTTATTTTAAATAGTTTTGTAATAGGAATAGTTAGAATTAATTTTGAAAAATTGGAGATCGAGGAGAAGGCGCTTGAAGACCCGTTTGTAATGGAGCAGGGTTTAAATGTAATAGTTATATTTAAATATTATTTCTTGCACCCCCAGGGTTTGACCTTTTTTGGTTCACTTGGTGGCTCTAGTGAACGAACTAGAATAAAAGTCCATAATCAATCAAGGGTAGAATATAGTATTACATATGTGCATGCTTATACTATATATATATATATATATATGAAACATGCTTGCGTGTTCATTAATATAATAGCGTATTTTATATATATATATATATATATATATGCATGCTAAACAGCAATGAGAGACAATTAATAACAAACCCCCTCGAATTTTTATATTAAGTCTAGCGTTCAAGATATTTGGAATATCGAGCGTTAAGCCTTCTACATGATAAAATTAATAGAGTATTAAATATTTAATATGAGTTTGTTGTGTCACCACAAAAGCAAGTATTAAGTATTTAAGATGTTAATTATCACATTTGATGCTATAAAGAAAATTGAACAATATTGTTTTGTTGTGTCACCACAAGGATGATATTTTCTTTTTGAATATATGGAGTGCTAGGTCGGACTTAACTTGGATAATTTTGATTGGATGTGCCACCACTTGATCAAAATAATCTAAGAGGCAAAAATCTGAGGAGTTGCATAGTTGATGTAATTGACAAAAGTTGTCTACCTATTTATTTATATATAGTTTGTTGTGTCACCACAAGGCTATATATACATTTGAAATGGGATCCTTATTCTCACTAGCAAATCTTTAATTAGATTTTGCTTAGAACTATATAAGTGAGGTAATATAGTTTGAAGAAAATAGTGGGAGATACCAATTTAAAACAAGACCTAATTTATTTTGGTAATTAATAAAAGAATGTATGTTAAAATGTTGTTAATTACAAATTCATTTACAAAATTTTACAATGTCTAAAATTACTATCAACTGCGAAGCATATTAGATGCTAAATTAATGGGGCCAAATTAAGCGGATTGGTTAAGGAATTTGAGAATAGTTCTCATGGTTGAAAAGCTATCTTATGTCATATCGCTCCTCCTATGATGGTTGCGAGACAATGCCTCGAGGAAGAGATTGCTACTTTTAGAAAGTGGCGAGATGATGCCTGATTGATTAGCTCGATGCATCATGCTAGCATCCATGAGTATGTGAGCTTGACGTCGGCGTGAAACTATGGATGCTCTCTTATATTCATTCACACATCAGTAGTTGATGGTGAGGAAAGTGGGGCCCGATAGATATCGAGATATCTAAGGAGCTCTTAGATCTAGAATGGCCATGGCACTATGATGCAGAACAAAAGTTCTTAACATAATCAATTTGATTGATCGATTAGGACAACGAGGTTTTGTCATGGATGGAGAGTTGAGCGAATTTTGATCTTGCACTCACTCCGGGACTCCTTTCCTGAATTGTTGTGAATTTTTCATATGAACAAGCTAGATATCGACCTCGTTGATTTGCTTAACATGTTGAAAAATGTTGAGAGTCACTTTCGACCAAGAAAAGATCAAGTCTTCTTTGGTAGGGGCCAAAGGATCTTACGAAAAGAAGAGCGATTCAAAGAAGGTAAATAGAAAGGCATAAACAAAGGATAATAAGAACAAAAGCGTCTGGATAGCAAAGGTTTTGCTTCCTTTGCAATAAGCACAGACCTTTGGAAAAAAAGCTGCGAGAAGCATCTTGCGAGAGGCTAACGAAAGAAGCTTAGTGAAGTTTGATTTACAAATCTGATTTTTGTTCATGATTTAAAATAAATTTTTCTTTAAGTCGAGGTTCTACTTGGGTATTGGATCTGAGCTTTGGTTATCATAAATATAGATTTATGAAGGGACCAAGCAGTAGAAAGCTAAACAAATATAAGTAATCTATGTGTGGAAAAAATGAAGCAAAGTTGCCACATTAGCCGTAGAAACTTATAGTTTAGCAATGCTACTACGAATCGAATCTATTAAGTCGATAAGTTGTTATTGTATTCCGATTCTTGTTAAAATATTATTTCCATTTTTTATTGTTGAACAATAAAATCTTTGGTATTATAATTAAGAACAATTGTTGTTACTATTTATAATAATAATGTTTTGTATAGAATGGAATATTATTACTTAATAAATTTTGTATACTTGACTTACGTGAAAATAATTTTGCAAATTGAACAAACTAGTATAAGAAAAGGAGATGATCATTGAAAGAGTTGAATGTGTGTATTTGTTGAAATCTGAGTGTGAATTATTTGAAAGGTTCAAAAGAATTGAAAAGTGAAACAAATTGGCAAAATATTAAGATTCTTTGATTAGATCGAGGAATAAATACTTGTGCGATAAGTTTCTAGATCATCTCAAATGGTTTTCTCATAATGGACACATCCTCGACGATACTGTGATAATTGATTGATGTATCTGAAAGGAAAAATCGTACCTTGTTGGACATAGATGCGGTCCATAATGATTTCTGAACATTCCGGTATCCTTAGGGATAATGTCACAGAAATGGTACATATCTCTGAAAAAAGGTAACCTCAAAATCCATTTGAAGACTCCATAAAAGTTATGGACGGGGAGGATTCTAATCTTAAGTATGTTAAGATAAGGGTTGTCGACTTATGTGAAAAGGTTTGAAAGGATAAGCTTGGGACAAGATTTGACAAATCTGATTTGTGGGACATCTAAAAAAGTAAGTTTAGGGTATATGTTACTATAATCCTACTTAGCAAAAGGTGTTTGTTCTGAAACACGCTTTACAAGATAAAGGTGTTTATCATTGAAGAAGGGGCTAGTGGGAGGATAATAGATCTTGAAGAGTTCAAGAACCACAAAACCTTATAAGTCGAATAAGAGGAACACATAGATAGACTGTTGTTGTACCTGGCAAGATAAATAAATAATATAAAGATACACTAGGAATATGGATTCATCATAGATGATGATGATGAGGTATGTATGGATTCATGATGGATTATGATGATGATGAGGTGAGTGTTATGAACATCGAGAGAGATGATGATCAAGATTTCTCAAATATGGAACATTCGATTTGATGAAGAGAGTTTGATTTTATCAAAATAAAGTTGAGTAGGAAAGGGTCGATTGGGAGCATCGTGACATTCTAGTATTATATGTTGATATACTACGGATGAGGAATGACATACCAATCTACTACTGATCGATAAAGATAAAAGTTGTCTAAACATTCCTCCATGAATGATTTGGAAGAGTATCTTAATTGGGGATATAAATCTATATAGATAGATTTAAGAGGATGCTCGACTTAACCCGAGGCGTATATTCATTTGATGCTAAAGTCGTTTAGCATGGCAAACTCAAGAGATGTCTCATGTCGATGAGCTATGGAGTGTATCTCTCTTAATAGTCCCCATAGACTCACGAAAGAGAGAGATCGCATGAGTGACAATCATGTATATGCGATGAAATATCTGAGACACGATGTTGATGTCGTATTATGGAGAAGTTCACTATGAGTCGGTGAAAAACATCTTAAAGTGCTTAGCAAGGCACTAAGGATGTGATCATATTCATGGTGGGTCTAAATTAAAACTAGAGGCTTATGGACTCAAGTTTTTTTCAGACGGACCAAGATGACGAAAAAATCCACTTTAAGGTAAAGCGTTACCTTGAGCAGTGGTGCGATGAATTGGAAAGGTTCCAAGCAACAAAAGTTTCTTTGGTTTAGTGATAAAGACAAAGTATATAGCTATAAATGAAGGCTGCCAGTTGATTGTTTGGATTAAAAGTTCATTCTGAGAACTAGGAATAGTTCTAAGTCTCATCTTGGATCTAAACATGTGTTGTGGCACTTTCATTTGATTATTAGAATCATTGAAAGATGGGAATCACTATAGAGATAGTGGACTCTCATGAACAACATTACATATCCATTAACTAAAAGCTTATCCAACGGCGGGATAATAAATCACTTAGAGAAGAAGAGTATATAGATACCATGACGATTGGCTTTAGTGCAGTGGGAGATTGAAAGTAGTATGCACAAAAGCGATCATGTTTGATGATAAAGCATATACTTTGTAACAATCTTATTCATTTATTAATAAAAAGTATTAATTTATTAAAGGCTTTTAATTATCTACGTGATCTTTGTTTTATAATATGTGATAAACCCGTAGTTTTAAGCAATGCTTTTAGAATAATGATGATGATCATTCTAATGAGATCTAAATTCTTAGAAAGCTTAAAACTAAAATAGTTCCCAATCGTTGGATTACTAAATTGGGGATTAGTGAATCCGGATAGATTGAGTACATCGTTTAACTTGCTCGTTGGATGAGGATGATTGATCTCATGATCATTTGTGTGGAACACTAAAAAGCAAGTATGTAGGTGCTTATTAGAGAATAAGTTCAACTTGAGCATTGGCTCATTGAATACCTAATGGAGTTTTATTTGCTGTCGATAGGAATTCTGTAGTGATAGTAGTCTGAGTAATCCTTGGACTTGAGATCATCATAGTATCTTGTGTATGATGAGTTATACTTTGACTTATTCCTTAAGACCCTTAGGGTATATCAAAGGGTATGCTTGGGTATAATAAGTTGTATGCATGGAGATAATGTATGATCGATAAAGAATCTACCACTTCTAATAAAAAGAAGAAATGTCTATGTGATTAGATAAATGACAACCCGGTAGTCCTTGGCGGCGAAATGAAATTAGAAAGGAGTTTCTAATTTGCATTATTTGGAGTTGTGCATTTAAGGATCGAAATACATATAATTAAATAAAATAAGACTTGTGATAATTCCATATCTTATATTTAATTGGGACATTGTATGGTGGAAGAGATTGAATTATCTGGTAACTATTTACTCGAAGTTCTTTTATGATTAATGTTGAAATCTATATTATCTGGAAAGTCGTTGATGATCATTGGGAGAACTTATCCTATTGTAGAATAAATATTATTTATTTAAATAAATTAATTATTTAATTTATTTATTTAAATAAGATTAAATTGTTTCAATTGATTTATTCTGTAGGTTTTAATATGGAGAACCTAAAGGGTCACACCATAAAAGGAAGAATAATTATTTAAGAAGTTAATGGCATAATCGTAATAATATGTTATGTATATTTAATTTAATCTATGGTGATAGAATAAATTAAATAGCTTAATATTATTATTTAATATTTTAGAAATATTAAATATAAATTAATAAGAGAGTCTTATTAATATTATTACAATTATTATTATTTTAATTTCTAAAAGAGTTTAGGAATTAATTTAATATAAGTACTCTCATTTATTCTAATTGGATTAGGAAGGAAAATTAGTTAAAGGAGTTTAATTAATTATCCTAATAAGATTAGGGAGCTTAATTAATTAAAAGAATTTAATTAATTAAATAAAACCCAATTCCTTAATTGTTAAGGTGGGTTGCCCACATCATAAATAAATAGAGAGTCTTATTATGGGTGGTATGGGTTGTTGACTTTTTCAAATCGTAATAATTCCAATTTGTTGGAGAGTACACTTTTTACATAGAGATAGAAAAACTAGGGTTTAGCCAACCACCCATCTTCTTGAATTTTCTTCTTCCTTGGTGGATCACCTCTGAGAGGCCAAACATTTGGGTGGCTAACGTTGATCGAAGGAAGGAACCAAACCGGTGGATTCAGTTGAGCGAGCGAAAAGGATTGGAGGTGAACTTGTACACGAGGAAGCTCGATCTTGAGGGTATGATTTTTATTCTTTATCTTTTCGTTTAATTAATAATTATGCATAAAGGGTGATCGGGGTATATGGTTTGTAAATTTTTAGGTTTATTTTAGATATTATTATTATATTCATCAAATTAATAGATATATATAATATCGATATTAATAAGTATATGATGAATATATATATTGATAAATATGGTAGTTTCCTATAAAAAAAATATATATTTATATATATATATGTATAATATTCCTAGATTATATTATATATATATATAATATTAATAATGTGTATTTAAGAATTTAGTATATATATATAATTAAATATAAAAAGTTTATTTTGGAAATAAATATTTTTTTTAATTTGAAATATAAATTATTTTAAAATTTAAAAATATATATTATTTTAGAGTTATATTTTAATTATAAAAAAAAAATTTATTTTATGTATTAAATAATAAAAAGTATTTATTTCAATAATTTTCATTCGATTAAAATATTTTAATTTAATATTTAGATATTTAGAATTTCGTATTTATTCTATTTTAAATTATTGATTTTAACTGAAGATTGAGTTGGATTTTATTTATAGATAATAATAATTTCATATTATTTAAAATATTAATTAGAATTATTTTTGAATTGGATTAAATTATTAAAAAATATTTTATCATTAATATATAATTTATTTAGTTATTATTATGATTTGGTATTATGTAAATATATTATGAGTATATTTTGATAATAGTATATTAAAATGATAATATGAAGTATATTTTTGATATTCTTTAATTAAAGTTTTTTTATTAAAGATGAATTATTAATAAAAAGATTATTTAATATAAATGATATTATTTTGATTGAAAATAAAATTTTTTGGAGTTTAAAGTATATATATATTTTTATTTAATTGATAATTGGTAATTTTGATGGATATTATAATTTATTATAAATATATTAATTTTTTTGATGAGGTTTATCAATTTGTGATGATATTTTATTTAATATGATTATTATCCTTAAATGCTTATATATTATAATGTAAAATGATAAGATAGATTATCATGGATTATTTTGGATTGAATATTGATGGATATGATATTAATTATTCCTTAGATTATATTAAGTATTGATATTAATATATTAGATTATTATTGATTAAATTGTTTATTATAAATCATATTAATTATATGGATCTTAATTATGATTGATTCATTTAAATCTAATTAATTAGATTATTTGTTGAATTTATGAAATGTTATTGGATTTTTATAATATAACTTTGATGAATTGATTATCTTTGGTAGTAGTGCATGGATAATTTATGAATTAATTAATTATTGAATCTACGATTATCTTTGGTATTAGTTATGGATAATTGAATTTGTGGTGTGATTTAATGAATACATTTGGTATCTTAAATGGTGCGTGTTGTGATAATATATAAAATAAACATTAATGATTTAATGATTACCGTGCGTTGAAGGATTGATATCTTTATTATTTTGGTAGTAGTAGTCATGGATAATTTGTGGTAAATCTTAATAATCTTTATCTTTATGAATACCGATTATCTTTGGTAGTAGTAGCATGGATAATTTGATATTAATGGATTGATGATCTTAATGAATATCCTTTTAGTGCATAATTAGTGCGAGGATGATTCGATGATATGGATTAATTATTGAAATTTTGAGTCTCGATGATGAAATATTAATTCATGGATGTATAAAAAGTCATCTTTAGTAGTAGTGCATTGATAGACTTGGTATGATTATGACCACAGTTTATTAAATCATCATAGTAGTAATTGAAAACACGAATATCCTTTAGCGATTAGTGCATGGATAATTAATTGTTTATGATAATATTAATGTGATTTGAGTCTCGATATTATTGGTTTTTCTGATTTGTATATCTTTGGCATGTAGTGAATGAAGATGAATTGTTAATGAATATCTTTGGTAGGATTGCAAAATGAATTTAATGTTTTCAACGATAAAGGTATTCAAGGTATCCTCACCTCTTTATCATACCAGTGCATGTACCACTAATTTGATGAAATTCCATAAGGAGGGAGATTGTGAGACCCAGATTTTATCGATAAAAAGATTTAAATTTTGTTGAAATAATTTTTTAATATTATGGTGTGAATTTGAGATAATATTATAGTTGTGGGTAGTATTTATAAATTTTGCAAAAGTATGCAAGTGGTTATATTATATTAGATTGGTGGGAATAATATTAGGTTTAGCGGGGAATATTAAATACAATGACTCAATCATTGGTGGACCTAGCACGAAATTATTGTCGGATTGAAAAGCGACAAAAATATTTTATTGAAATAACGGCGGAAGTTTCTGGTTGATCTTGTTGAACTACTTTCGGTAGTAAAAATACGATGTCGTGTGTGGTTTGCGTAGTAGCACTACGGTATTGATTATTGATGCTTATGTGAAAGTCACTTCGGTTTGATTCCATTATTGTCGATTAATAATATGAATTATTATAGCGATAATGGCGTTTTGTTTTATTAGTATTATTAGCGTAATAAAAGCGAAACATCTTTATATAAAATAGAATACTTTATTAAAGTTATTACATAAATAGAATATATTATATTTTATTATGCATAGTGTTGTGTTTTGCATAGTGTTTTGCATAGTGTTGCATAGTGTTTGCATAGTAAAATGTTTTTATATAAATAGAATATATTATATTTTATTTAAAAGATTTTTCTTTAAATATGGATAGTCAGTTAAAGTAAATCAATACGGATAGTTCATGGATTAATTCTTATGCATTCCATTTTCCTATAAATAGAAGCTCGTTCCTTCATTATTTTCTTACGAATTCATTTGAAACTAGAGAGAGAAATTATAGAGAGAAAGCTATAGAGAAAAAATTATAGAAAGAAGAAGAAAGTATTATACTTCACTTCTTTTGATATTCGGTTCTTTTACATATTATTATTTGTTGTACTAGTAAGGGTGTTTATTCTTTCTTCTTGAAGAAGAGAACTTACATTATTCCATTCATTATTATTACATTGGAATAACTTTTGTAAAAGTGGCATACCTATACATAACTTTGTATCTGCGGCATACCTATACTTGGTGAAATCCTTATGTTATTCCATTCTTATTTATTACATTGGAATAACTTTTGTATCTGTGATTTTACCTATACTTGGTGACATTCTTCTATTATTACATTGGAACATCACATGCTTTGTTTTACATTTGGAATATTACATTTTGTGTTTTACATTGGAACATCACATGCATGTGTTTTACAGGGACACATTCCGTCTTTATCGATACATTTGGAATATCTATGCATGTGTTTTACAGGATCAGTTCCATCTTTATTATTACATTGGAACATCACATCGATTGTGAATTTCACGACTGGTTAGTTATTATTATTATTACATTGGAATAACTTTTATACATCTGATCTGCGTGCGTGGTGATTTCTTTTGTTATTCCATTCTTTATTATACCCGGTTGGTTAAAACTTTGACTTACATACTCCATGAAATTAGTAGAATATCCTTGATATTTGCTTTCATCCGATATCTTTTCATGGAAATATTCTTACGATCATTCTTGAATTTTACTCTAAAAGATATCTTGTTGACAATTTGGGCGTTAATAATTCATGGATTAAATAATTCTTGAACTTGTTTTATTGAATTATTATGTCATTGTCATCATCCTCATGTTATATTATGTTATCTTTGGCTTACGTGCATAGATGAACTTAGTATGATTATGACCGAGGATCATTCGGTATAATCGTGACTTGATATAAATGATGTGACAAAAGTCCTCGGTGGCACATGTAATGCGGTGATGGATAGTTTTGGTATGATTATGACCGGGGGTGATTCGGTATAGTCATGACCATTGATAATTTGATGAAAATCCTTGGCCAGTAGTGCGGGGATGATTAGATGTGGTGGTTTATTTATTAAAATTTGAGTCTCGGTGATAAAAATTGATGAAAACCTTTTAAAACCTAAAAGATAGTAGACTTTATTCTCTACTTGACTCTTTTAATGGATTGCTTATTCATTGCTGATTAAAGCTGGTTGTCTATTGTATTTTATCGGTTTAACATTTGTTGAAGGCTAATGATAATTTATTACGCATTATCTTAGTCGTAATATTTCTTCTTGGGCTAGTTGAGCTCACCCTTTCTTTCCTTTATTCTCTTGAGGAAATGAGAACATAGGCATTTGAGGACGAGTCGAGGAGCGGAGTAATGGTCGAGAGGATAGCATTAGTAGTCCTCACTATTACGTGAAATAGTGTGATAATAGTTGTAATGAGGACTCCTTTTGAGTTTGTATAATATCTAGTAGACAATATTTGTATTCAAACTCACGGTTTATGTATTATTATACCACGACAGTTATATTAGTAAGTTGTATTTGAATTTATGTACCATGTAAGTGGCGACCCAAGATGGGTGGCGTATACCTAATTTTAGAGGCGTCAATATTCGCAGCTGAAATAATAATTCATTAGAAGAGTTAAGTAGAGAATGCAAACTACTATCTTCTATGTATGAATTTAAAAGTTCATCGCTCATCTTTTATCCCCTCATCAATCACATCAATCAATATACATCCGAATCAAATATTCATCTTTGCACTACAGTGCCAAAGATATTCATCACTGTCATGTTCATCTAAACACTGCTCATCTTTGCACTACGGGCCAAAGATATTCTTCAGAAATCATTCATCTTTGACTACATGTGCCAAAGATATTCAATAATATCATCATTTAAGACCGAGGATGATGAAAATATTTTTAAAGAAACGAATCCAAAGGAAACAAAATGACAAGGATTAAGGATTAAGGATTCGTATTTTGTTTTATCCACGTCCAAAAATACCTCAAAAATAATCATAGTGGTGTAAAATTCAAGAATGATCAAAACATGGATACAATCAAAGCTAGTATCCATAATAGATATTTTGACAAAAAGAAAAAATTTCATTTTTCATGAATAAAGTGTCGATTCGTGAATAAAGGTCAGATAATGCGAATAAAATGAAATGTCAGACGCAAATAAGAATCGTGAATACGTGAATAAGAATCGTGAATAGTAACTCCGAATGAATAATAGTAACACACAAAAAAGTTCCAAATTTGATAAAAACTTCAGATCAATATTTCAAAGATAATGATATTGAAGAAATAATATCATTACGAAAAAAAATAACATCCCTTACCTCGAAAGATCAAGATTTCTAAATTAAATACCTGATATAAAGCATGACTTGAACTTGCACCGTATAGCAATACTCAAAGTATACTCAAAATACTCACAAGAATACGCCGATAATATAGAGAGAGAAAAAAACTTCAGCTTTCGTGTGATTTTCAATTCTAACCTAAGACCCTATTTATAGAAAATCGCTTAGAACACCAAAGTAGTAAAATTTAATATAATATTAATATATATATAAAATTTTCTACGCACACAATCTTCTAAATCTGAATTCAGCTCATTTGCACATGTTAAATATGCCCACCAAAAATATAAAAACGTTTTTCTTATTTAAAAATATTTTAAACTTCCAAAATCAATTATTTTGAGCTTCAAACTTCAATAATTCATAATAAATAGCCCTTTTATCGTAAAAATTCAAATCTCATGAGTTTTTATAGGAAATTCAATTCTCTACAACTTTGCGTAAGAAAGTTTTTCCAAATTCCAAATGTAAATTGACCGAAATCCACAAACGGGCGATTTTACAAAGCTATAATCAAATTTCAAATAATAAATGGGGTCCACCAACATGTTTAATATGTTTTAAACATTTATTGCAACAAAAATACTCTTCCTCCTCAGATACTCATATATCCCACATTCATTGTAAAAATATCACCATTATTATATTATTAAAATAATATATTTAAATGAATTATTTTATCGTAAAAAGATAAAATATTAATTTTCAACAATTGTCACATTAAAATTTTTCCATCTATATCCACATAAAATCAATATTTTCTCATCATATGAATCAATAATTAATTATTCACAAATAATATTATGTAATCACAATATCGACAACCAGCAGCTCCTGTGAAAGAGGGGGCTTTCCAATAAGAATTTCTCCTTCTCACGCCAAGCAATTAGGTGACCAAACCTCTCCTTAGATGTAACTTTCTAGACATTGCCAATAATGTTATCTAATAATATTATTCAGATAATATGAATTATTGCTTCGATAATGAAAATACCGTAAATGACAATTATCAAACAACAAAGAATATAAAATATCAACGCAAAGAATTATTAAATCAATAAAATATCGAATAAGAATTATCGTAACCATTATCGAGTAGTGCCTTCACGTAAGAATCAATAATTGGTGCAATACCGCAAGCTACCGCTCAACAACGCGATATTAGTTTTTAACCAATTTAGTATTTTAACAAGATTAATTGTGAATAACTACGCCTGTTATTTTAAACAACTTATATTTGTGCTTTTTTCATCCAATCGCTCACATGGGCCCACACAAGGTCACATACCGGCCGCATTTAATATTCCCCGACAAAGAAGAATATTCCACGACCAAACGAATATTCACGCCCCCAAAATAGTATACATACATCACCCATTCTCGAAAGTCAATACATGGTACGTAAACAACTACAACTTTATTATTACAACAAGAAAACGTGAGTTTGAATACAAATATTATCTTCTCTGATAATATCTATACTCAAATAAATCCTCATCACATTTATCGATACATTATTTTACAAAATGGTGAGGACTACTAAACAACTCTCTCTAAAACCTTCATTCCATACCCCACTGCATATCGCTATATTCTCGCCTCCCCGAGAAAAAAATGGAACAAAAAGAAAAGGGTGAGCTCAACTAGCCCAAGAAAGAATATTATGACTAAGATAATATACAACAAATTATCGTTAGTCTTCAACAGGAAAAAATCTAATAGTATACAATAGACAACAAATTTTAAATCAATATTCGCAGCTGAAATAATAATTCATTAGAAGAGTTAAGTAGAGAATGCAAACTACTATCTTCTATGTATGAATTTAAAAGTTCATCGCTCATCTTTTATCCCCGTAACATCAATCAATATATATCCGAATCAAATATTCATCTTTGCACTACAGCCAAAGATATTCATCACCGGTCATGTTCATCTAAACACTGCTCATCTTTGCACTACTACGCCAAAGATATTCTTCAGAAATCATTCATCTTCATCTTTGCACACTTGTGCCAAAGATATTCAATAATATCATCATTTAAGACCGAGGATGATGAAAATATTTTTTTAAAGAAACGAATCCAAAGGAAACAAAATGACAAGGATTAAGGATTAAGGATTCGTACTTTGTTTTATTATCCACGCCCAAAAATACCTCAAAAATAATCATAGTGGTGTAAAATTCAAGAATGATCAAAACATGGATACAATCAAAGCTAGTATCCGTATTAGATATTTTGGACAAAAAGAAAAATTTTATTTTTCTATGAATAAAGGTCAGATAATGAATAATAGTGTCGATACGTGAATAAGTAACGTCAGACACCAAAAGATAGAAATTCCACAAAAAACATCTTCACGCTTCAATAAAAAGTTCCAATAAGAATTTAAGAACTCAAATAGAACTCGTGAATAAGAACTCATGAATAGTAACCCCGATATTTCCAAATTTGATAAAAAGTTCCAACTAATATTTCAAAGATAATGATATCAAGAAATAATATCATTACGAAAAAAATAATATCCCTTACCTCGAAAGATCAAGATTTCTAAATTTAAAACACCTGATATAAAGGCTATGACTTGAACTCAGCACCGTATAAAGCAATACTCAAAGTATACTCAAAATACTCACAAGAATACGCCGATAATATAGAGAGAGAAAACTTCAGCTTCGTGTGATTTTCAATTCTAACCTAAGACACCTATTTATAGAAAAATGCTTAGAACACCAAAGCGTAAAATTTAATAAAATATTAATATATATATATAAATTTCTACGCCCATCTCTTCTAAATCTGAATTCAAAGATTTCATTACAACACAACAAATAATGACCCCAAAATAAAAAAAAAACGTTTTTCTTATTTAAAATAATTAAAACTTCCAAAAATCAATTATTTCGAGCTTCGTAACTTCAATAATTCATAATAAATAGCCCTTTTATCAGAAAAATTCAATCTCATGAGTTTTTATAGGAAATTCAATTTCTCACAACTTTGCAGAAGAAAGTTTTTCCAAATTCCAAATGTAAATTGACCAAAATCCACAAACCAACGCGATTTTATAAAGCTATAATCAAATTTCACCAATAAATGGGGTCCACCATTTATGTTTAACATGTTTTTAAACATTTATTGCAACAAAAATACTCTTCCTCCTCAGATACTCATATATCCCACATTCATTGTAAAAATATCACCATTATTATATTATTAAAATATAATAATATATTTAAATGAATTATTTTATCGTAAAAAGATAAAATTTCAATTTTCAACAATTGTCACATTAAAATTTTTCTCCATCTATATCCACATAAAATCAATATTTTCCTCATCATATGAATCAATAATTAATTATTCACAAATAATATTACGTAATCACAATATCGACAACCAGCAGCCCTCAGAGAAAGAGGGGGCTTTCCAATAAGAATTTCTCCTCATCGGCACAAGCAATTAGTGACCAAACCTCTCCTTAGATGTAACTTTCTAGACATCGCCAATAATGTTATCTAATAATATTATTCAGATAATATGAATTATTGCTTCGATAATGAAAAATATCGTAGTAATGACAATTATCAAACAACAAAGAATATAAAATATCAACGCAAAGAATTATTAAATCAATAAAATAAAATACGAATAAGAATTATCGTAACCATTATCGAGTAGTGCCTTTCACGTAAGAATCAATAATTGGTGCAATACCGTGCAACCGTGCTACGTGTTTTAACCAATTTAGTATTTTAACAAGATAATCTGTGAATAACTACGCCTGCTATTTTTAAACAACTTATATTTGTCGCTTTTTCATCCAATCGCTTCACATGGGCCCACACATTATGGTCATACTGGCCGCATTTAATATTCCCCGACAAAGATTTAATATTCCACGACCAAACGAATATTCCCCGACAACAATGAATATTTTATAACCACTTGCTTATTTTGAAATATTTATGATTTTACCCATAACTATCCACATTAATCAAATCAACCCTTACTATTTCAAAATAATAAATAGAGAAAATTAAATTTCATTAATAATAAGTTGGGGTCTTACAACCTCCCTCCTTATGAAATTTCGCCTCGAAATCGACGACGACGCACTGTGTTTTCAAAGGTGAGGATACCTCGCTTTCATTTCCTTTCTTCCAATTCCTGTGTCATTTCTCTATAAAGATGATTCCTCCACAAAACTTTAACTTGTGGTACGACCTTTTCATGCCAGTAGGACATGCTCCTTCCTATCCAAGATCTTGACAGTACCTCCTCATACGCTAAGTCTTCTATTATCTCGTCCGGCTTCTAACTCTATAACGTGGTTCGGGTCTTTCACATATTTACGGCATGAGATATGTGAAACACATTATGAACACGAGACATACTTTGAGGTAACGCGAAGTCTATAGGCTACATTTCCTACTCCTACAAGAATTTGAAATGGACCAATAAATCGTGGATCGAGCTTTCTCTCTCCCCCAAATCTTGTAACTCCCTTCCATGGAGCAACTCGCAACAATACACGATCCCCTACACTAAATTCCACGCCCTTTCGATGAAGATCCGTGATAACTCTTTTGTCGATCTTGTGCCGCTTGTATACGCTGTCAATCATTTGAATCTTTTCAGTAGTCATAATACGCATTAACTCTCGTCCCAACAATGTTGCTTTCACCCACCTCATCCCAACATATCGAGAACACATTTTCGCCCATATAATGCTTCAAATGGAGCCACACCTATACTTGCCTCGATAACTCGCTGTCAGTAGAGAATTCCACCAATGGTAAATACTTATCCCAACCGCCTTTGAAGTCTAGGACACGTAGTCTTAATAAATCTTCAAGAGTTTGAATAGTCCTCTCTCGATCATCCGTCTGCTTGAGGATGGTATGCCAACTAAATCGCAAACTGCGCTCATAGCTTTTTGCAAGCTAACCCAAAAT
Source organism: Panax quinquefolius (assembly GCA_020205615.1). Lineage (NCBI taxonomy): Eukaryota > Viridiplantae > Streptophyta > Magnoliopsida > Apiales > Araliaceae > Panax > Panax quinquefolius. The sequence goes on from CM035152.1 coordinate 2,613,764, forward strand.
CTTGAAGTGAATCTTGGGTCACGATCCAAACTATGGATACAGCATGCCATGCAACCTCACAATCTCATTCACGCATACTACTAAGACGCTCAAGGAATAAGTCTCCCAGACGGCAAGAAGAAATGAGCAGACTTGGTTAATCTATCAACAATAACCCAAATAGCATTGATGCCTTTGAGAAACCGTAGGAAGACCCAGAATCTAAATCCATGGTAATGTGTTCCCACTTCCATTTCGAATCTCAAGTGGTTGCAACGGACCCTTAGGTACTAGATGCTCCGCCTTTTACACGCTGACAAGTTAAACACATCGAGATAAACTTTGCAATCTCTCTCTTCATATTGTTCCACCAAAATGTATGTCAAGATCACGATACATTTTAGTACTTCCAGATGGATTGCAAATGGTGTATCAGTGTGCCTCCATCATAATCTTGTACTTCAAATCGTAGTCGTTAGGAACACAAAGTCTAGAGTGGACTCAAGTATTCCTTCTTCATCAATTCTCGCCCTAATAGCTCCTTCTTGTACTTTCTTCTTCATACGATCACCCCGGGTCTGTGGCTCGAGCAACCTTAACTTTTTCTATTAAAGTCGGGTTCTACGCGATACTCGACATCATCGCACTCGCTCCCGCATATATGATCTTCTACTCAACGCGCCACCACCACGCTCGCTTTTCCAGATGGTATCAATAGTGTGGTCGTAGTCTTCAATAGCTCGAGCCAACGTCACCGCCGCCATGTCGAGTTCTTTTTTTTGAGTGAAGAAATATTTAAGGCTTTTATGGTCCTAATATATCTCCACTTTCTCCCCATATAGATAAGTGCCTCCATATCTTTAGCGCTGAAAACGATCGGGCCGCTAACTCTAGATCATGAGTAGGATAATTCCTCTCATACTTTTTAAGTTGTCGCGAGGCATAGGCTATGACTTTCCCACGCTGCATGAGAACACATCCTAACCCTTTGCCCAAGCATCGTCAGAGATAACAAATCCATCCGAACCAGATGGTATTGTTAGAACAAAATAAATAAGTCTCCTCTAAGCTCTTGAAACTCTTCTCGATTCTTCGCCCCAAACGAATTTTTGTATCCTTCCGAAGTTAGCCGAAGTTAATGGAGTAGCGATTCGAGAAAACCCTTCCACGAATCTCCGATAATAACCAAATTAAGCCCAAAAAGCTACGATTTCAACCACCGACTTCTGCTGTTCTAACTTCAGATTGCTTCAATCTTCACGGATCAACAGATACTCCATGTTTCGACACCATCGCGCCCAAGGAATGCTACTTCTCAAGCCGTAACTCGATTTCTTCAATTTGGCATATAGTTTGTTTTCACGGCCTTCGAGTACCAAATTTCAAATGGTGCTCATGATCTTCACGACTTTTGAATATATAAGGATGTCATCAATAAAGACAACAACGAATCGATCCAAATATTCCTCAATACTTTGCTTCATCATATCCATGAAAGTCATAGAGCATTAGTCAATCCGAAAGACATGACTAAGAATTCATAATGCCCATACCGAAGTTCTCAAGGCGCCTTTTGAATATCCTCGCCTAATCTTCAAATGATGATATCCGTAATCTAAGATCGATTTTTGAAAAGAATCAGGCCCTCGCAAATCGGTCAAACAAGTCATCAATACGAGGTAGAGGATACCTATTCTCGATGGTGACATGGTTCAATTCCGATAGTCAATACAAAAGTCGATACCCCCGCCTTTCTTCTTTACAAATAAAACAGAGCACCCCAAGGAGATGTACTAGATCGAATGAAACCGATGTCCAACAATTCCTCAGAGTTGACCTTTAACTCCCAAGTTCAATAGAGCCATTCGATATGGGGTTTTAGAAATGGGCTTGTACCAGTTCAAGATCAATAAAGAATTCAACTTCACGCTCGGGGTAGACCGGAAAGTTCTTCAGAAATACGCCGTGAAAGTCAATAACAACAGAAATATTATTCAAATTTGACGTGTCTTTATTCAAATCCATAACATGGGCTAAGAAAGCTTGACATCCGCTTTTTCAATAAACGAATAGCTTTATGATTAGATATGACAAAGTTGATTGATTTTAATGGTTTAGTTGTTTGAATTGCATAACAAAGTCAAGTTAGAATATGAAAACTAACAACCTTACGAAAAACAATCAATTTTGGTATGATGAGTAGTTAACCAATCAATCCCTAAAAAATCACATCAAAAGCAAGTATCTTTAAAGAGATAAGGTCAATGTAAGGTGATGGTGCCAACTTGAATCAAACAAGATTTATAAACAAAGGATGTGATGAAAGTTTCTCCTAACGGAGTTTCCACAGATAGTCAAAGTCTAATTTCTCCTGAGTCAAGTTTAAACGCTGAGCACAAGCAGAGAGAGAAAATGAATGGGTAGCACCTAGATCAAGTAAGGTATAAACTTCGCAAGAATTTATAAATAGCTTACCCGTGATCACCTCGCTTGGTTCTCCGATTTTGACCACCACAACAAAAACGCCTTCCCTAATCGCTGACTTTCGACTTTTTCGGGATACTTTGAGTCACCGTCCTCAATAACTAGGTTTCGCTATCGCATAATCTCGAGCGATATGTCCTTCCTTTCCACAATTATAGCATACCTTGAATCTGTCAGGGCGCTTGACCGATATGTCCTTCTTTTCCGTGATTATAGAGATACGACCGGTGGTCGTTTCTCTCCCTTAGAACCGGCTTGTCACGCCAAGACCGCTGCCTTCACACGGTCGCTGTTAAATCTCCTCTTTAAAATCTCCTCCCGACTCGCTTTTTCTTCTATTTTCACGGGCTATGATTACCACCGAGTGGTTACCATTTTTGTCCGCTTCTTTTTTTCTCCGCCGGTTATCATTATTCTGCTTGATCGCTATCTCCGGTACGATCCTCGTCAGGGTCCTCAACTGAATGCATTTATCTCGCCTAATAATCGAGCCCCATTACAACATCCGGTCAGAGAGAAAATTTATGAGAAATGAGATATCGACGATGCCGGTTTCAAACCTCTAAGAAACATCCGCACATAATGCTCCTCATTCTCCACCAAATGAGGTGCAAACTCGATAACTCGCAAACTTTGCCTCGCATCGAGACACCGCCATGTTGTTTTGTTCTAATCTAATGAACTCCACTTCCTTCATACGACGAACAACACTTTCGTGAAAGTATTTGTCATTAAATAGTTTCAAACGCTCCCAAGACATGCCGAAAAGGGCCGATGGGTACGCTTCACGCATTCCCACCAAGAGTCCGCCTCCGCCACTTTAACATAAAGGTGGCGAATGGAACCTTCGTTCTCCCGCATCCCAAGACATCGAATATCTTGTAATTTGTTTGACCCATGTTTCCGCCATGATCGGATCCGCTTTCCTTAAATTCTCGTGGTCCCAACTTTTCGAATCGCTTGGTCAGTGATAACCCGTGAATCGCTATCATTTCTCCTCAGATTTTGAACACGAAGTCTCCTCGTCTGATTTTGCATGAATCGCAAAAAACTTCTAAACATCCCTCGCTCATCATCTCGCTTCAATGGTGTTGTTCACAGAGGAACATTGCCACTGTTGCAGACGCTCTCCTCACTGGTGAGTACAGCGGCTCTCCACTGGCCTCATTTCCATTGTTAATATTCTCAAACGACATTCTCAAATACCGCCATAAAACAAGGGTTAATTAAGGAAATCAATATATCACATAATATCCCTATATACCGACCAACTAACAAATAAGCTTAGTAGACACACTAAGCGCAAGGATTTACTCTGCCTCTCCCTCCTAGTTCTATTCCCCGATCTCCGCCAGAGATCATATCCCTAAGCTCGATACCAACCGTGACGCCCCAAAATAGGTATACATCACCCATTCGAAAGTTGTCAATACATGGTATGTAAACAACTACAACTTTATT
>CM035152.1:2617787-2766011 GCA_020205615.1 Panax quinquefolius
AAGAGAAATGTCTATGTGATTAGATAAATAGCAATGAGTAGTCCTTGGCGGCGAGAATGAAATTAGAAAGGAGTTTCTAATTTGCATTATTTTGAGTTGTGCATTTAAGGATCGAAATAAATATAATTAAATAAAATAAGACAGCGGTAATTCCGTATCTTATATTTAATTGGGACATTGTATGGTGGAAGGATTGAATTATGCACGGTAACTATTTACTCGAAAAGGTTCTTTTATGATTAATGTTGAAATCTATATTATCTGGAAAGTCGTTGATCATTGGGGAGGCTTATCCTATTGTAGAATAAATATTATTTATTTAAATAAATTAATTATTTAATTTATTTATTTAAATAAGATTAGAATTATTCTAATTGATTTATTCACAATAGGTTTAATATGGAGAACCTAAAGGGTCAGCATATAAAAGGAAGAATAATTATTTAAAGTAAATGGCATAATCGTAATAATATGTTATGTATATTTAATTTAATCTATGGTGATAGAATAAATTAAATAGCTTAATATTATTATTTAATATTTTAGAAATATTAAATATAAATTAATAAGAGAGTCTTATTAATATTATTACAATTATTATTATTTTAATTTCTAAAAGAGTTTAGGAATTAATTTAATATAAATACTCTCATTTATTCTAATTGGATTAGGAAGGAAAATTAGTTAAAGGAGTTTAATTAATTATCCCTAATAAGATTAGGGAGCTTAATTAATTAAAAGAATTAATTAATTAAAACCCGATTCCTTAATTGTTAAGGTGGGTTGCTTGCATCTATAAATAAGAGAGTCTTATTATGGGTGGTATGGGTTGTTGACTTTAACAAAATCGTAATAATTCCAAGTTGTTGGGGTATGCCTTTTACATAGAGATAGAAAACTAGGGTTAGCGATAACACCCATCTTCTTGAATTTTATTCTTCCTTGGTGGATCACCTCTAGAGGCCAAACATTTGGGTGGCTAACGTTGATCGAAGGAAGGAACCAAACCCGGTGGATTCAAGATTGAGCGAAAAGGATTGGAGGTGAACTTCGTACACGAGGAAGCTTCGATCTTGAGGTATGATTCTTATTCGTTATCTTTTTCGTTTAATTAATAATTATGCATAAAGGATGATCCGGGTATATGGTTTGTAATTTTTTTAAACTACGATTTTACTGCGCTTAGCACTTTTATGCAATTGGATTGCTTCTTGAATATTCTAAACCTAATGGTGGCATGAGTAAAACCTTTATGTAAATTATTAATTGTTTTAATTTATATATTGATATGTGTTTAGAACAATTTAATTGGGCATAATTTATTGTATAAAATTAAAAAAAAAATAAAAAAAAAAAAATCGTGTGATCGTGGTGGAAATCAATACGAATCGCGTGATTTTTTTTTTTTTTTACGTGGACTAGAGGAGGAGTATGTTCAAGGTAGTTATTATATATATATATACTGCATATTCACATTAATTTGTAAAAAAAGTAAGATGCGACATTTTAAAAAAAAAAAAAAAAAGAAGATATGAATCCTGCTTAAAATAAAAGGAAGCCTGCAAGGAGCTTTTTTTTTAAAAAAGCGACCAAGCGTTTTTTTTGAAGATGGATTTCACGGAAGTTATATATATATATATTATTCCTACGGTTATATATATATATATATATATATATATATATATATATATATATATTAGGTATATATATATATATATATATATAATAGTTATATATATATATATTATTCTTAATTATTATATAATTAAAATAAAAGTTTATTTTAATTTTAAAATAAAGGTTTATTTTAATATTAAAATATAAAGTTTTATTTTAATTTTAATAATTTATAATTAAAATAAAAAGTTTATTTTAATCTTAAAATAAAAGGTTTATTTTAATATTAAAATAAAAGATTTATTTTAATTTTAAAATTAAATTTCATCTTAACTAATTAGAGTTGGAATTGGATTCCATGATAACTAATTGGAGTTGAAATTGATATTTCCTTAAATAAAGGAGTTTATTTAGATATGAAATAAGATTTCATATTATTCAAAATAAAAGAGTTTATTTGTGAATAGGAAAGAAAATCAGTATTTCCTTAAATAAAGGAGTTTATTTAGATATGAAATTAGATTTCGTATTATTCAAAATAAAGGAGTTTATTTGTGAATAGGAAAAGATAATCAAGTGTTTCCTTTAATATTTTTTTATATGGAATTGGATTCATAATTAATTAAAATAAAAGAGTTTATTTTAATTAAAGTTTTTTTATATTATTACATGGAATTGGATTCCATAATTAATTAAAATAAAGGAGTTTATTTTGATTAAAGATTTTGATTAAAATAAAATAGTTTATTTTATTCAAAATAGGATAAATTAAAATAAAATAGTTATGTGAAATATGAAAGTTGAAAATAGGATTTTATGGTACAGAGAATCTATATAGAGTATATCGTATTTTTTGATGAGGATTTGATAATTGGTGATGATATTTTATGAGTATGACATTTTTGAATGATTAAATGCATTATATGGTAAAGCGTAAACAATTAAGATAAATTGTTTATAAATTTAAGAAGTGATTAAAATATTGTTATAATATTAATGATATTAGATTATGAGATTATTAAGTGATTGAAAACATGGGGATATTCTTGAATCTGGATAAATTATATTATAAATGTTTAATATTTATCCTTTATCTCATTTGATTGATTCTTTATATCGGTATCCTCGTGCTTATATTATGTTGAAAGTAAATACAGCTTTGTGTGGTGCGTAGATGGACTTGGTATGATTATACCGAGGGATTTACGTATAATCATGTAGTAATTAAAAACACAATTATCTTTGGTAGTGGATAAGTGCATGGATAATTTGTGGTCATGATCTTAATGAATACACGATTATCTTTGGTAGTAGTGCATGGATAATTTGTGGTCGTGATCTTAATGAATACCACGATTATCTTTGGTAGTAGTCGTGGATAATTTGTGGTGGTGATCTTAATGAATACCACGATTATCTTTGGTAGTAGTAGTGCATGGATAATTAAGTGGTCGTGATCTTAATGAATATCCTTGGCATGTAGTGCGGGGATGATTCGATGATATGGATTAATTATTGAAATTTGAGTCTCGTGATGAAATATTAATCCATGGATGTAGTAAAAAGTCGTCTTTTGGTAGTAGTGCGTTGATAGACTTGGTATGATTATGACCCGCAGTTATTCGGTATAATCATGGTAGTAATTGAAAACACGAATATCCTTGGCGATGGTGCATGGATAATTCGTGGTTGTAATCTTATTAAATTTGAGTCTCGATATTATTGGTTTTTCTGATTTGTATATCTTTGGCTTTGTAGTGCAAGAATGAATTGTTAATGAATATCTTTGGTAGGATTGCAAAAATGAATTTAATGTTTTCAACGATAAAGGTATTGAGGTATCTGACCTCTTTATCATACCGGTATGTACCACTAATTTGAGGCGAATTCCATAAGGAGGGAGATTGTGAGACCCGATTTTTATCGATAAAGATTTAAATTTTGTTGAAATAATTTTTTTAATATTATGGTGTGAATTTGAGATAATATTATAGTTGTGGGTAGTATTTATAAATTTTGCAAAGTATCACAGTGGTTATATTATATTCGATTGGTCGGGGAATATTCGGTTTAGCGAGGGAATATTAAATACAATGGCTCAATCATTGGTGGACCTAGCAAAATTATTGTCGGATTGAAAAGCGACAAAAATATTTTATTGAAATAACGGCGGAAGTTTTCTGGTAGTTCTTGTTGAACTACTCGGTAGTAAAAATGCGATGTCGTGTGGTTGCGTAGTAGCTTGCGGTATTGATTATTGATGCTTATGTGAGAAGTCACTCGGTTTGATTCCATTATTGTCGATTAATAATATGAATTATTATAGCGATAATGACGTTTTGTTTTATTCGTATTATTAGCGTAATAAAAGCGAAACATCTTTATATAAAATAGAATACTTTATTAAAGTTATTACATAAATAGAATATATTATATTTTATTTTTAGTGTTGCGTAGTGTTTTGCGTAGTGTTTTGCGTAGTGTTTTGCGTAGTGTTTGCATAGTAAAATGTTTTTATATAAATAGAATATATTATATTTTATTTAAAAGATTTTTCTTTAAATATGGATAGTCAGTTAAAGTAAATCAATCTGGATAGTTCATGGATTAATTCTTATGCATTCCATTTTCTATAAATAGAAGCTCGTTCCTTCATTATTTTCTTACGAATTCATTGAAACTACAGAGAGAGAAATTATAGAGAGAGCTATAGAGAAAATTATAGAAAGAAGAAGAGTGTATACCTTACTTCTTTCTTTGATATTCGGTTCTTTTACGGTGAGGGTATTATTTGTTGTACGCGTAAAGGGTGTTATTCTTTTTTCTTCTTGAAGAGAACTTACATTATTCCATTCATTATTATTACATTGGAATAACTTTTGTAAAAGTGGTATACCTATACATAACTTTGTATCTCTGGCGTACCTATACTTGGTGAAATCCTTATGTTATTCCATTCTTATTATTACTTGGAATACTTTTGTTGGAATAACTATACTGTATCTTTTATTATTACATTTGGAACATCTTGGTGATCTTTTTACAGGACATTTTATTATTACATTGGAACATCACATGCATGTGTTTTACAGGGACTGGTTAAAATCTTTATCATTACATTGGAATATCTATCATGTGTTTTACAGGATGCAGTTCCATCTTTATTATTACATTGGAACATCACATATCCGATTGTGAATTTCACGACACTGGTTAGATTATTATTATTACATTGGAATAACATACATCTGCAATCCGCATGCGTGGTGATTTCTTTTGTTATTCCATTCTTTATTATACCCGGTTGGTTAAAACTTTGACTTATACTCCATGAAATTAGTAGAATATCCTTGATATTTGCGTTTCATCGATATCTTTTCATGGAAATATTCTTGATCATTCTTGAATTTTACTACTCTAAAGCAGCGATATCATGTTGACAATTTGGGCGTTAATAATTCATGGATTAAATAATTCTTGAACTTGTTTTATTGAATTATTATGTCATTGTCATCATCCTCGTGTTATATTATGTTATCTTTGGCTTACGTGCGTAGATGAACTTAGTATGATTATGACCGAGGGATCATTCGGTATAATCATGACTTGATATAAATGATGTGTGAAAAAGTCCTCGGTGGCACTGTAATGCGATGATGGATAGTTTTTGGTATGATTATGACCGGGGGTGATTCGGTATAGTCATGACCATTGATAATTTGATGAAAATCCTTGGCCAAGTAGTGCGGGGATGATTAGATGTGGTGGTTTATTTATTAAAAGTGAGTCTTAGTGATAAAATTGATGAAAACCTTTTAAAACCTAAAAGATAGTAGACTTTATTTTCTCTTGACTCTTTTAATGGATTGCTTATTAAGCTACTTGATTAAGCTGGTTGTCTATTGTATTTTATCGGTTTAACCTTTTTTGAAGGCTAATGATAATTTATTACGCATTATCTTAGTCGTAATATTTCTTCTTGGGCTAGTTGAGCTCACCCTTTCTTTCCTTTATTCTCTTGAGGAAATGAGAACATAATTTGAGACGAGTCGGGGAGCGAAGTAATGGTCAGGAGGATAGCATTAGTAGTCCTCATTTAATACGTGAAATAGTGTGATAATAGTTGTAATGAGGACTCCTTTTGAGTTTGTATAATATCTAGTAGACAATATTTGTATTCAAACTCACGGTTTATGTCGTATTGTACCACGGCAGTTATATTAATAAGTTGTATTTGAATTTATGTACCATGTAAGTGGCGACCCAAGATGGGTGGCGTATACTAATTTTGGGCGTCACGATTTTTATGTTGATAATCTATTTCTTTCTCCATTTGGTTATCATTATTATAATTAATTTGCTTATTATTTACGATATGATCCATGGTTGTGATCCTCGTAAATTGATCATACTCGTTATCTAGATTAACGATAATAATTGAGCCCAATGACATCTGAAGAATAGAGAAAATTTAAGAGAAATATTATCTTGGCGTATCTAGGGTTTGATGATAACCTCTAGAAACATCAAGTAATGAGTCATGTCTTATCATTTATCTGACATTGAATGAGGTCTGTAAGCACAGATAACTTCTGCAATGAATAAATGCTAAGACATTAATCATGTTGTTACTTGCTCGGTCTAATAAACTCCACTTCCTTCGTATAATTAACTTCAAGGAAAGTATTTGTCATTAAATATTTACAAGCGTCTCGAACGTGTTGAGTGCGAGGTTTGGATGAATTATTATCTTGGAGATATCCCACCCAAATAAATGGGTGAGAACATATTATTTTACAAAAATGTGAACATACTAAATCTCTTCTCTGAGAAAAATGAGCTAAACATCGAAATATTGTAGCTTTGCTGAGAAGAAAAATGGAACTATGAAAAGGATAATTCTGAATTAGTCTGCTTTCCCGACTAAAATCGTTAATATGATGAAAGATCTGATCTATTTATTAGCGGCGGAAATAATAATTCATTAGAAGAGTTAAGTAGAGAATCAAACTACTATCTTACATGTATGAATTTAAAAGTTCATCGTCTATCTTTTATCCTGTAACATCAATCGATATACATACGGAATCAAATATTCATCTTTTTGCTCTTCTGAGGCGAAGATATTCATCGATTAATTCGTATTGTTTCAAAAAATAAACACTGTTCATCTTTTACTTCTCTGAAAGATATTCTTTTGCCTTCTGGGCGAAATATTCTTGAAATCATTCATCTTTTTCTTCTGGCCAAAGATATTCAATAATATCATCATTTAAGGTGAGGATGATGAAAAATATTTTTTTAAAAGCGAATCGGTGAAACAAAATGAATGAGGATTAAGGATTAAGGATTAGTACTTTGTTTTATCCACGTCAAAAATACCTCAAAAATAATCATAGTGGTGTAAAATTTGAGAATGATCAAAACATGGATCTGATCGAAAGCTAGTATCAGAATATAGATTTTTTAGAAAAAAGAAAATTTTAAAATAATTTTCATTTTTAGATGAATAGTATCGTGAAGTAATATAGTAAGTAAAATAGAAATTCACAAAAAACATATCGTGAATAGTATCGTGAATAGTATAGTAACGTGAATAGTAACTCATGAATAGTAACCAGAGCATGAAAAGTTCCAAATTTGATAAAAACTTGAGATCGATATTTGACATAATGATATTGAAGAAATAATATCATTTTGAAAAAAATAATATCCACTTACCTCGAAAGATCAGTCTTACAAATTGAAACAGGATATAGGCTATGACTTGAACTTGCATAGTATAGCAATACTCAAAGTATACTCAAAATACTCACAAGAATATCGCTCGATAATATAGAGAGAAAACTTGATTTACGGTGTGATTTTCAATTCTAACCTAAGCACCTATTTATAGGAAATTGCTTAGAACACGAAAGCGAGAAAATTTAATATAATATTAATATATATAATTTTTTCCTACATACTCAAAAATCTGAATTCAGCTCATTTCAACACATGTTAACCAAGGCCCACCAAACAATCAAAAAACGTTTTTATTAATTTAAAATATTTTAAACTTCCAAAAATCAATTATTTGAACTTGGAACTTGATAATTCATAATAAATAGCCCTTTTATCGGAAAATTGAATCTCTTTGATTTTTTATAGGAAATTCAATTCTCTACAACTGCGAGAAGAAAGTTTTTCCAAATTCAAACAGAAATTGGCCAAGAAATCCACAAGCAGGCGATTTTCTGGTATAATCAAATTTCGATCGATAAATGGGGTCCGCAAACATGTTTAACATGTTTTAAACATTTATTGCAACAAAAATACTCTTCCTCCTCGTATACTCATATATCCCACATTCGTTGTAAAAATATCACCATTATTATATTATTAAAATATAATAATATATTTAAATGAATTATTTTATCGGAAAAAGATAAAATTTTAATTTTCAACAATTGTCATTTTAAAAATTTTCTCCATCTATATCCACATAAAATCAATATTTTCCTCATCATATGAATCAATAATTAATTATTCACAAATAATATTCTGAGAATCACTGATATTGTGATGAGGCGGTTCAAGGGAAGAGGGGCTTTCGATAAATTTTCTCTCTCTTTGGCGCATGATTAGGTGACCAAACCTCTCCTTAAGCGAGAACTTTCTAGACATTGCCAATAATGTTATCTAATAATATTATTAGGATAATATGAATTATTAGCCGATAATAAAAAATCTTGTGTAATGACAATTATTGAAACAATGATGATATAAAATATCAATATGACAATTATTAAATCGATAAAATAAAATCTTTGAGCAGTAATTACTGTAACCATTATTGAGTAGTGCCTTCTTACGTAAGAATCGATAATTGGTGCAATCTGGTGTCTTCTTGTGTTTTAACCGCAAGTATTTTAGTGTGTTTTACTTGGGTACAACTTCTGGTACAACTTATTATTTTATAGGTATACATCACCCATTACGAGTTGTCGATACATACATGAAAAACAACTACAACTTTTATTATACAACAATGTGAGTTTGTGAGTTTGAATACAAATATTATCTTCTGTGAACAATATCTATACTCAAATAAATCCTCATCACATTTATTGATACATTATTTTACAAAAATGGTGAGGACTACTAAACAACTCTCTCTAAAACCTTCATTCCATTTTGAGCTCGTCTACGTACTATTATATTCTCGCCTCACGAGAAGAAAAATGGAACAAAAAGGAAAAGGGTGAGCTCACTAGCCCGATAAAAAGAATATTATGACTAAGATAATATACAACAAATTATCGTTAGTCTTGACGAGGAAAAATCTAATAGAATCTGATAAATGACAAATTTTAAATCAATATTCGCATGGTGAAATAATAATTCATTAGAAGAGTTAAGTAGAGAATGCAAACTACTATCTTCTTATGTATGAATTTAAAAGTTCATAAATCTATCTTTTATCACTGTAACATCAATCGATATATATACGGAATCAAATATTCATCTTTTACTCTGGGCGAAGATATTCAAGATATTCATCGATTAGTCGTGTTAAATTCATCTAAACTTTTTTTCATCTTTTTCTACGGGCGAAAGATATTCTTGAAATCATTCATCTTTTTACTTCTGGGCCAAAAGATATTCAATAATATCATCATTTAAGGTGGATGATGAAAAATATTTTTAAAAAAGCGAATCGGTGAAACAAAAAATGAGGATTAAGGATTAAGGATTAGTACTTTGTTTTATCCACGTCAAAAATACCTCAAAAATAATCATAGTGGTGTAAAATTGAGAATGATCAAAACATGGATCTGATCAAAAAGCTAGTATCGAATAGATATTTTAGACGAAAGAAAAACGAAAAGAAAAATTTTCGTGAATAGTTTTATCGTGAATAGTAATCAGAGCACCAAAAGATAGAAATTTAGTGAATGAATAAATATCGTGAATCGTCGTGAATAGTAATAGTCGTGAATAGTATCGTGTGAATAGTAACTCGACATGAAAAAGTTTCAAATTTGATAAAAACTTGGATCGATATTTGACATAATGATATTGAAGAAATAATATCATTCTGAAAAAAATAATATCCACTTACCTCGAAGATTAGTACTTCTTAAATTTGAAACAGGATATAAAGGCTATGACTTGAACTTGCAGTATAGTATAGCAATACTCAAAGTATACTCAAAATACTCACAAGAATCGCTCGATAATATAGAGAGAAAACTTGGTTTACGGTGTGATTTTCAATTCTAACCTAAGCACCTATTTATAGGAAAATGCTTTAGAACACGAAAGCGAGAAAATTTAATATAATAATAATATTATATATATAAATTCCTCGCCCATCTTATAAATCTGAATTCAGCTCATTACACACACATATGTACCAACTAAAAAAAAAAAAACGTTTTTTTTAATTTAAAATAATTAAAACTTCAAAAAATCAATTATTTGAGAACTTGAACTTGATAATTCATAATAAATAGCCCTTTTATCAGAAAATTTGAATCTCGCGAGTTTTTTATAGGAAATTCAATTCTCAACAACTTTGAGAAGAAAGTTTTCCAAATTCAAAGCGAAATTATAAAAGAAATCCACAAGCAGAGGCGATTTTAATTTATAATCAAATTTCGGTCGATAAATGGGGTCCGCAGAGCATATTTAACATGTTTTAAACATTTATTGCAACAAAAATACTCTTCCTCCTCGTATACTCATATATCCCACATTCGTTGTAAAAAAATATCACCATTATTATATTATTAAAATATAATAATATATTTAAATAATTATTTTATCGAGAAAAAGATAAAATTTCAATTTTCAACAATTGTCACATTAAAATTTTCTCCATCTATATCCACATAAAATCAATATTTTCTCATCATATGAATCAATAATTAATTATTCACAAATAATATTACTGAGAATCCTGATGATATTGTGATGAGGCGGTTTCAGGAAGAGGGGCTTTCGATAAAAATTTCTCTTCTTGGTGGCCTATGATTAGGTGACCAAACCTCTCCTTAAGCGAGAACTTTCTAGACATTGCCAATAATGTTATCTAATAATATTATTAGGATAATATGAATTATTGCCGATAATGAAAAATCTTGTGTAATGACAATTATTGAAAACAATGAATGAATAAAATATCATATGACAATTATTAAATCGATAAATCGATAAAATCTTTGAGCGATAATTCTTTGTAACCATTATTGAGTAGTAGTGCCTTCTTACGTAAGAATCGATAATTGGTGCGATCTGGTGTCTTCTTGTGTTTTAACCCAAGAGTATTTTAACGGTATTACTTGGTAACAACTTCTGTTATTATTTTTTAAACAACTTATATTTGTCGTTTTTTTTTCTTCATCGATCGCTTTTTAGTTATGGGGCCCCCACAAAGGCTTTGCTTGTGTGTAAATACGAATATTCCCAAGCGATCTGAATATTCCACGACCAAACGAATATTCAAACAATGATGAATATTTTATAACCACTTGCTTATTTTGAAATATTTGCGTATTTTACCCCTAACTATCCACATTAATCAAATCAACCCTTACTATTTCAAAATAATAAATAGAAAATTAAATTTCATTAATAATAAGTTGGGGTCTTCTGACCTCCCTCCTTATGAAATTTTCGTCCTCGAAATTGGCGTACGTACACAGTGTTTGAAAAGGTGAGGATACCTCGCTTTCATTTAGTTTCAATTCGGTCATTTCCTCTATAGCATGATTCCTCCACAAAACTTTAACTTGTGGGTATGACCTTTCTTGGCGTGGGACATGCTCCTTCTATCAAGATCTTTGTGGTACCTCCTCATACGTTAAGTCTTGGCTATCTCGTCGGTTCTAACTTTCTATAGCGTGGTTGGGTCTTTCATATATTCTGAAATGCGGATATATGAAACACATTATGAACACGAGACATACTCGGAGGAGAATGCAGTGAGTACATAGGCTACATTTCCTACTCGGTCGAGAATTTGAAATGGACCCGATAAATCGTGGATTGAGCTTTCCTCTCTTCCCAAATCTTGTAACTCCCTTCCATGGAGCGACTTCATGACAATCATGATCCCCTATACTAAATTCCCGTCCTTTCGATGAAGATCGCATAACTCTTTTGTCGATCTTGTGTCTTGGTTTGTATCGTATCGTTGTCGAATCATTTGGATCTTTTTGGTAGTCATACGTACTAACTTTCGGGTCCCAACAATGTTGCTTCACCCACCTCATCCCAACATATTGGAATTTTTTTTTCGTCCATATAATGCTTGAATGGAGCCCACACTATACTTGCACGATAAGCTTTGTTGTTGTAGGAGAATTCCTGATGGTAAATACTTATCCAAGCGCCCTTGAAGTCAGGACCACGAGTCTTAATAGATCTTGAGAGTTTGAATAGTCTCTCGATTGTCCGTCTGGTTTGAGGATGGTATCGAACTAAATAAATAAATCCGTGCCCGTAGCTTTTTTTGCAAGCTAACCCGAAAATCTTGAAGTGAATCTTGGGTCGCGATCAAAACTATGGATCTTGGCATGCCATACTGACCTCACAATCTCATTCACGTACATACTAGCAAGGCGTTCGAGGAATAAGTCTCCGTGTCGGCAAGAAATGAAAGCGGACTTGGTTAATCTATCAACAGATAACCCAAATAGCATTGATGCCTTGAAAGCTTAGTAGGGAAGAAAATGCTTGAAATCCATGGTAATGTGTTCCCACTTCCATTTTGGAATCTCAAGTGGTTGCAGCGGACCCTTAGGTACTAGATGCTCGCCTTTACGTTGACAAGTTAAACACATTGAGATAAACTTTGCAATCTCTCTCTTCGTATTGTTCCACCAAAATGTATGTCGAAGATCACGATACATTTTAGTACTTCGAGGATGGATTGCAAATGGTGTATTGTGTGCCTCCATCATAATCTTGTACTTCAAATCAGTCGTTAGGAACCTGAAGTCTAGAGTGGACTCGAAGAAGTATTCCTTCTTCATCGATTCTCGCTTAGGAATAGCTCCTTCTTGTCTTTCTTCTTACGCGCGCGCATTTCTCGGGATTCGGTGGCTTGAAGCGACCTTAACTTTTTCTATTAAAGTTGGCTCTGTCGTATACTTGACATCATCGCACTCGTTCCGCATATGATCTTCTACTCAGTAGCGCGTCGGCTACCACGTTAAGCTTTTCGGGGATGGTATTGAATAGTGTGGTGGTAGTAGTCTTTCGATAGCTCGAGCAGCGTCATTGCCGCGTGTTGAGTTCTTTTTGAGTGAAGAAATATTTAAGGCTTTTATGGTGCGAATATATCTCCACTTTCTCCCCATATAGATAGTGCCTCCATATTTTTAGCAGCGAAAAGCATTGCTTGACTCTAGATCATGGTAGGATAATTCTCTCTCATACTCTTTAAGTTTGTCGCATGAGGCATAGGCTATGACTTTCCCCGTTGCATGAGAACACATCCTAACCCTTTGCACGAAGCATCATTTGTAGATAACAAATCCATCGAACGGATGGTATTGTTAGAACAGTCTTAGAAATAAGTCTCCTCTTAAGCTCTTGGAAACTCTTCTCGCATTCTTCGCTCAAGCGAATTTTGTATCCTTCAGAGTTAAATTTGAGTTAATGGAGTAGCGATTAGAAAACCCCTTCCACGAATCTCAGATAATAATAATTAAGCTAAAAAAAAAGCTTCGTACTTGATCGCAAAGCCGGTTGCTCGACTTTGTATTGCTTGATCTTGGCGGATCAGCGGATACTCCGTGTTTTGACACCGCGTGCCCGAAAAATGCTACTTCCTCAAGCGAACTCGCATTTCTTCAATTTGGCATATAGTTTGTTTTTCACGAAGCCTTTGGAGTACCGACTTCAAATGGTGCTCATGATCTTCACGACTTTTGGAATATATGAGGATGTCATCAATAAAAACAACAACGAATTGATCAAATATTCCTTGAATACTCGGTTCATCATATCCATGAAAAAGCGCGGGAGCATTAGTTAGTCAAAGAAAGACATGACTAAAATTCATAATGCCCGTCCCAGGAGTTAAAAGCGGTCTTTGGAATATCCTCGATTCTAATCTTGGTGATGATATCGAGCGAAGATCGATTTTTGAAAAAATTGTGCCCCTTACATTTGGTCAAACAAGTCACGATACGAGGTAGAGGATACCTATTCTTGATGGTGACATGGTTCGATTCAGATAGTCGATACTGAAAGTCGCATACTCCGTCTTTCTTCTTTCTTCTGAATAAAAAGCAGGAGCACCCCGAGGAGATGTCTTGGGCCAGATGAAAAAGCAGATGTCCAACAATTCACTGTAGTTGGACCTTTAACTCTGAAGTTGATAGGAGCCATTCGATATGGGGTTTTAGAAATGGGCTTTGTGCGGGTTTGAGATCGATAAAGAATTGACTTCACGTTACGGGGTAGGCAGGGAAGTTCTTGAAATCGTCGGGAAAGTCGATATAATGACGGGAATATTATTCAAATTTGGCGTGTCTTTATTCAAATCCATAACATGGGCTAAGAAAGCTTGACATCAGTTTTTGATAAGCGAATAGCTTTATGATTAGATATGCGGTGATTGATTTTAATGGTTTAGTTGCTTGAATTAAATACAATGGGTTGGTTAGGAATATGAAAACTAATGACCTTACGAAAACAATCAATTTTGGCATGATGAGTAGTTAAACGATCGATCCCTAAAATCACATCAAAAGCAAGTATCTTTAAAGAGATAAAGGTGACGGGTAAGGTGATGGTGCTGACTTGAATCAAACAAGATTTATAAGCGAGTGGATGTGATGAAAGTTTCTCTAGCGGAGTTTCCACGAGATAGGTCGAAGTCTAATTTCTCGGTCGAGTTTAAGCGTTGAGCACATGCGGAGGAGAGATAAATGAATGGGTATACCGGTATCAAGTAAGGTATAAACTTATGAGAATTTATAAATAGCTTACCGTGATCACCTCGTTTGGGTTTCTCGCATTTTGACCGATCACTGACAAAGCGCTCTTCCGGAATCGTTGACTTTGACTTTTACGGGGACGATCTTTGAGAGTCAAAGTCCCCATTGAACTAGGTTTTATTCTGTGTCTGATCTCGGCGATATGTCCTTCCTTTCCACAATTATAGCATACCTTTGTTGTGGCGGTTTGTTTGGTGATATGTCCCTCTTTTCGCATTTATAGCATATAATGGGTGGTCGTTCTCCTCCCTTAGAACCGATTCTTTCTTTAAACGCTTTGTCGTCTTCACATAGTCGTTGTTAAATCTCCTCTTTTAAAATCTCTCTCGACTCGCTTCTTTATTTTCATGGCCATGATTACCACGGAGTGGTTACCATTTTTTGTCCGTCTCTTTTTCTTTCTTTCTCATTTGGTTATCATTATTACATTATTACTTTATCTATCGATGCGATCTGGTTATGGTCCCTCGGTTGGCCATATACTCGTTATCTCGCTCTAATAATTGAGCCACATTTACAACATCGAATAGAGAAAATTTATGAGAAATGAGATATTGGCGTATCTTGGGGTTTCAAACCTCTAGAAGAAACATCCGCGTCATCGTTCCTCATTCTCCACTGAATGAGGTCTGAACTGGATAACTCTGCAAACTTTGCCTCGTCTTTGAGACACCGTCGTGTTGTTTTGTTCTAATCGATGAACTCCACTTCCTTCGTATAGCGAACACTTCGGAAGGAAAGTATTTGTCATTAAATAATTCTGAAAGCGTCTCCAGAGACATCTTTGAGTTGGTAATTTGGATGGAGTGCAACTTCTGAGACTCCCACCGATGATGCGCCTGCCTCGCCCACGGAACATAAAGGTGGCGAATGGAACTTACATTCCTCCGTGCATCCCGAGACATCGAATATCTTGGTAATTTGCTTGACCCGTATTTTTCGCCGTGATCGGATCGGCTTTCCCTTAAATTACGGTGGTCCTGACTCTTTGAGCTTTGCCTTGTTTTGTGTGACTTGTGTAATTGCTATCATTTCCTCTCTGTATTTTGAACACGAGTCTCCTAAATGCGATTTTGCGCATGAGCAAAAAGCTTCTAAACATCCCTCGTTCATCATCGCTTTCGGTGGTGTTGTTCGCGGGAGGAACATTGCCCGACTGTTGCACGTTCTCCTCGTTGGTGAGTCTGAGGCGTCTCCCACGGTCTCATTTCCATTGTTAATATTCTCGATCGACATTCTCAAATCATGTCGTAAAACAAGGGTTAATTAAGAAATCAATATATCACATAATATCCTATATCTTGACCGACTAACAAATAAGCTTAGGTAGGGGACACCTTTAGCGAAGGATTTACTCGTCTCTCCCCTCTAGATTTCTATTCCAGATCTCGCTTGGAGATCATATCCCTAAGCTACGATACCAGTTGTGGCGCCCCCAAAATAGGTATACATCACCCATTACGAGTTGTCGATACGTGATGCGAAACAACTACAACTTTATTATTACAATGATAAAAGCGTGAGTTTGAATACAAATATTATCTTACAGACAATATCTATACTCAAATAAATCCTCATCACATTTATTGATACATTATTTTAAAAAATGGTGAGGACTACTAAACAACTCTCTCTAGAACCTTCATTCCATTACCCCAGGCTTCGTACTATATTATATTACGCGCCTCACGAGAAGAAAAATGGAACAAAAAGGAAAAGGGTGAGCTCAGACTAGCCCGGTAAAGAATATTATGACTAAGATAATATCTGACAAATTATCGTTTAGTCTTGACGGGGAAAAATCTAATAGAATCTGATAGCAATGACAAATTTTAAATCAAATATTATGGTGAAATAATAATTCATTAGAAGAGTTAAGTAGAGAATGCAAACTACTATCTTACATGTATGAATTTAAAAGTTCATAAATCTATCTTTTTATCCTGTAACATCAATCGATATATATACGGAATCAAATATTCATCTTTTCATCTTTACTCTGGGCGAAGATATTCATCGATTAGTTCGTATAAATCTAAACACACACATTTCATCTTTTTCTCGGACAAAGATATTCTTGAAAGAA
Source organism: Panax quinquefolius (assembly GCA_020205615.1). NCBI lineage: Eukaryota > Viridiplantae > Streptophyta > Magnoliopsida > Apiales > Araliaceae > Panax > Panax quinquefolius. The sequence goes on from CM035152.1 coordinate 2,634,486, forward strand.
ATCATTCATCTTTTTTTCTACGGGCCGAAGATATTCAATAATATCATCATTTAAAATGAGGATGATGAAAATATTTTAAAAAAAAAGCGAATCGGTGAAAAAAATAGTGAGGATTAAGGATTAAGGATTAGTACTTTGTTTTATCCCGTCAAAAATACCTCAAAAATAATCGTAGTGGTGTAAAATTGAGAATGATCAAAACATGGATGGATCTGATCAAAGCTAGTATCGAATAGATATTTTGAGACGAAAAGAAAAATTTTTGATGAATTTTAGATGAATAGTATCGTGAATATAATATCGTGAATATAATCAGACACCAAAGATAGAAATTGAATATCTTCGTGTAGTAAATAGTATCGTGAATAGTCGTGAATAGTATCGTGAATAGTAACTGAAGATGAATAGTAACCAGGCATGAAAAAGTTTCAAATTTGATAAAAACTTGGATCGATATTTGACATAATGATATTGAAGAAATAATATCATTTGAAAAAAATAATATCCCTTACCTCTCGAGATCGAGTACTTCTAAATTTGAAAACAGGATATATAGTCTATGACTTGAACTTGCATAGTATAGCAATACTCAAAGTATACTCAAAATACTCACAAGAATAAACTCGATAATATAGAGAGAAAACTTGGTTTACGGTGTGATTTCAATTCTAACCTAAGCACCTATTTATAGGAAAATCTTTAGAACACGAAAGCGAGAAAATTTAATATAATATTAATATATATATATAAATTTTTCTAGCGCCAACTGAAGAGATGATCTGAATTCAGCTCATTAACACACAAATAGCCCAAAAAAAAAAAGTTTTTTTTATTAAAAAAATAATTAAAACTTCAAAAATCAATTATTTGAACTTGAACTTGATAATTCATAATAAATAGCCCTTTTATCGGAAAATTTGAATCTCGCGAGTTTTTTATAGGAAATTCAATTCTCTACAACTTTGCGAGAAGAAAGTTTTCCAAATTCCAAGCAGAAATTGGTAGAAATCCACAAGCAGGCGATTTTACAATTTATAATCAAATTTCGATCGATAAATGGGGTCCGAGACATGTTTAACATGTTTTAAACATTTATTGCAACAAAAAAATACTCTTCCTCTCTCGTATACTCATATATCCCACATTCGTTGTAAAAATATCACCATTATTATATTATTAAAATATAATAATATATTTAAATAATTATTTTATCGAGAAAAAGATAAAATTTCAATTTTCAACAATTGTCACATAAAAATTTTCTCCATCTATATCCACATAAAATCAATATTTTTCTCATCATATGAATCAATAATTAATTATTCACAAATAATATTACTGAGAATCATGATATTGATGAGGCGGTTCAGGAAAGGGGCTTTTTCGTAAAATTTCTCTCTTCTTGGTGGCATGATTAGGTGACCAAACCTCTCCTTAAATGCAGAACTTTCTAGACATTGCCAATAATGTTATCTAATAATATTATTAGGATAATATGAATTATTGCCGATAATGAAAAAATTGTGTGTAATGACAATTATTGAAACAATGAATGATATAAAATATCAATATGACAATTATTAAATCGATAAAATCTTTGAGCGGTAATTCACTTTGTAACCATTATTGAGTAGTGCCTTCTTACGTAAGAATCAATAATTGGTGCAATCTGGTGTCTTTCTTGTGTTTTAACCACATAGAGTATTTTAACGGTATTACTTGGTAACAACTTCTGGCTGTAGATTATTTTTTTAAACAACTTATATTTGTCGTTTTCTTCATCGATCGCTTTTTAGTTATGGGGCCCACATGGGCATTTGCTTGTCGTAAATACGAATATTCACAAAGCGAGTAAGAATATTCCACGACCAAACGAATATTCCCAAACAATGATGAATATTTTATAACCACTTGCTTATTTTGAAATATTTGCGTATTTTACCCCTAACTATCCACATTAATCAAATCAACCCTTACTATTTCAAAATAATAAATAGAAAATTAAATTTCATTAATAATAAGTTGGGGTCTTATTAGATGTTGATCATTTTGTGTCAACATTGATTCCTCCATAAAACTTTAACTTGTGGCTATGACCCTTATCTAATACATATTTATATCTAAAAATTTGAGCTTCTTCTACTTAAAAATACTGTATTCATAGGCTACATTTTAAAGAATTTGAAATGGACCAATAAATCGATAACTCTTTTTCTTCCCAAATCTTGTAACTCTGGAGCTAGATGCAACAATGACATACTAAATTGGCGCCCCCCAAAATAGGTATACATCACCCATTACGATACGTTGTCAATACATAATGCTTGTGGCGCCCCAAAATAACTACAACTTTATTATTACAACAATAAAACTTTATGAGTTTAAATACAAATATTATCTTAAAGACAAATATATCTATACTCAAATAAATCCTCATCACAATTATTGATACATTATTTTACAAAAATGGTGAGGACTACTAAACAACTCTTTCTAAACCTTCATTCCATTACCCAGGCTAGTACTACTCGTATATTCTAGCCTCACGAGAAGAAAAATGGAACAAAAAAAGGAAAGGGGTGAGCTCAACTAGCTCGATAAAGAATATTATGACTAAGATAATATACAACAAATTATCGTTAGTCTTCACGAGGGAAAAATCTAATAGAATCTGATAGACAACAAATTTTAAATCAATATTACATGTGAAATAATAATTCATTAGAAGAGTTAAGTAGAGAATGCAAACTACTATCTTTATGTATGAATTTAAAAGTTCATAAATCTATCTTTTATCCTGTAACATCAATCGATATACATCGGAATCAAATATTCATCTTTGCACTTCTGGGCGAAAGATATTCATCGATTAATTAAGTATTCATTTAAACACTGTTCATCTTTGCACTACTGGGCCAAAGATATTCTTGAAATCATTCATCTTTTGCACTCTGAGGCCAAAAGATATTCAATAATATCATCATTTAAGGTGAGGATGATGAAAAATATTTTAAAAAAAGCGAATCCGGTGAAACAAAATGACAAGGATTAAGGATTAAGGATTAGTACTTTGTTTTTTATCCATGTTCAAAAATACCTCAAAAATAATCATAGTGGTGTAAAATTGAGAATGATCAAAACATGGATCTGATCAAAGCTAGTATCGAGGAATAGATATTTTGGACGAAAAGAAGAAATTTTATTTTTAATTGAATAGATAAGTGAATATCGTGAGTATCGTGAATAGTCTTAGTATCGTGAATAGTAACTCAGACACCAAAAGATAGAAATTCCACAAAAAACATCTTCACGCTTCGTGAATAGTACTCGTGAATAGTAACTTCGTGAATAGTAATCGTGAATAGTAACTTCGTGAATAGTAACTTCGTGAATAGTAACTCATGAATAGTAACCCAGAGCATGAAAAAGTTCCAAATTTGATAAAAGTTTCAACCAATATTTGACATAATGATATTGAAGAAATAATATCATTTGAGAAAAAAAATAACATCCCTTACCTCGAAAGATTAGTACTTACATTTGGAATCAGGATATAGTCTTTGAAGGAACTTGCATAGTATAGCAATACTCAAAGTATACTCAAAATACTCACAAGAATCGCTCGATAATATAGAGAGAAAACTTGAGTTTACGGTGTGATTTTCAATTCTAACCTAAGCACACCTATTTATAGGAAAATGCTTAGAACACAGAAAGTAGAAAATTTAATAAAATAATAATATATATATATATAAAATCTTTTCTAGCACACCTTTGAATCTGAATCATTCAGCACATTGTAACACATGCCTCACAACATGCAAAAAACGTTTTTCTTAAAAAAATATTTAAAACTTCAAAAATTAATTATTTGAGAACTTGAACTTCAATAATTCATAATAAATAGCCCTTTTATCAGAAAAATTGAATCTCATGAGTTTTTATAGGAAATTCAATTCTCTACAACTTTTGAGAAGAAAGTTTTCCAAATTCCAAGCAGAAATTGGCCGAAATCCACAAGCAGGCGATTTTTAAATTTATAATCAAATTTCGGTCGATAAATGGGGTCCATGACATGTTTAACATGTTTTAAACATTTATTTGCAACAAAAATACTCTTCCTCCTCATATACTCATATATCCCACATTCGTTGTAAAAATATCACCATTATTATATTATTAAAATATAATAATATATTTAAATGAATTATTTTATCGAGAAAAAGATAAAATTTTAATTTTCAACAATTGTCATTTTAAAAATTTTCTCCATCTATATCCACATAAAATCAATATTTTCCTCATCATATGAATCAATAATTAATTATTCACAAATAATATTCTGAGAATCCTGATATTGTGACGAGGCGGTTCAGGGAAGAGGGGCTTTCGATAAAAATTTCTTCTTCTTGGCGTATGATTAGGTGACCAAACCTCTCCTTAGAGCGAACTTTCTAGACATTGCCAATAATGTTATCTAATAATATTATTAGGATAATATGAATTATTGCTTCGATAATGAAAAAAATCTTGTGTAATGACAATTATTGAAAGCAACGACAATATAAAATATCAATATGACAATTATTAATCGATAAAATAAAATCTTTGAGCAGTAATTCTGTAACCATTATTGAGTAGTGCCTTCTTACGTAAGAATCAATAATTGGTGCAATACTGGTGTCTTTCTTGTGCAACAACAGCGTATTAGTGTGTTTTAACCAAGGGTATTCAACGATATTACTTGGTAACAACTTCTGCCGTTATTTTTAAACAACTTATATTTGTCGTTTTCTTCATCCAATCGCTTTTCAGTTATGGGGCCCACACATTGGTGCATGGTAAATACGAATATTCACAAGCGATCTGAATATTCCACGACGAACGAATATTCACGACCAAACGAATATTATAACCGACAACAATGAATATTTTATAACCCACTTGCTTATTTTGAAATATTTGCGTAATAAATTTACCCCTAACTATCCACATTAATCAAATCAACCCTTACTATTTCAAAATAATAAATAAGAGAAAATTAAATTTCATTAATAATAAGTTGGGGTCTTACACGTGGTTCGGGTCTTTCACATATTCTGAAATACGGATATGTGAAACACATTATGAACACTGAGACATACTCGGAAATGCTTAGTGAGTCTATAGGCTACATTTCCTACTTCGGGTCCCAACAATCCCAAATCTTGTAACTCCCTTCCATGGAGCTTCACCCACTCTTATCGTTGTCGAATCGTTTGGATCTTTACAATCATATCGGGTTGAGCGACACACTTTCGTCCATATAATGCTTCATATAATGGAGCTACACCTATACTTGCACGATAAGCTTGTTGTTGTAGGAGAATTCCACCAATGGTAAATACTTATCCCCAGCGCCCTTGAAGTCAGGACAGTCTTAATAAATCTTGAGTTTGAATAGTCCTTTTCGATTGTCCGTCCGTTTGGGGATGGTATGCCGAAGCCAATAAATAAATCCGTGCCCATAGCTTTTTGCAAGCTAACCCAAAATCTTGAAGTGAATCTTGGGTCACGATCAGAAACTATGGATACGGGCATGCCATGCAACCTCACAATCTCATTCACGTCACATACTAGCAAGACGTTCGAGTGAATAAGTCTCCGTGATCGGCAAAGAAATGAGCGGACTTGGTTAATCTATCAACAATAACCCAAATAGCATTGATGCCTTGAGAAACCATAGGAAGACCCGTGCTTGAAATCCATGGTAATATGTTCCCACTTCCATTTCGAATCTCAAGTGGTTGCAACGGACCCTTAGGTACTAGATGCTCGCCTTTACGTTGACAAGTTAAACACATCGAGATAAACTTTGCAATCTCTCTATTCATATTGTTCCACCAAAATGTATGTCGAAGATCACGATACATTTTAGTACTTCGAGGATGGATTGCAAATGGTGTATTGTGTGCCTCCATCATAATCTTGTACTTCAAATCGAGTCGTTAGGAACACAAAGTCTAGAGTGGACTCGAAGTATTCCTTCTTCATCAATTCTCGCTTAGGAATAGCTCCTTCTTGTACTTTTTCTTCTTCATGCGCATCGACTCTCGGGTCGGTGGCTTGAGCAACCTTAATTTTTCTACTAAAGTTGGCTCTATCTGTCGTATACTTGACATCATTGCTTTCGTTCCTGCATATGATCTTCTCTTCTATCAGCGTCGGCCTACCACGTTCGCACTTTCCCGGGATGGTATTGAATAGTGTGGTCGTAGTCTTTCAATAGCTCGAGCCAGCGTCATTGCCGCGTGTTGAGTTCTTTTTGAGTGAAGAAATATTTAAGGCTTTTATGGTGCGAATATATCTCCACTTTCTCCCCATATAGATAGTGCCTCCATATCTTTAAGCGTGAGCTTATTCATCGCTGACTCTAGATCATGAGTAGGATAATTCCTCTCATACTCTTTTAAGTTGTCATGAGGCATAAGCTATGACTTTCCACGTTGCATAAGAACACATCCTAACCCTTTGCACGAAGCATCATTTGTAGATAACAAATCCATCCAAACCGGATGGTATTGTTAGAAACAGTCTTAGAAATAAGTCTCTCTTAAGCTCTTGGAAACTCTTCTCGCATTTTTCACTCCAAGCGAATTTTGTATCCTTCCCGAGTTAGGCGAGTTAATGGAGTAGCGATTCGAGAAAACCCTTCCACGAATCTCCGATAATAACCAAATTTAAGCCCAAAAACTACGTACTTGATCCACAGACTTGGTTGCTCAACTTTGTATTGCTTCAATCTTGGCCGGATCAACGGATACTCCATGTTTCGACGACACCGTGCCCAAGGAATGCTACTTCCTCAAGCCGAACTCGCATTTCTTCAATTTGGCATATAGTTTGTTTTCACGAAGCCTTTGGAGTACCGACTTTAAATGGTGCTCATGATCTTCACGACTTTTGGAATATATAAGGATGTCATCAATAAAGACAACAACGAACCCGATCCAAATATTCCTTGAATACTCGGTTCATCATATCCATGAAAGCGCGAGAGCATTAGTTAATCAAGAAAGACATGACTAAGAATTCATAATGCCCAATGGGAAGTTCTAAAGGCGTCTTTGGAATATCCTCGATTCTAATCTTCAATTTGATGATATCGAGCGAAGATCGATTTTTGAAAAGAATTGTGCCCCTTGCAAATTGGTCAAACAAGTCATCAATACGAGGTAGAGGATACCTATTCTTGATGGTGACATGGTTCAATTCCGATAGTCAATACAAAGTCGCATACTCCCGTCTTTCTTCTTTACAAATAAAAACAGAGCACCCCGAGGAGATGTACTAGGACGAATGAAACCGATGTCCAACAATTCTGTAGTTGGACCTTTAACTCTGAAGTTCAATAGGAGCCATTCGATATGGGGTTTTAGAAAATGGGCTTTGTGCTGAGTTCAAGATCAATAAAGAATTCAACTTCACGTTACGGGGGGTAGACCGGGAAGTTCTTCGGAAATCGTCGGAAAGTCATATAACAACGGGAATATTATTCAAATTTGGCGTGTCTTTATTCAAATCCATAACATGGGCTAAGAAAGCTTGACATCCAGTTTTTCAATAAGCGAATAGCTTTATGATTAGATATGAGCGGTGATTGATTTTAATGGTTTAGTTGCTTGAATTCGTACAACGGGTTGGTTAGGAATATGAAAACTAACAACCTTACGAAAACAATCAATTTTGGCAATATGAGTAGTTAACCAATCAATCCCTAAAATCACATCAAAAGCAAGTATCTTTAAAGAGATAAGGTCAACGGGTAAGGTAATGGTGCCAACTTGAATCAAACAAGATTTATAAGCGAGTGGATGTGATGAAAGTTTCTCTAACGGAGTTTCCACGAGATAGGTCAAAGTCTAATTTCTCCGAGTCAAGTTTAAGCGTTGAGCACATGCGGGAGAGATAAATGAATGGGTAACCGGTATCAAGTAAGGTATAAACTTCGCAAGAATTTATAAATAGCTTACCCGTGATCACCTCGTTTGGGTTTCTCGCATTTTGACCGATCACAACAAATATTTCTTCCGGAATCGTTGACTTTGACTTTTTTCGGGGGACGATCTTTTGAGTCACCAAATCCCCATTGAACTAGGTTTCGCCACTGCATAATCTCGAGCGATATGTCCTTCCTTTCCATAATTATAGCATACCTTGAACGTACCCGGAATCAAAAGAATAGAACGTACCTAATTATCAAAAAAATGCGGATATTCCGCTCGAATAGACTCCTCCATCTCCCAAGTAGCTTCTCGCTCCGAATGGTTTTTCCACAATACTTTGACAAAAGGAATTGTCTTCCTCCTCATAATCTGTTCTTGACAATCTAGAATCGCCTCGGCTTCTTCCTCACAAGTAAGATCTTCTTGAATCTTATGTAACGGGTATTGCACAATATGAAGCGGATGATAGTTATATTTCCTTAACACCGAAACATGAAAGATATTATGCACATGAGATAACTGTGGAGGCAAAGCCACCCGATATGCCACTTCTCCAACTCTCTCAAGGACTTCAAAAGGGCCAATGAAACGCGGACTAAGCTTCACTTTCAAACCAAACCTTCGAACACCTTTCATTGGAGAAACTTTCAAAAACAAGTGTTCACCAGGCGTGAATTCAAGAGTCCTCCTATGAATATCAGCATAACTCTTTTGTCGCGATCTAGCTTCTTTCATTTTTTCTTTAGCCACTGCTACCTTTTCCGTAGTAATCCTAACCAAATCGGGTCCTTCTATTACCCTTTCTCCAACCTCATCCCAACAAGTCGGAGCTCGACACTTCTTACCATATAATGCTTCAAAAGGGGCCATACCAATACTAGCTTGCCAACTATTATTATATGCAAACTCCACCAAACTCAAATAATCATCTAAGTTTCCTGTCCACTCTAAAGCACAAGATCGCAACATGTCTTCTAATGTCTGTATAGTTCTCTCTGATTGTCCATCTGTCTGCTGGTAAAAAGTTGTACTATAGTTGAGTCGCCAAAGCTCGTTGAAATTCTTTCTAGAATCGAGAAGTAAACCGCGGATCCCGATCCGAAACAATAGAAACTGGTGTCCCATGAAGCCTAACAATCTCACGTTGAAAAATATCTGCTAACTTATTCACCGAAAAATCCTCACAATAGCTAGAAAATGTGCCGATTTGGTCAAACGATCCACTACCACCCAAATAACATCATTCTTTTTAAGAGTCCTCGGTAATCCAATCACAAAGTCCATCAAAATGTCATCCCATTTCCACACAAGAATCTCTAACTATTGTAACAAACCACCAGGCCGCTGATGCTAGATTTTCACTTGCTGACAAGTAAGACATTTACTCACAAATTCAGCCACATCCCTTTTCATTCCGCTCCACTAGAAATTCTCCTTCAGATCCTTGTACATCTTTGTAGACCCCAGATGAATAGAAAATGGCGAACTATGAGCTTTAGTCAACACTGCCTCACGAATCATTGGATCCACTGGAACACATAACCGTTTACGAAACCATATCACACATTGCTCATCAATGCGAAACTCTGACTGCCTACCTTCATCCATATTCTGCGCTACAGCCCACAACTCACCATCCTCCTTTTGGGCTTCTTTGATACGCAAAATAAGAAAAGATTCCACTTTCATACCTGCTACCAACCCATCAAAACCTCTAGCATATAGCTCCAAACCCACACACTCCATATCTGAGATAAGTTGAGGTTGTGTAACCAAGGCAGCTACACTCCCTGAACTTTTCTGACTAAGAGCATCTGCAACCACAGTAGCCTTACCAGGGTGATACTGAATCCTAGCATCATAATCCTTGAGAAGCTCCAACCAATGCCTCTGTCTCATGTTAAGCTCCTTCTGAGTAAAAATATATTTAAGGCTCTTGTGGTCGGTGAAAATGTCATAAGTCTCTCCATATAGATAGTGCCTCCAAATCTTTAGGGCAAAAATAACTGCTGCTAACTCCAAGTCGTGGGTAGGGTAATTTACCTCATAAGGTTTAAGTTGTCTGGAAGCATAAGCAATTACCTTACCATGTTACATCAAAACACACCATAATCCCTTCTTGGAAGCATCACTGTAAATCTAATAACCTCCTATCCCCGACGGTAATGTAAGCACTGGAGCCGACACAAGCCTCTTCTTAAGCTCCTCAAAACTTTTCTCACGTTCCTCATTTTACACAAACTTTGTACCCTTCTTTATCAACTGAGTTAATGGCAAAGCTAATAAAGAGAAACCTTCCACAAATGGTCTATAGTACCCTGCCAAACCCAAAAAACTCCTTACTTCAGTTACCATGGTAGGTCTTGGCTAATTAGTGATAGCCTCAACCTTCGCAGGATCCACCTTAATACCTTCAGCAGACACGACGTGACCCAAAAATGCTACATGTTCTAACCAAAACTGGCATTTGGAGAACTTAGCATATAACTTATTCTTCTGCAGAATCCCCAAAACAATACGAAGATGCTCTTCATGCTCCTCCTTAGACTTAGAATACACCAAAATATCATCAATGAAGACAATGACAAATTGGTCCAAATACTCGCTAAAACCCCGATTCATCATATCCATAAACACTTTCGGAGCATTAGTTAACCCAAATGACATCACTAAAAACTCATAGTGCCCATACCGAGTACGAATAGTTGTTTTTAAAATGTCCTCTTCCCTCACCCTCAACTGATGGTACCCCGACCTCAAATCTATCTTTGAGAAGAAATTTGCCCCTTGGAGCTGATCAAAAAGGTCATCTATCCGTGGTAATGGATATCTGTTCCTGATAGTGATCTGATTTAGCTCCCTATAATCTATACACAATCTCATAGATTCGTCCTTCTTCTTCACAAACAAGACTGGAGCACCCCATGGCGATACGCTCGGTCTAATGAATCCACGATCTAACAACTCCTGCAATTGTTCCTTCAACTCCTGAACTCTAATGGAGCCATCCTATAGGGTGCTTTAGAGATATGTTCCGCTCTGTGAATGATCTCAATAGTAAACTCAACTTCCTTGGCGGTGGCAATCTGGTAGATCTTAGGAAATACCTCAGAAATTCTAAAGACAACTAGATAGTCATCAAGTTCAGCTCATCCCTCGAGGTATCCTTTACATATGCCAAATAACAATCACGTCCCTTAGCAATCATTTTGCTCGCCTTCAAAGCTGAGATCAACTTTACAACACCATTCAGTTTGGAACATTGAAACTCGAATTCTGGAGCTTCTAAGGTTCCAAAAATAACCTTCCTTGCCTGACAATCAATAGTGGCTCGATGCTTACTCAGCCAATCCATACCCAAGATAATATCAAAATCATGCATCACCATCGGAAGTAAGTTAGCTGCGTACATCCTCCTCCCTAACTTCAAAGGACACTCGCGAAATTGCTCAGAAATAATCACAGAATTTCCCATCGGGGTAGCAATTGATAAATGAGGATCTAATATATGAGAAGATACTCCAAGATGACGAACAAATGAATGTGAAATAATAGAGTGTGTAGATCCAGTGTCAAACAAAACCGATGCCTCACGATTTCCTACAAGAAGGATGCCTGAAATAGTACCTGGTGCTTGGGCCGCCTGATTAGCTGTCAATGCAAATACTCTCCTACCAATGTTGCGCTGACCACCAATACCAGCATTACCGCCTCCCCCATTACCACGCTGAACTGTGCAGTCCCTTGCTCTATGTCCCATTTGCCCACATAAGAAACAAGCACCTGTCTCCCTATAGCATGCCCTACCAAAGATGATACCCACCATTAAGTAATAGATATGGGCCCAAGGGTGGAAGTGGCAAAAGGTTGGATTGCCCCCACCGCCGGCCCCGGATAACGCCTCAATTTGACCTCACATTGGCGATCTTGGTAAGACCCCAACTTATTATTAATAAAATTAAATTTTATCTATTTTTTATTTTGAAATAGTAAGGGTTGATTTGATTAATGTGGATAGTTATGGGTAAAATACGCAAATATTTCAAATAAGCAAGTGGTTATAAAATATTCGTTTGGTCGTGGAATATTAATCGCGTCGGGAATATTCGTGAATACTTGCATAGACATATTGTGGGCCCCATAACTAAAAGCGATTGGATGAAGAAAACGACAAGTATAAGTTGTTTATAAATAACGGCAGTAGTTATTTACAGATTAATATTTTGTTAAAATACCGATTGGTTAAAACAAGATAGCATACCAGATTGCACCAATTATTGATTCTTACGTAAAAAGGCACTACTCAATAATTGTTACAAGAATTATTGTTCGAAGATTTTATTTTATTGATTCAATAATTGTTGCGTTGATATTTTATATTCCGTTGTTTCAATAATTGTCATTACACAAAGATTTTCCATTATCGGAGCAATAATCCATATTATCTGAATAATATTATTGGATAAGATTGTTGGCAATGTCTAGAAAGTTCTGTCTAAGGAGAGGTTAGGTCATCTAATTGCGCGCCAATAAGAAAAAATCCTTATTGAAAAAGCCCCCTCTATCCTGGAAACGGCCTGGTTGTCAGTATTGTAATTCTGTAATATTATTTGCGAATAATTAATTATTGATTTATATGATGAGAAAAATATTGATTTTATGTGGATATAGATGGAGAAAATTTTTAATGGGACAATTGTTGAAAATTAATAATTTATCTTTTTCTGATAAAATAATTCATTTAAATATATTATTATATTTTAATAATATAATAATGGTGATATTTTTACAATGAATGTGGGATATATGAGTATATGAGGAGGAGGAGTATTTATGTTACCAAAAATATTTAACACGTGTTTTTCATGTCTGTGGACCCCATTTCTTGACTGAAATTTGATTATAACTTTGTAAAATCGCTTCGTTTTCAGGATTTGGTCAATTTCATTTAGAATTTAGAAAAAATTCCTTCTGAAAAGTTGTAGATAATGGAATTTCCTATGGAAAAGACACGTGGTTCAAATTTTTCTGATAAAAGGGCTATTTATTGTGAATTATTGAAGTTCCGAAGCTCCAAAATAATTAATTTTTGGAAGTTTAAAATATTTTAAATAACAAAAATGTTTTTGGAATGTTTGGGGGCATCATTAACATGTGTTATGGCTGAATTTAGATTTAAAAAAGTGGGCGTAAGAAATTTGATTATATATTAATATTATATTAAATTTTCTGCTTTGGTGTTCTAAGTATTTTCCTATAAATAGGGTGCTTAGGTTAGAATTGAAAATTATACCAGAAACAGAAGTTTTCTCTCTTTCTCTCTCGATATTTTGAGCGTATTCTTCTGAGTATTTTGATACTTTGAGTGTTGTTATACGGTGCAAGTTCCCTTCAGCACTATATCCAGTATTCCAGCCAAAAGTACTATTCTTTCGAAGTAAGGGATATTATTATTTTTTTAAAAAAATGATATTATTTCTTTCAATATCATTATTCTGAAGTATTGATCTGAACTTTTAATCAAATTTGGAACTTTTTGTGTCGGGATTACTATTCACGTATACGGCACTATTCACGTATACGACACAATTCACGAATACGACACTATTCATTGAAAAATGAAAATTTTCCTTTTCATTTAAAATATCTATTATGGATACTAGCTTTGATTGTATCCATGTTTTGATCATTCTTGAATTTTACTTCACTATGATTATTTATGAGGTATTTTTGGACATGAAATTAGTCAAAATACGAATCCTTAATACTTATTCTTTTGTTTCATGAATTCGCTTTTCTTTAAAATATTTTTCATCATCCTCGGTCCTAAATGATGATATTATTGAATATCTTTGGCTCAGAAGTGCAAAAGATTAAAGATTTTATGATGAATATCTTTGGCCCATAGGCAAAAGATGAACAGTGTTGAGATGAACATGATTAATGATGAATATCTTTGGCTCAGAAGCAAAAAAGATGATTCAAGATGTGAATTGATTAATGTTAAATGAAGGAACTCCACGTTTACATAATCTCTACTAATAAGAAATAAATGCCAAAATAGGCCCCAAAACATCCAATTGCAAAATCTTAGGAAAACCAAGTCTAATAATAATCTCAAAAGCTAATGATCTACTCATTTGGATCAAAGGTAGCTCTCATCCCACAAATCCTGATCACCCCTGATTACCTGCCGGAAAAAGAACACAGCGTGAGCCAATTGCCCAGTACGGATATGAAGGTGAATAAATATATCACAATAAGTAATGAATCTAAAAGAGTTGAATGAATGAACACATGTGAATTACAAACGAATTACGAATAGATCAAAATTTGAGAGTCCATTTACAAATGACTAACACTGTCAATCGAATAATTATAGCCAAAAAAATCCTAAACAAATAAGGCTGAATCAAATGGTTGTAAGATAACAATTTCATACTGAGCTCAAATACAAATAGCCAAAGGCTAACAAAATACATCGGTACCATAATGTATACAAATCAAATCGGATAGTACGCACGACACATACGTCATTAATCCGCAAAACAAATCGAATCAAATCAAATACTGGGTCGACCCATACGTATCCTGAACAAATATATCAAATGGCCAAAGTTCATACCCAGAGCATACAAAAGGATACGTCGTGGACTAATCACACCACCGCGGAAGGTGTCATGCCCTTGTGTCAAGAGGACATATCTGTGGTACCCCCACAGGTGGTTAGCTTAAGTATACCCTAAGGATCAAACTACAAAATGTAAGCCAAAAGGGGTTCAAATCACAAGGCTTACATGACCATATTCAAATGAAATCGAATTATCAAATACTAACATACCCAATTATTACAAGATATCAATGATCAAAATAACTCCGAGTGTGAACGAAAATATACGAACAATGGTACAAACGAATAAAGTTTCCAAAACATATTGACACGATTAACTAGTTCAAAGAGTACAAATACGAATTCAAATATCAACACCAAAACGAAACTATCTCAATAATTTTGACAACAAAGAATAATCCTGAGAGGCAATACCAAATTTCTAAACGAGTACAAAACGAACGAATTAAATTTAAAGGAATATCGCTGAAAAAGTACGGAATCCGTACCTTAATGTAGTACCAAAATAATTCGCCGAATCCAAATATCACCCGCTAAACTCCCCCATTCCGATCTAATTATCAAAATAAAATATAAAACATATAATTAAATTACGAACTCATACAAATTATATTTTCATAAATTCAATAAATTTTAATATACTATATTCATTTTGTACTCAAAAGATATATTTTAATTATAATAACAATATTATAATATTATTTATCATTTTTCCCCTTATTAAGTTTTCGAAAATCTTATATATATATATATATATATATATATATATATATATAACAAAATTAAAATATATATATATATATATATATATATATATAATGAATTATATATATATATATATATCCAATTGTAAATTAAAATTTCATCAATAAATTCAATTAATCAAGTGGCATAATAAAATTTTAAAATAGATTGCAAATACAACAAGAAAATAGATTGTAATTACAATAACAAAATAATTGTTTTGTATTCAAAAATAGTCCAACAATTACCTTTGAGAAGAAGAATATGGTGAATAAAGTTTAAAGATCTTGCTCTCAAACCCTTTTGCAATTCCAGTCACGTTCCCGCGTTCCCTCTTGCGCCTCTTCCTTTTTCTTCCGTTCTATTCTCACAACTCCTCATACGTAATAAAGTATAACTAGGTTTTAGTTATTTAATTATTAATTAATTTGTTTTAGTAATTCTTTTAAATTTTATTAGGATTTTAAAATTACACAAATATAATTTAGACCCAATTAATTAAAGGGTGATTTACATATTCTATTACATTTTTAAAAATAATTACAACAATAGTCCACTCATAAAATTTTTACACAACTAATACACTTCCCACTTTATTTACAATATTTGTGTAATTTGGATTCCTTAATTTAAGGAATTGGTATTCAATTAAAATTCTTTAATTTATGGATTAGTTATGCCTATATATATATATATATATATATATATATATATATATATATATATTAGTTAGTCATACATGCTTCTCATAAATTGTTGTCTTTTTCATTAATCATTTCTCCAATCACAAATCAACTATCCTCTTAATTTGTTCGACGGAGAAAGGCACACCACTCAACCAACCGATTGGTGGTCATTTATGGCAAGTTACTACAAATAAAATGGTAATCTTCTTTTGATATGATTTTAAGGATCATTCATGGATTTTCGGGATCATCCATATCTCATGGACTTCAAAAACGATTTTGAATACTCCCACGCTTTTAGATAATTTCATGTTTATATATATTTATAAATTATAGTCTAATCCTTCTTAGTTTGATTATTCTAATTAGATTGGAGAGAACCAAATTATAAATTTTGAAGGTATGCCCCATCTCACCTCTATTCACGACAAATCTTCAATTTTTTTATATTGCAGTGGGTTCCAAGGTAACTAATTCAGTTTTATTAAGTTACCAATTATTTTGAATGTGATGCAGTTGGTAGCCAAACCTTCATTCAGTTGGTTGCCAAACTTTCAGACCAAGGTAACCAATTCATACGGCACACCTTCAATTTTTTCACCTTTGCACATTCAATTTTTTCATATCAAGTTGGGTATCCAAGGTAACTAATTAAGTTTTATTAAGTTACCAATTATTTTGAATGTGATTCGGTTGGTAGCCAAACCTTCATTCGATTGGTAGCCAAACCTTCATTCGATTGGTTGCCAAACTTTCGCATCAAGGTAACTAATTCAATTTTATTAAGTTACCAATTTCGTTTGAATGTGATGCGATTGGTAGCCAACCATTCATACAAAGGTAACCATTTTATTATTTATGAGAAACAAAATAGTTATAAAAAAAATTCGTAACATTATTAAATACATTTATTTATTTTTAAACTTTTTTGTAGGCTTAATCTTCTTCTTATTCTCATTGGCGTTTTGGACAACGAAGATTCAGCATGGTGTAATGCATGAGTATGTGAGGTGTATGCGGCGGTGAAGATGAAGATTAATTTATTTTCTCGGTGATTTGGGACATGGGATGTTTTCCTGCGAATGAAATATACAAAAATTCCCATTTTCATTTGTAAATGAAATAAATAAATATATATAATAAAAATATACTTATAAAAAATTGGGTGGATGGAACCTATATTAGGTAGCTAAAAATTTACACTTTGTTTAAACTTTAAACTTAAATATTCAAAGTGTATGTGAGGGAGATGAAGATTTGAATTTGAATATTTAAATTTGAATTATTATTTTGAATTTGAATTTGTTTTTGTTGTTAGATATAAATATTTGAATTTGAATTATTAATTATGGCAGTTATTTGTCCTTGATTTTAGGTTTCCTTATTAATGTGAATTGTACTTTTTTGTAATAAATACATTCTTTTTTGTAATTATTTGATTGATGACTTTTCAGTAATTACTTTTATTCATTCAGATATTTATGTAAATGACCCCTTAATTAAAAGACCCAATTTAATGTAATATTACTTATTATGGTCCAAATAAATTAAATAGAATCGACCCAAACATAAGAAAAGCCCAATTAAATATTTTAAAACTTACTTAATTATTTTATTATTATTTTATTGGGTATTACACTTGTCCCACAAAGTAAACGTAGAATAGAACTAAAATGTGAATCCATTATTCAATCATTTATCATATGAATTTCAATGTATGATATATATATATATATATATATATATATATATATAATTGTGATTAATTGGAAGACATTTATTCACTGTCTATTGGTACCCAAAAAAAATCACATAATATATAATTTTTCTACAAGTCTAAAGAGAGTAGAAACCAATTTGACGCCATATAAATATATTTTATTTTAAAATATATATTTGGACGTAAAAAATGTTATATTCGAAATCCTATAATACGAGCAGCTTCGTATCCATCATTGAGCTGAGATCGATCAAGAAGCATTTTAATTTGCCAATGTCCTTTTAATTTTACTTGTTTTATTTACAAAATTCAAATTAATTTGTTGTCGGATATTTAAGTATAAATGTCAATGATGATCTTCACTTGTAATTAAGCAATCACACTCCAAAAAATGGTCTAGTTTTGTTTGCGCATATATATATAGAGTTCGGATCTTAAGCTCACCCCTTATCTAATTTATCCGAGCTCACCCCTCTTTAGTGATGGATTCGACGACGGTTTGGTCATACAATAGTAAATACATACTTTTAGCGATTTTGACAACATATAGCGTCGCTAAAAGTATGACGATTTGTCAGATGACCAAACCGTCGTTTGATCCCGTCGTTAAAAAAGGAGTGAACTCTAGGTGAGTTAGATAAAAGTGAAAACAAGATCCTATATATATATATATATATATATATATATATATATATATATATATGGGAGCCCATCCATGAAAAGAATTCTTTATACAGACTGCATAACAACCCTTTTTGGACGTAATTTAAGAAGAAACATGTAAACATAAAAAAAAAAAAAAAAAAAAAAATGTCAGCTCGTAGTAAGAGCCTCTAAACACAAAAAAAAAAAAAATGTCAACCATAGCAAATGTTTGTTTTTATAAAACAAATGTTTTTATTTTGTTATAAAATATATAGCAAATGTTTGTTTATTTTATAAAAATGTTTTTATTTTTGTTATAAAATATATTATAAAAACATTTGTTATAAAATATTTGTTTTTATAAAACATTTTTTTTATTTTGAACAAATATTTTATAACAAATGTTTTTATTTTTGTTATAAAATATATTATAAAACATTTGTTATAAAATATTTGTTTTTATAAAACATTTTTTTTTTTTTAGTAGTGAAAAAAAAAAAAAAATGTTTTATAAAACAAATATTTTATAACAAATGTTTTTATTTTTGTTATAAAATATATTATAAAAACATTTGTTATAAAATATTTGTTTTAATAAAACATTTTTTTTTTTTTTTTAGTAGTAGAAAAAAAAAAAAATGTTTTATAAAAAAAATATTTTATAACAAATGTTTTTATTTTTTTATAAAATAAATATTTTATAAAATATGTTTTAATAAAAACATTTTTTTTATTTTTAAAAAAATAAAAAAAAATGTTTTATAAAACAAATATTTTATAACAAATGTTTTTATAATATATTTTATAACAAAATAAAACATTTTTTATAAAATAAACAAACATTTGCTATATTTTATAACAAAATAAAATATTTGTTTTATAAAAACAAACATTTGCTATGTTGACATTTTTTTTTTTTTGTAGTTTAGAGAAACTACTTTAGTTGGGATTTTTTTTTTTTTTTTTGTGTTTAGGAAGAGGCTCTTTTTTTTTTTTTTTTTTTTTTTTTTTTGTAGTTTAGAGGCTCTTACAGTTGGGATTTTTTTTTTTTTTTTTTATGTTTAGGAAGAGGCTCTTACTATTGGAATTTTTTTTTTTTTTATATGTTTGCATGTTCGCATGGGTCTACGTCAAAAGGGTTGTTGCAGACAAGACCATAAAGAACAGATTCTTGTGGATGGGCTCTATATATATATATATATATATATATATATAAAAGCATCCTTTGCAGGTGTACTTAGGAATAATGTACATAGGAATAATCACTCTTAGTACTTCTTGCATGTATTAAAGTATTTGTCCTTATAATATATATATATATATATATATATATATATATATATATATATATATATATATATATATATATTTTGTTCAAGCATTGGATTCTTAATGCATGATATATATGATATCTAAGCATTTTGGCACATTCTAGCTATCTTTTCATTGTAGGTATATATGTACGTAAAAATTAATGTATACTTTATCCGTGGCATAATATATAATGACGTTTTAGGTGATTATATTTATCTCAAATATATTTGATGTGAGACCCCAGATTTTTTCAATAAAGATTTAAATTTTGTCGAAATAATTTTTAATATTATGGTGTGAATTTGAGATAATATTATAGTTGTGGATAGTATTTATAAATTTTGTAAAGTATGCAAGTGGTTATATTATATTCGATTGCCTCGGGAAATATTGGTTTTAGCAGGAATATTCGCATAACTACTCAATCATTGGTGGACCCCTAATGTAATTATTCATTTGATCGAGAAAACGACAAAAATATTTTATTAAAATAACTACGGAAGTTTTACCGTTGATACTTGTTGAACTACTCGGTAGTAAAAGTACAAAGAATACGTGTGGTTGCGATAAGTAGCACACCAGATTGATTATCGATGCTTATGTGAAAAGTCACCGGTTTGATTCCATTATTGTCGATTAATAATATGAATTATTATAGCGATAATGACGCTTTTGTTTTATTCATTATTAACGTAATAAAATGTAAACATCTTTATATAAAATGTAATACTTTATTAAAGTTATTCTATAAATAGAATATATTATATTTTATTATGCATAGTGTTGCATATGTTGCATAAATGTTTGCGCATAGTAAAATGTTTTTATATAAATAGAATATATGATATTTTATTTAAAAGATTTTTTTTAAATATGGGCCACGATTAAAGTAAATCAATCTGGGACCGTTCATGAATTAATTACTATGCATTCTATTTTCCTATAAATGAAGCTCATTCCTTCATTATTTTCTTTTAATTCACCAAAAACTCTAGAGAGAGAATTATAGAGAGAAGCTTATAGAGAGAAAATCTATAGAGAAAAAGAAGAAGAGTATTCGTACTTCACTACTTTGATATCCAAAGTGTCTTTTACTTGTAGGGGTATTATTTGTTGTAATTCGTAAGGGATATTATTCGTTTGTATTCATGAAGAGAACTTGGCTTATTCCATTCTTTATTATTTCATTGAATAACTCAGATAACGCATGACATACCCTATACTGGTGAAATCCTCCGTTATTCCATTCATTATTATTCATTGGAATAACTTTTGTAAAAGTGGTATACCCTATACATAACTCGTGATATGCAGATACCCTATACTTGGTGAAATCCTTATGTTATTCCATCCTTATTTATTCTCATTGAATAACTCGTATACGCGGAATCCCCTATACTTGGTGATCTTCTTCCGTTATTCCATTCTTTATTATTCTGCTGGAATATATCATGTGTGTTTTACACAGGATTCGGTTCCATTGTTTATTATTCAAAGATTTATTATTCATCATTTTGATCATCCCGCTTGCGTGTGAATTTCAACCGAATTGGTTCCGTTATTATTATTATGCGTTGAATAACTCGTCATGCCAAGCACCGCATGCACGGTGATTTCTTTTGTTATTCCATTCTTTATTATACCCGGTTGGTTAAAACTTTGACTTCTATACTCCATGAAATTAGTAGAATATTCTTGATATTTGCGTTTCATCCAAAGATCTTTTCATGGAAATATTCTTCCGATCATTCTTGAATTTTACTCTACAAAACAAAGATATCTTGTTGACAATTTGGACGTTATTAATTCCTCGGATAAAATAATTCTTGAACTTGTTTTATTGAATTATTATGTCATTGTCATCATCCTCATGATATATTATGTTATCTTCGCTTACGTGCATAGATGAACTTAGTATGATTATGACGACAGGATCATTCTCAAGATAATCACGGCTTGTTATAAATGATGTGATAAAAGTCCTCGGTGGCCTGTAATGCGGTGATGGATAGTTTTTGGTATGATTATGACCAGGGGTGATTCTAAGATAGTCATGAGCATTGATAATTTGATGAAAATCCTCGACCGTGGTATGTGGATGATTAGATGTGGTGGTTTATTTATTGTCGAGTCTCAATGATAAAAATTGATGAAAACCTTTTAAAACCTAAAAGATAGTAGATTTTATTCTCTACTGAATTCTTTTAATGGATTGCATATTCACGCAGCTTAAACCGGTTGTCTATTGTATTTTATCGCTTTAACATTGTTGAAGGCTAATGATAATTTATTTCGCATTATCTTAGTCATAATATTTCATCGGGCTAGTTGAGCTCACCTTTCTTTCTTTCCGTTTCTTCGTGAAATGAGAATATAGCCGGGATGAGCCTGGGAAAAGAGTGATGGTCCCGAAGATAGATTAGTAGTCCTCACTATTCGTTAAATAGTGTGACAATAAATGTAATGAGGACTCTTGAGTATGGATATTGTCTAAATGACAATATTCCTATTAGAAACTCTCGTTTATGTATTGTCGTATGTTACACTACATGGATGTATAATTAAGTTTGTATTTGAATTTATGTACCATGTAAGTGGCGACCCAAGATGGGTGACGACGATACCTAATTTTTGGGGGCGCCACAGCTTGGTATCGTAGCTTAGGATATGATCCCCGGCTAAGAGGTGAGAATAGTACTAGGAGGGGAGAGACGGGAATACCTTCGCTAGAATAACCTACCTAAGTTTATGTGCTATTTTATTGGTCTCACGTAATATAGGATAATTTGTTATATGTAAATTAACCCTTGTTTTTGACAAAGAAGATTTGAGAATGGCATCCGAAAATGCCGAGATAAGCAATGAAGCACATGAGAGTGTTGATTCAAATTTCAAACAAAAGGTAACGACCACCAACAACACGATAATAATCATATCGGTGGCAACTATTTATAAGAATAATGATAACCATCGGGGAAATTATCATGCTAAGAATGGTAACCACTTGATTGGTAATCATGGCAAAGATAATAGAAGTGGAAATTTCAAGAAGAGAAGGTCATTTAGCTCGATTTTGTCGTATAGTGAAGTGAAGTCAAGTCCAAATGGGATAGTGGCACCAAAGGCGGATACTGGACAAAACAAAGTCTGGTGGTTTTAGGAAGAGCGTTTTTCGTGACTTCTCAAAAGTGGGTAACCCGAACAAAGTTAGCACGGGTTAGTTAATTATAAATTTCATGAAGTCTATACCTTATTAGATACCGGTTCTACCCATTCTTTATCTCTCTTGCTTGTGTTCAACGCTTAAATTTGACTCGAGAAATTAGACTTTGATTTATCTATTGAAACTTCGTTGGGAGAAACCTTCGTTACCTCCATCGTTTATTAATCTTGTTGTTTCAAATAAACACTTTCACGTTATTCGTCGATCTTATCTCTTTGAAAATACTTGCCTTTGAGGTAATTTTTGAAAACGATTGATTAACTACTCATTATTCTTTTTGTAAGGTTGTTAGCTTTCATATTCCTAACCAACCTGTTATACTTAATTCAAAGTAACCAAATCCTAAAGTTAATCAACGTTATATCAAGACATAAGTAAAGAGCCCGATCCTTTCGTTGTTGACTTCTTGTGTGGAATGCACCAAGCCGATTTTTTTCAGAGGCGACATCGTGGATCAAGATGGCAAGTTGATAGGTATCATTGTGAGGTGTTATCCAGTGTAAGGGATGAAGTCACATTGGTATTAATGTGACGACTATCCAAGTCTTGGACGAGAGTAACAGCTTTTGAATGATATTTCTATCATTAATAAATTTCTTGGCGTATTCTTGAAGACTTCTAGCCTACCCTAGAGCGTGAAATCGAATTTTGTATTGACCCCAAAGACAAAACCCATTTCTTAAACCTCAAATATTTCTTCAACTAAAATGAATAGCTTTACGTGGTTTATGATGAAAGTCATAATAAAAGCATTGGACTAATGAAAATCATGGGTATTCGTGGTATTAGTAAGTGTTATGATGAGTTATGTTGGTTAGTATGTGAAAACATGAAAGTTTTTCGTAAATCACAAAGAGTTAAAAATCGATTTTGGTGAAAAACGTAATATGAAATTCAATTGACCAAATCTCTTATTATATTTTGAATTTTTGAGTGTGGTCAAGTCCTAGAGTTAGATCTATGAGTTACCTAACTAATACAAGTGGAATTACTGGAAAATGTGTTGTAGATTTTTGTGTGGACTGATTTTAGCAAAGGAGTGCAAAGCTGCAAAAACCGAAAAAGCTGCTGCCATGATTTTAGAGGGAGTGTTTTGGCCACTTAAATTATGAGAAAAATTCTGGCCTTTTGGGACATGAAGGAATATGGTATAAAGTACCTCCTGTCCAAAAATGAGCTCATTCTGACTTAAAATGAGCAAGTTATGACTATTTCAATATTTAGGTTTTTCCGACGAAAAATGCTATAACCGGAGTTCTATAACTCCTCATGACCATGAAATTTAAACTGAAGCTCACGTTAACATGGGTAAGGTCCTGTCAAGATTTGGGAATTTTTGGAGTTAAACTTGAGGTAGCTAATTTCTTAAGGAATTAATTAGAAATTGATTTTTGAAAAATAGTAAATGAATTTTAAAAATTCGAGAGAAAATATATTTTCATTATGGGACTATATTATGCTAAATCCCGTAAAAGAAATATTTTTGGGACTGATTTGGTATTTTCATGAAAATAGTTTAGTTACTTAACATATGAGTTAAATATGTTATGTGAAGTAACAAAGTTGAAAATATGATTTTATGGCTAGAAAATCCTATATAGAGTATATGCATATTTTTTTTTGAGAGGATTTGATAATTAGTGATGATATCTTATGAGTATGGCATTTTGAATGATTAAATGCATTATATGGTAAAAGCGTAAACAATTGAGATAAATTGTTTATAAATTTAAGAAGTGATTAAAATATTGTTATAATATTAATGATATTAGATTATAAGATTATTAAGTGATTGATAACATGGGGATATTCTTGAATCTCGGATAAATTATATTATAAATGTTTAATATTTATCCTTTATCTCATTTGATTGATTCTTTATATCATTATCCTCATGTTTATATTATGTTGAAAGTCATTTTTGTGGCTCAGAAGTGCATAGATGAACTTGGTATGATTATGACTGTGGATTGTTCAGATAATCATAACCGTAATTGAAAACACGATTATCTTTGTCAGTAGTGCATGGATAATTTGTGGTCGTGATACTAATGAATACACGATTATCTTTCGCCAGAAGTGTATGGATAATTTGTGGTCGTGATACTAATGAATACACGATTATCTTTGGCAGAAAGTGCATGGATAATTTGTGGTCGTGATACTAATGAATACACGATTATCTTTGGTCGTAAAGTATGGATAATTTATGGTCGGATACTAATGAATACACGATTATCTTTGGCAGTAGTGCATGGATAATTGTGGTCGTGATACTAATGAATACACGATTATCTTTGGCCGTAGTACATGGATAATTTGTGGTCGTGATACTAATGAATATCATTGGGCTCAGAAAAGGCGGATGATTCGATGATATGGATTAATTATCGAATGAGTCTCAAAGAATGAAATATTAATTCATGGATGTGATAAAAGTCATCTTTCGTCAGTAGTGCATTGATAGACTTGGTATGATTATGACCACGGATTATTAAGATAATCATGACAGTCAGATTGAAAAGCACGAATATCCTTAGCCAAGAAGTGCATGGATAATTCATGGTTGTGATACTATTAAGTCGAGTCTCAAGATTATTGGTTTTATAGCTTATATATCTTTGCCCAGTAGTGCAAAAGATGAATTGTTAATAAATATCTTTGGCCAAGAGTGTAAAAGATGAATTGTTAATGAATATCTTTGCCGCATTGCAAAGATGAACTTAATGTTTTCAACGATAAAGGTATTCAAGGTATCCTCACCCCTTTATCAAACCAGTATCGCATTCTAATTTCGAGGGCTTAAATTCCATAAGGAGGGGAGATTGTGAGACCCCAGATTTTATCAATAAAGATTTAAATTTTGTCGAAATAATTTTTAATATTATGGTGTGAATTTGAGATAATATTATAGTTGTGGGTAGTATTTATAAATTTTGCAAAAGTATGCAAGTGGTTATATTATATTCGATTGGTCTGGGAATATTTGGTTTAGCAGGAATATTCGATAACTACTCAATCATTGGTGGACCCCACAATGTAATTATTCATTTGATCGAGAAAACGACAAAAATATTTTATTGAAATAACTACGGAAGTTTTACCGTTGACATCGTTGAACTACTTTCAGTAGTAAAAAGTACAAGAATACGCTGTGGTTGCATAAGAAGACACCAAGATTGATTATTGATGCTTATGTGAGAAGTCACTCGGTTTGATTCCATTATCACGATTAATAATATGAATTATTATAATGATAATGACGCTTTTGTTTTATTCAGATTATTAACGTAATAAAATGTAAACATCTTTTTATATAAAATGTAATACTTTATTAAAGTTATTCTATAAATGTAATATATTATATTTTATTTTATTATGCATAGTGTTGCGTAGTGTTGCATAGTGTTTGCATAGTAAAATGTTTTATATAAATAGAATATATGATATTTTATTTAAAAGATTTTGCTTTAAATATGGACCGTCCGATTAAAGTAAATCAATCTGGACCGCTCATGAATTAATTACTATGCATTCTATTTTCCTATAAATAAGCTCATTCCTTCATTATTTTCTTATTTAATTCATTTCAAACTCTAGAGAGAGAATTATAGAGAGTTTATAGAGAGAAAATCTATAGAGAGAAAGAAGAAGAGTATTCGGTACTTCACTACTTTGATATCCCAAGGTGTCTTTACTACGGTAGGGGTATTATTTGTTTAATCTCGTAAGGGATATTATTCGTTTGTATTCATGAAGAGAACTTCAGTTATTCCATTCTTTATTATTCGTTGAATAACTCGTATCACGCTGACATACCCTATACTTGGTGAAATCCTCCGTTATTCCATTCATTATTATTCATTGAATAACTCAGTAAAAAGTGGTATACCCTATACATAACTCGATATGCGCATACCCTATACTTGGTGAAATCTTTATGTTATTCCATCCTTATTTATTCATTTGAATAACTCAGATATGCTTGAATCCCCTATACTTGGTGATCTTCTTCTTCGTTATTCCATTCTTTATTATTCGTTGGAATATCATGTTTCGTGTGTTTTACACCTCAGGACCGGTTCCATTGTTTATTATTCAAAGATTTATTATTCATTGGATCATCATCCGCTTGTGAATTTCACCCGACCGGTTCCGTTATTATTATTTCGTTGAATAACTCTCGCTCATGCAAGCACCGCATGCATGGTGATTTCTTTTGTTATTCCATTCTTTATTATACCCAGTTGGTTAAAACTTTGACTTCTATACTCCATGAAATTAGTAGAATATTCTTGATATTTGCGTTTCATCCAAAGATCTTTCATGGAAATATTCTTCCGATCATTCTTGAATTTTACTCTACAAAACAAAGATCTTGTTGACAATTTGGACGTTATTAATTCTCGGATAAAATAATTCTTGAACTTGTTTTATTGAATTATTATGTCATCATCATCATCCTCATGATATATTATGTTATCTTCGCTTACGTGCATAGATGAACTTAGTATGATTATGACCAGGATCATTCTAAGATAATCATGGCTTGTTATAAATGATGTGATAAAAGTCCTCAGTGGTTCAGAATAATGCAATGATGGATAGTTTTTGGTATGATTATGACTGGGGTGATTTTAAGATAGTCATGAGCATTGATAATTTGATGAAAATCCTCGACCGTGGTATGCGGGATGATTAGATGTGGTGGTTTATTTATTGTCGAGTCTCAAATGATAAAAATTGATGAAAACCTTTTAAAACCTAAAAGATAGTAGATTTTATTCTCTACTGACTCTTTTAATGGATTGCAGATATTCCACGCAGCTTAAACCTGTTTTGTCTATTTTATTTTATCGGTTTAACACTGTTGAAGGCTAATGATAATTTATTCTCGCATTATCTTAGTCATAATATTTCATCGGGCTAGTTGAGCTCACCCTTTCTTTCACCGTTTTCTTCGTGAAATGAGAATATAGTTGGGATGAGTCTGGGAAAGAGTGATGGTCCCAAGATAAGATTAGTAGTCCTCACTATTCTCGTTAAATAGTGTGATAATAAATGTAATGAGGACTCTTTGGGTATGGATATTGTCTAAATGACAATATTCCTATTAGAACTCTCGGCTTTATGTATTGTCGTATGTTACACGACAGATGTATAATTAAGTTTGTATTTGAATTTATGTACCATGTAAGTGGCGACCCAAGATGGGTGACGTATACCTAATTTTGGGGGCGTCACATTTGACGTTTTAAAAAATTTAAGAAAATTAATTATAATTTTTTTAAAATTAAATTATCCCGAGAAAATATTACAGATGAGGGAGAATATAAGATAAGTATTGTAATAGATGAGATTTTAATGGTATTATAGACAATTGATACTATATTTAATGTTTTTCAATTATTTTTTTAATTTTTGGGACGGATGGAGTATTAACATATGATATATCTAAATATATATATACCTGTTGTTTTTGCTGGCATATATATATATATATATATATATATATATAATATAATAATTAGCGTTTGCGGTAACAACAAATTAAATGGGTCAATGAAATTAATTGAAAAAAGCTCCTACATATAAAATACTTAGTGATCTTCCAATGACAACTGCATGCATATATGTTGGAAACTTTGGATTTATCATTATGATATGATGCAAGACATTGGAAGGCAACAAAGAGGTTGTAGTAATCATCTCATATAGTACATGAATAAATTCAATTCACTTTCTGGCCGTAATATCCTTTTATTAACAATTAGATAAATAGAAATTCTTATACATGTAATTTCGTATATTTAATTATTAATTGAATATATTCATACTATGAACATAATTTAAACTGTATATAAATACTAGTATTGTGTATAAATAATATATATAAAAATGAGAAAATAAAATCGTACAATTTACAAAAGTACTAGCTGTACAAGAAGAATAGAATCCATTGTCGATTTGTCGGGACGGGTGTTCGAATAGAATAGAATAGAATGCGCCAAAATACAACACTACAAAGAAAGCAAATTAAGCAAGCCAATTGCTATGAAGCTAGCAGTTCGAACATAACGTCACGTTTTCAATTCTCCAGTCCAGTTTCGTTTTTGCTGTTCGACGGACCTTCAAAAGCTACCCTTTCGTCTTCTCCCTTACGGACACTTTGAAAACTTTTCTATTTTATAGATGTATATGGAGAAATATATACATACATACATACATATATATATATATATATGTGTGTGTGTGTGTGTGTGCGTGTGTGTGTTATTATGGTGTCCTTACCTGTACTACAATTGCAGCTTATATATATTCTGAGACGACATTCCATTTCTTTCCGTCCTCTCCCTATTCATCTTCTTGGGTATGTATGCATTATTTTAATCTTTTCTTTTATATTTGTAAGGTGAAGTATCTATAAATAAAAGGGCCAAAGGGCCAATTTTTTTTTATGTTTCTGGGTTGATCAGATAGCTAAGTTCCATTTTTCATTAATTAGCTCGCTCAAATTACCTTATTTTTTTGTAATTTATGTGATAGTTTAACAAATTTTAGCCATAACTTGGTTAGTGGAATAGCCTATATGTGAACTTTGTCTATGCATGCCAAACATAATATATACTAGTATATAGCAATCGTGAATTTCCAGTCCAGCTGTATTGTTTGCTACTTGAACTGAAAATTAAACTTCCTTCTATTCTTCAATCCTTTAAATATAATTCTGTCACTTTTTTCTTCTGCACAACACTTGTTTGAGTCGGCAAATGGATTGAGCAATTGAGTTCTTTTTTTGACTCCTTCGATTTATGCATATAGTAAATTGGTTTGACAAAAAGGTTTTGGTATGCAGATTCTACTCATAATTGTTGGGTAGGAGCTGAAATAGGAGAGTCAAGATGGACGCGGACAAGACAACAATTGCCCTTGAGGCCATCAGCAAAGAAACTGTCGATTTGGTACGTTTCTTACAGACTTGTCAAGTTTCTGGTGCACCTAGTTATAATGCATGGTATTACGCTATAGATAGATTAGGTCTTGGATGATCTTTAGTCTTTACCAGCAAATGAAGTACGATTCGTACAGCATCTATTGATCTTCAATTACAATATGTTCGAATTAGAATCTAATTGGTTATTGCTCAAGTACCACAGGTCCACAGTAAGGAAGATAAAATCCTTGTTAGTTGTTAAAAGTTTTATAAATATTTGTAGGGAGTATGGAGAATAAAAGTGTACTTAGGTCTTAGATATGTCTTCCCAATTACTTATTTACTTTGATTATGATTACATATTATTGTATTCAAGACTTGTAATTATACAAAATCTAAAAAGTTTTGTTAAGAAGTTCTTATCCCTATTTCCGTCATCTTGGAGTTGTTATTAAGTAGTATATGTCAAATATGTTCCCTGTCTTCGCTGGACTGGAAAAGGAAAAGAGAAGATGAAAAAATTTATTGTTTTTCTCCCCTAATATGTCTTCAAGGCAGCTATAATTATGTTTGCACAGTTTTGCTAATCAAACATATATATACCACTTTTGCTAACCAAACATTTTCACTGGCAGGAAAATATGCCTATTGAAGAAGTTCTTGAAAAGTTGAAGTGTACCACAGCTGGTCTCACTTTTGATGAAGTTCAGAAGCGCCTAGAAGTGTTTGGACACAACAAACTTGAAGAAAAGAAGGTTTGTTGTCACTTCATTGGTGTTTACTCTGTCGTGCAAGGAAATTTACATTTTTAATATGTTCTCACCATTTCTCTTGGTGTGTAATTATGTCACAGGAGAGTAAAATACTCAAGTTTTTGGGATTTATGTGGAATCCGTTGTCATGGGTTATGGAAGCGGCAGCCATCATGGCAATCACGATGGCTCATGGAGGCGTAAGTCCATAGAAATTTATTAGAATTACTTGGTGGAACATATTTATTGAGGCGTCTAATTGCGCTGAACTATGGTTTAAAATTCCTGTTTGCTTCTGAAAAACTCGTGTGCAGGGCAAGGGAGTGGATTTCCATGACTTTCTTGGCATTCTGGTGCTACTAGTAGTCAATTCAACCATAAGTTTTATGGAGGAAAATAATGCGGGCAACGCAGCTGCAGCCCTGATGGCTCGGTTGGCCCCAAAAGCTAAGGTTCGTCTTGTTGCAAAATGAAATTAAATTGCAATCGATCCCTTCAGCACAATTTTTCATTACCCTGTCCTATCCTACTTGACCATTTATGGTTTTGCTATTAAATCTCTCCATCAGATTTTACGTGATGGAAAATGGAGCGAGGATGATGCATCTGTACTAGTCCCTGGAGACATTATTAGCATCAAACTAGGAGACATCATTCCCGCTGATGCTCGTCTGCTTCAAGGAGATGCACTGAAAATTGATCAGGTATGTAGTAATATGTATTTTTAGTTTTACCTATTTAAATACAGTAACAGATATGCAAGCTTGTTGTTTGCAAAAGAACAACTTATCAAAGTTAAACATGTCTTACATTCTTACTCGAGATTTGCTCATGGTGTCTATGTTTTTTCAGTCTTCACTTACTGGAGAGTCGCTGCCAGTAACAAAGAATCCTGGTGATGGAGTATACTCGGGTTCAACATGTAAGCAAGGAGAAATTGAAGCAGTTGTCATTGCCACAGGAGTGCATACTTTCTTTGGAAGGGCAGCGCACCTTGTTGAAAATACTACACATGTTGGGCATTTTCAGCAGGTCCGGTTCAAAAATCATTTCCTCTTGATCATACACTATGATTTAATGTTCATATGCTGGTAGACAACTGGACATTTAACTGCACCACACGTTGCATGTATTGAGGAAATCTCAGAACAGAATTTAGTTGCATGAAACTTTTGTCCACTTCCATTTGCTTACTATGTGGAGCCTTGATGCATATTACACTATTATGCAATAGCTTTCATTGTTGCTTACCTTTTTCATGGATTTACTTTTTATTCTTTTGGCGGGTTACAGGTCTTGACTGCAATTGGAAACTTCTGCATTTGCTCAATTGCTATCGGGATGGTTACTGAGATTATCGTTGTAGCTGTTCAACACAGAAAATATCGTGAAGGTGTAGATAATCTTCTTGTCCTACTCATTGGTGGTATCCCCATTGCAATGCCAACAGTTCTTTCGGTTACAATGGCCATTGGTTCACATCGCTTATCTCAGCAGGTTCATAAAGTTATATTCTTATGCTATTCTATGCATTTATAGTTGCATTGCATATGCCTTTTGAAGTGGCATATATCAACTTTTTAATGCAGGGTGCCATAACAAAGAGAATGACTGCTATTGAGGAAATGGCAGGGATGGATGTCTTATGCAGTGATAAAACGGGCACCTTAACTCTCAACAAGCTCACAGTCGACAAAAATTTAATTGAGGTTACTGATATATCCCTATTCGTGTGACTTTGATCTACTGAAACTATCTCTATAAGATATCCTTGTTGATAGGATCTAGAAGCATAACTATGCTTACACAGATTCTATTCTAAGATTACAAATCCATCTTAGTTTTTGTAATCAAAGCAGGATTTCTTTGCTAAGAATAAAGAAACACCCACTGTTCTATAACAGAACAATTTAGAGGCAAATTTATTTAATTCATATTTATTTCCATGAAATTCTGCATATGTTGGAAAGCTATAGCTCCCCTAAGAAATTCTCATTTCATCCTTGTTATATGGTACAGGTGTTCGCCAAAGGTGTTGACAAAGACACAGTTGTTTTGATGGCTGCAAGAGCTTCGAGATTAGAGAACCAAGATGCCATAGATACTGCAATTGTCTCCATGTT
Source organism: Panax quinquefolius (assembly GCA_020205615.1). Lineage (NCBI taxonomy): Eukaryota > Viridiplantae > Streptophyta > Magnoliopsida > Apiales > Araliaceae > Panax > Panax quinquefolius. The sequence goes on from CM035152.1 coordinate 2,667,243, forward strand.
GAGTGACCCTAAGGAGGTATTAGATTTTATTAGTTACAACAATTTTGCAACGCCAGTCTCCAATTATTTCCTCCTTTGCATAAAATTTGGCTATGGTTAGATATCTTATATCCTTATTTAAGAATTCCAATTGGATTGTTGTTGCAAAAATATGAGATAGCCTATCTTTCTAAAAATGTTTGTAGCTCCCAAATAATTAATTGCTTCCTTTCTGTAAGATTAACTTAAATTATTGATCACATGTGATGGTGGTACCTTTTTAAGGCACGAGCTGGAATTACAGAAGTTCACTTCCTTCCTTTCAATCCAACTGACAAGCGGACAGCACTTACATACATAGATGGTGCAGGAAAAATGCACAGAGTGAGCAAAGGTGCACCAGAGCAGGTACATATTTAGCATGAAATTCATCTTATCTGCAAACCTTAAAACTCAAGGATATGTATCCATTTTTCTCGTCAGTACTGATTTATGCGGAGAAATTGAAGATTCTATGCCTATCTTAACAAACATGGGTATTACATTTATTTAGATAACTGATCTAAATAATGGCTGGATTAGGAAAAGTTTATCGGTTTCCATCTTCCTTTTTCAGGCACTCTCATTGACCGTGTGTACTCCTGTAGATATTCTAATCTAAACAAATCAATTTCACGTCAATATCCGCATGTGATACTGTTATCTCATGTATCCAAGCGAAGTAGCCATATGAAATGTTGTTAATCTTTTACCTTGTTCTTTTTTTTTCAGATTCTCAATCTGGCATGGAACAAATCAGATATTGAGAAAAGGGTACACTCAATAATAGATAAATTTGCTGAACGTGGACTTAGATCTCTTGCCGTTGCTCGCCAGGTAACTAAACATTTCCTCATTCACAAATTCCCCTGAATTCTAAGTCTCCTTCTTGGTTGCCTTCATGGGTGCAAAACTTTACATTGTTACAGGAAGTACCTGAGAATACCAAAGACAGTGCTGGTGGGCCCTGGGAATTTGTTGGCCTTATGCCTCTCTTTGATCCACCTCGCCATGACAGTGCTGAGACAATTAGGAGAGCTTTAGATCTTGGAGTGAGTGTTAAGATGATCACAGGTGCGCATCACAATTGATCAGTTTATATCTTTGCCTTCAGCATCCTTCACAGAACAACCAGTTTGATATTTATAATTCTCTGCAGTGGAAACTATTAAAAGTAGACAAATCAAGAGGCAACACTAGTAACATGAAAGTTTTGGATCTAATGAGGGTTCACTAGTAACATGAAAGTTTTGGATCCAATATGCCAATTAATGTCACGGTAGCATATTGGTGTTTGTTTGCTTGATGTTTAGAGGTTTCTACTTCAAGTAACTTTTGATATTCGCCTTTCGGGTTCCCCTAATATCCTTGTGTTTCTTGCTTGATTTTCAAATTTATGCATATAGAAGCACACTCATTAAACAAATCATATAGAAGCACTCGTATTTGACAAAGCCATTCCATCATTCCTTGCGTCTTTTCCTACTTTTTCATATGGTGCACTCAGTGACAACTAAGCTATAACCTTGCATTTTGATCTCTCTATATTTTAGTTGTATGTAACGCCAACGCATCATTCTTCAGGTGACCAACTGGCAATTGGGAAGGAGACAGGGAGACGCCTAGGAATGGGAACAAACATGTATCCTTCATCGTCTTTGCTTGGTGATCACAAGGATGCTTCACTTGCAACTCTAGCAGTCGATGAACTTATTGAGAAAGCTGATGGTTTTGCTGGTGTCTTTCCCGGTAACTATGTTGGCTATATGTCATGGAACCTTTTGAATATGCTTACACACCCTCCTCTAACTCTGTCCTCCCATTTGCAGAGCACAAGTATGAGATTGTAAAGATATTACAGGGTAGAAAGCACATATGTGGAATGACAGGTGATGGAGTAAATGATGCACCTGCATTAAAGATAGCAGACATAGGAATTGCCGTGGCAGATGCAACAGATGCTGCCCGAAGTGCCTCCGATATAGTTCTAACTGAGCCTGGGTTGAGTGTGATCATCAGTGCTGTGTTAACAAGCCGTGCCATCTTTCAGAGAATGAAGAACTACACTGTAAGTCGTGTCTTCTTTTTATCTGTTTGTGCATCCTTTATGGAATTGGTTGCTTCTCAAAATATGGAGTTCTTGAACACTAGTGATATAACTTGTTTCCTTTTCTTCAGATATATGCGGTGTCCATCACAATACGTATTGTGGTAAGTTGTGCTTAAATGATTTATCTTTCAAGAGTTTTAGACTATATGAGTAGGTTTACAAATCTACCTATAATGATCACTTGTAGTTAATGATTGAGGTTTTATATAACAGTTGGGGTTTTTGTTGCTAAGTGCCTTTTGGAAGTTCAACTTCCCTCCTATCATGGTTCTCGTCATTGCCATTCTTAATGATGGTAAGCATTTACATTCTATTATATAATGTCTCTTGCACAAGGCTTGACTTGGATTAAAGATTTCTTATATGTATTTATCTGACTAAAGAACTTGTTTTTAGGTACTATCATGACAATATCTAAAGACAGGGTCAAGCCATCGCCACTTCCTGACAGTTGGAAGCTCAGTGAAATTTTTGCAACTGGAGTTGTCTTGGGAACTTACCTAGCGTTAATGACTGTCATATTTTTCTATGCAATGTCCGAAACCAGTTTTTTTGCGGTAAATACGTCTATTCTCTAACCAATTACTAGGACAAACTAATCCTTTTCGTCTTATGTTTTCTCTCTCTCTCTCTCTCACTCCTCAGAAACACTTCCATGTAACTGATTTCAACAAAAAAACTTTCGATGCAACTCTTTACAATCTCACGACTGACAAAGCTACCAAACTTATAAACGGGCATCTAGCTTCTGCTGTGTACCTTCAAGTTAGTACCATCAGCCAGGCGTTAATATTTGTGACGCGCTCCAGGGGGTGGTCCTTCACGGAAAGGCCTGGCTTTCTTCTAGTTTGTGCCTTCATCGTTGCTCAACTAGTAAGTTGGTTCCTTTTGTTTCTTTTTTTCTTTTTTTTCCTTTTTGGGTTCCAACTCTTGATTTTGTACTACCATCGCAGTTTGCCACCGTTCTATCTGCTGTAGTCACATGGGAACTTGCTGGGATTGTTCAGATTGGATGGAAATGGAGTGGTGTTATTTGGTTATACAACATATTAACCTACATTCTGCTGGATCCTATCAAATTTGGTGTCCGATATGCACTCAGTGGGAGAGCTTGGGGCTTAATAGTAAACCAAAAGGTAAGTGAAACTAAACATCATCACTCTTCTTGCCAAACCAAACACTCTTATCAATTTGCTATGTTAATCTCAACATATTCATTTGTATTCTTGTTTTACCAGACGGCTTTCACCACACAAAAGGATTTTGGTAAGGAAGCTCGTGAGGCAAAATGGGCAACCGAACAGCGGACACTTCATGGCCTTCAACCAACAGAACCAAAGATGTTTGCTGAAAACTACACTTTCAGGGACATCAATATCATGGCCGAAGAAGCAAAACGCCGCGCAGAAATTGCCCGGTTAGCATATTAGATTAGATTAATTAATTACCGAAAAAGTCACGCACTTGAACCTTCTTCATGCACTAATTCTTTTTTCTTTAATTCAGGTTAAGAGAGCTTCACACTTTGAAAGGCAGAGTAGAGTCATATGCAAAGCTAAGGGGATTAGATATTGATGTGAACCCACATTACACAGTTTGATTAGATATTGTCGATCACTTCATTGTTCCTCAATTTCTATCAATTATATCATCTTTTGTACCATAAGTAACTCCTTTATTTTTCGGTTGGATACTATAATTTGATTGTGCAATAAACTCTGTAATCCGCACAATAATGTCAATAAGAGCTCAATTTTCTTACCAATTCCTACCATCTGCAGTCCCTTAACTGATGATGCTTTACTATAATGTTTTGCAAAAGCTGTTGATATTTCCGACGCAAATAATGTTGTCAGACTTAATATATATTTAGCAACATTTTTCTAATTCTTCGTAACACTTAATTCTTTAAGCGAATAAAGTGAAATTCTTTTGTATTCTTTCAACATTAATATGTAGCAGGATATATATATATATATATATATATATATATATATATATATATATATATATATATATAAATCTCATGACGTAGTTGAATTACGATTAAGTGAGAATAATAATTTATGAGTCACTTCTTAGTTCTTTTCTATCTCATGTATTTGCATATCTTAACATTCAATATGAATATAAATTTGTGGTCATATATAGCAGATCAAACTAAAAAGATTTCTGTTATGTTTGAGATAAATTTATGCCGAATTACCATTGCGAAACTTATCAATACATGGTATTAGTAGAATTTATAAGATGGCATTACTTATTACACGTCTATCCAAAAAAATTATTACTAATATTTATTCATTCACGTAACTTGATATAAAACATTCGCAATATATATCATTATTTAACTAAAAATAAAAAATGCTGCCCTTTTAATCTGCTAAAAATCATATTGTCTTTGTCCAACCTAAAATTTCTTTCATCACGGCACGCGGTCTTCAAAAACTTTCCTCCACACAAGCTATAGGAATTTTTTTTAGGTAAATACCTAACTGACTGATAGCCTATAGGATATATTATTGAATACCACTAATGCCTAAAGCAGTGTGAGTGTAGGATAGGACCGACAGCTCTTTGTTTTAACATCAACCGGTTACACATATGCAAGCAGTATTTGAATATATCAAATCAGGATTTTAATCAAAACTCAATAAAATTCATGATTAGGTATAGAATTAATATATATATATATATATATATATATATATATATATATATATATAAAGAAGCAAAAGTGTGACTGTGATGATCACAATAAGTTTGCTTTATAAAGTATGAATAATACACACAACTATTCTAATTAATATAATAAGATCACAGACTCAATACTTGGATCACAAACTGGATTTTGATTTTGTTTTTTTGTTTGATAAAAAATGCAATCCGACGCACGCAATACTCACTTTCTTGTAAGTTCTGAGCCAGCCAGCCAGCGAGCCAGCCAGACAGATATGTGGAAATCACTTGCTGCTATGCTGTCCACGAAAACTTCACTTTCCCATGAACAAAACAAAAACTGTTACCATTCCATTTGCCCCACACACGCGTCTTCCTTATACAACAAACATGCTACTCCAAAACCCCGACATTTAATTCCCACTGATTTCATTACACCTCCATCTCTCTGTCTCTATTTTACTTCCCTCGTTTTCCCCATTTAGCTTTCCAAATTTTGATTTCAGCATTGTTTGTCACTTTCACATAATAATACCCATTTCTGACCACAGCTTCAGTAACAATCCCTTGTACTCATTTATTAACCTTGACTCTTGGGATTATTTATAAAGCTTATTTCTGGTCTTCTTTGCTTGTCTTTTTATGGGTTTATTCCATATTTACTAACTTTCCTGTTGTTCCATTGTTATCCTTATATTTTTCAACCTTTAAAGGACGAGGAATCCCAAGAATTTCCTTGTTCTCAGCGATAGCGGCAGGGTATCTTTTTATATGTAACTTGGATAATACTATAATCTGGGTTATTTTTATATTTAAGGTTTGATTTCATTTGATTCTAGATTTGTGGTGACAATTAGGTAGTTGGGATTTTGAAAGGAGTTGTTGATGGAGTTAAAATTGTTTGATTCAAAGTCATTTTGTGGTTCTAGCCGGATGTTTTGGAGCCCTTTTTTGAACTCCAGGCACATGGTTGGTTTAAAAGTCTCTCCACAGCTTTGTTCTTGTGAAGGTAATGGTTTTTTGCTCTTGAAAATTGGGGGATTCTACTTCTCTTTTCTATATTCCAAGAATATGGGAATTGAGAGGAAAATGTGGTTACTTGTAAAAGTGTTATCTTTTTCATCACTTTCTTATTAGCCAACCAGAGAACCATATGTTTTTGATAATTTGACTTTTGTATGAAAAGATTTTTGGGCTTGTGTCGCATACCAATTAAAATTTTCTGCAGGTCAGAGCTATAAATAAATGGTCAAAGAAATAAATAAATTCTTTTAATGGTAGAACTGAGAACAAATGCTAATTCCTCTTTTTTCTCTTGTGTATAATCATGAAAATGTCATACATTCTTTGTTCTTTCCTTTACTTCCATTGTTTTATTGTTTAGGTAATTTTCCAAAGGCTTCTTACATAAGTACTTCAGCAAATGCTATGAGCTCAGTTGGGAAAGAAAATTTAATGGTGGATACTTACTCATTTCGAATGAACGGAACTAATGGTGCTAGTGCAACTACATATTTTAGTACAAGAGTATTTGACTCGTTAGATGATGAGTATGGTGGAGTTGTAGTTAACCCGGAAAGATTACCATCTAATCCAAGTGTCTTTGCCTCTATTCTGCGTTCATCTCTTTCACGTTGGAAATTGAAGGTAGTTAATTTTATGTGTTTCAACTGTATTCTTTTTGTAAGCTCTCCACGGAGTGTGGGAACAAGTTAGTTTTTAGGCAGAACTAGGAAAATCATTTAATTTTGCTTTCTAAAGTCCATTTTTGGGGCATTTACTATACTTATGTCATTCAATTGTAGGGTAAGAAGGGAGTTTGGCTTAAGCTGCCACTAGAAAAATCCGAGCTTGTTCCTATAGCTGTAAAGGTAAACAAGTCATTTAAGAATGCTTTTCTTCCACTCTGTGGTTCCATTGTAAGTGCAGTATTTGAACTTTGATTCGGTTATAGGAAGGGTTTCAGTACCATCATGCAGAACGAGGATCTGTCATGATGACCTACTGGATTCCTGAAGGACCTTGCATGCTTCCTGAAAATGCTTCCCATCAAGTTGGAGTTGGGGGTTTTGTTATTAATGAATTAAATGAGGTATGATTTGCGTCGGGAAAAGAAGGATCACAGTTTCATAATACTCCAAAATAGATTATAAAAGTTGACAAGGACCTCCCTATTTGGTTAGTTATGTCTGCTACCAATTAATATATCTTGTGAATCTGAATTTTTTTCCTACCATTTGGTCTAGTCTGAATAAGTAGTAATACTTGATCAGTTAATAGTACCATTACTCAAACAAATGCCTAGTGTATCACACACTACATTCTAGTTCCAATAATTATTTGTCTCTTCATTTTCTCTTTTTCACTCTTAGATGTAGTTGAACCACCTATATCATGTTTGCAGTTCAAATACTAGTAAGTTTTGACCACAAACGCTAAGCAGACTGATGTACGGTATACCCCTGGTGATATTGTTCAGTACAAAAGCTTATTTATTAAGGAACTTCAAAACACTTCGGTTTAATCAGTTCATCATTATGACTATAATTTGCATCACATGTTTGAGGGTCAACCTGTTATGTTAAACTTAGAAATACAGTGAATATTTCTTATTCATAGAAATATATTTTTGATGGACATATACAGGTACTTGTAGTACAAGAGAAAGACACTGCCCCAGCACTTACTGGCTTATGGAAACTACCTACTGGTTTCATTCATGAGGTTTGTTTCTCTGATTTTTGAACTTCAATCAAGTTTTTTGCAGTTGCATGTAAAGATAATTCGAGCATCTTCGTATATAAGAAGTTTCGAAAAATTTCTTTTGGTCTTATCAGTCAGAGGAGATCTTTACTGGAGCTGTAAGAGAAGTAAAGGAGGAAACTGGTGTAAGAATTTCATACATATATAGTTTTCTCTGTATAAGTTTCCTGTTCAATCTTGCATCGTTAGAGTGTGTATTTGAACTTTTCACAAACTTTTGCTACCTTTTTGTTTTTCATCTTGCAGATTGACACGGAATTTGTGGAAGTTGTAGCTTTCAGGTAATTAAGATATGTTCTTCTACGCTTGTACTCATAAATTATGATCGAAATGAACTTTTTCATCTTATTTTGATGAATTGCTTCCTAAATATGTGCAAGAGTCACCTATGCTTCATAGAGGATTAACCAAGTACTAACTTAGTTGCCTTATTTCACCTAATATGAAAATAAAGAATGAAATGGTGTTAAAATGGTCTAGAATTGAATTCGTCTAGCTTAATAAGCAAGGGACAAAAGATACATCACTGTGTGAAATTCTACATAGCCGTAATCCCTGGATCCAAAATCATACCTTGATATGCAGTTTGGTGTTACTGTCATAGAAAGATTTTAGCTTTCAGTTATCCTAAAACTGATTGTCTAACACCTCCAATTGCAGGCATGCTCAGAATGTGGCTTTCCAAAAGTCAGATTTATTCTTCGTCTGCATGTTGAGACCCCTGTCAAATCAAATCGTGATTGATGATCTTGAAATTAAAGCAGCCAAGGTAACCAAATCTTTATGTGATTCGTGTGTGTAAGTACTCTTTACTTCACAAGAATATCACCGGTACTAGTCATTAAAAGGTAAATCATATATTAAGCAGATGTACTCCCTGCAAAATATTTAAACCATTGAGCACCATAGCTTTATTGCTAGCTGAGGGATTAGCTTAGAAAGAAATTTTGTATAAAGTTTAGCATTTGCAAACATTGTTTTCAGACGTAAGTATATATTTATAAAATAAAAGAACAAGAATTGAGGATGTCTTGGAAATTGTTTTATGTAAGCAGGAATTGAAATTGAGCCTCTAGCTTTATCTTGTAGTACTTACTTATTGCTTAATCCTGTTCACAAAAGATCAACAAACATATATATATATATAAACACAAGTAATTAAATTTCTCTTAATCATTGTGCATGCAGTGGATGCCTTTAGGTGAGTTTGTAGAACAGCCACTTATCCAAGGAGACAGCATGTTCAAAAAGATCATCGACATTTGCATTGCACGTCTAGGGAAGCGTTACTGTGGATTAACGGTTCATCCAGTAGTTTCTAAATTCGATGGCAAAATGTCTTCCTTGTACTATAACATAATCAAGGCTCAAGATTTCAACTGTCAAGCCGCATAATCTGAATGCTTCATCCATGTGAGAATATCTATATAGTCTTTGATGGCGGATGCATCAAATACTGCTTCCGGATGCATGCTTTACCATAATTGACCCCTATATATATATGAGTAATGCCATTAGTTCATATATATATATATATATATATATATATATATATATATATATAGCATTGTAATTAATGACAGAGATCTTTGTAATGTACATATCTAGAATGTGACTATTGTACATGTTGATCACCTTTTCTTTTACCAAGTATTGTAGTTTTTTTTTGGCTGAAATTTAAACAAACTCACACACCCTACCTTACCCTGATATGTAGATGCTCAAGTATTTTTCTTTTTTAATCTCCTCTATAGTATTTTTTTTCTGTTCTTTTAAATGTAATAAAAATGTGAGGAAAGAGTTATTTGGATATTAAATATATCAACCGAGTTATTTTTCAGAATTTATCATGGTATTTGGATAATGGATGCTGATGTGTTTCCTTTGTATAGATTAGTCAAAAATGGTAAGAGTGAGCATGTATGCTCTGCTAAATTCTGCCATCGGTTGTCCTCTTACAATCCTATTTGTTTCTTCTTCTTATTACTAGACTGATACCGTGCAAGGCACGCTTATTATCATCGATAATAATAATGCAATTTAAAATTGTGATAGTGCGTCATTTGGTAATTATAATTATAATGCAATCTAAAATGATGATAGTGCGTCAATTGATCAATACAGTGTTAACACGAAAAAAAAAATCATTTCTCAACTTGTATTTTTCAATTAACTAAAGTTAACTTCATACTAGCAACTCTTTTTTTTAATAGATCGAACACTTAAACCACGTTAAAAGTTTGGGTGAAAGTAAATTTTATGATTTTAATTGCATTTGGGATATGGTTAAATTTTCTACTTTTCTAGATACATTTAAAAAGAAAACGATTAAAGTAATCTTTTTATTTTTTTTCTCTATAAATAAAAAGCCACAACAAATGTGGAAATTAAACAAAAAGATTTTAATTTTGCCTCTTTTTATTTCCACAAACATAATGTTAAACAAACAGATTTTAATTTTGTCCCTTTTAATAGTCAGATACGTAAATATATATTAATAATAATTTTTAAAAAAATATGTAATAAATATGGTCTTTTTATCATTCTTTTATGTATTAATAAATTTTACAGTTATATTTGAACATAAATTTATCTTAATACTGAGAAGATTTTTTTTCTTTTTCACTCTCCAACAAAACTAAGTCATGAAAATATCTTTCAAGAATGGGAGTAGAGTGGACTAGTAGTAGTAAAAAGGATAAAAATAAATAAATAAATATAATTATAGTTTATAAAACAATTCAATAATTTTCTCTCTCCTCTATATCTCATTCGTGCTGAATTCCCCCGCGATCTCATGAGCACATTTCTTCCGAGTTGAACTCAATTCTCTGTAAGTACTGTCACTATATATACACATATAAAAGTTTATCATGGAGTATTGATAATTTTCGAAATTTATTCAATTCCTTTCGGCATTCTGTCGTGCTAGGGTTTCTAACTCCGATCCATTTTCATCTTTCTCACCTGAATTCAGTTATCATTAATTTTTTTTTATATATTTAGGGGTTTTTTACAAGTTATTATATGTTTCTAAGTTGAGGTATTATGAAAGTGTGAGATTTTGCTGAAGTTTTTTTCTTTTTTGTCTAATTGCAATTGCACAGTGGTTTCACCGTTGTTTGTAGTAGATGCTGAGGTTCAGTTAGTAAAGGATATATCATTGAACCATGCGATTGTTTCCGTTGAGCTTGAGCTCATCCAAGGATCAGAAGAAGAATGCAGGAAGCAGTCGTGCCCATTTGTATCTCAATGTTTATGATCTTACTCCTATTAACAACTACCTTTACTGGTTCGGCCTCGGAATTTTCCATTCTGGTATTGAAGGTGCACAATTTCATCAAATACTTTGATTGGTTTGAGAATGTAGTGAGTTGAGAATGTTATTTTGTGTTTTAGAATCTTTTTGGATTATTAACCCAAGAGGGGTGTTTTTGTTTTTTATGTTTATCTTTTTTGACAGGTTTGATTCAGATCTTCAAAGTTTACATGTATTTATATGTTACATGTATTACGGAGAAATATGAAATAACTTTAGAGATAAAATATTATTACTATGTGTAAAAGGTTTCTAATAAGATATTGGCTACTATAATAACCTAATTATCTTGTGTGAGCCTTCTAGGTGATTGGTCCAATTTTCTGTTTACTCCGGTTATCATATTTTCTATTTCTGGTGTTTATAATTTCTCATCAGTGAGTGAGATATTGATTAGGATCAATCCTCGATCCATTTATTTCATCTAAAGTATCTGCTTTAACCAGATTGACTGCTATTACATTTATGCTTTAAAGCATCATTTTCATTCTCTGGAGCTGCCACCATTCATCACGAGTTCACGACTAATCAGAATGCACACTATATAATCATTATAATGGCACCTGAACTTAAGTTGGCATGCAACCTCAAATGGAGAACTCATTAATTCATTTATTATATTTAGTTCCTCTCAATATGGTGCATATATTATTATAATTTTACCAAAGTATGAAGGCTGCTACTGTATATGTTAAGCAAGTAAGTTTAACAGCATTATAAGATCACAATGCAATTCTGAATATGTTCACTTCCACTCCGTTAATTGTTGTTGTTGTTAGTAGCATGATATGCTTATACTCGTTTGATAAACAGCACATGGTTTGGAGTATGGATATGGAGCCCATGAATACCCAAGCAGTGGTGTGTTTGAGGTAGAACCCAGAAGTTGCCCTAGTTTTATCTTCTGGCGATCAGTACTTTTAGGCAGTACTGATATGTCTCGTTCCGAATTCCGGTTGTTCATGGAGAATCTCTGCGGAAAATATCATGGGAATACATATCATTTGATTTCCAAGAATTGCAATCATTTTACTGATGAAGCGTGTTTACATCTCACTGGAAAACATATTCCTGGATGGGTTAATCGGCTGGCCAAATTAGGTAAGAGAGGAGAATCTTAGATTATGCTTGTGTTTCGAAACAGTTCCCATGTCATATAATAAATTTAATTATGTTGTCTTCAAAGTTGCCTCCTTTCCTTGGTCATCTGAATGCTGGCCTTTGGGCCCACAAATGATTAGCTTTTCTATTTGTTACTTTTAACGTATCCTCCCATAATTTGTGAAGTTTCAGGTTCTTTCTGCAATTGTCTACTGCCAGAAAGTATTCAGGCTACAGCAGTCAGACATCTACCTGATCATCCAGCATATTCTGGTTAGTTCCCCCTACTATCCCCTAAGTTGCATTCTTTCCATTTTATACGACCAGAATTTAAGGTTCGTAATAACAAGTTGTTGCCTAAGCTAGAAAATGTATTAGGCGATGGTCACAAAAATTTATAATTTTCATCATATAATTTTGAGCTTTGAGATGAATCCCAATTGAAAGAAAAAAGGAGAGCCTAATAAGTTTCAATATCCCTAAAGGTCCTGATGTCGGTGATACTAATCATTAATGTTGTGTAACTGAGAAAACTTGGGAACACTATACTTTTCAACTTCCTGTTTCAGAAACTAAAAAAGCTGGAAATATGCTTTACAAATATTAAGACCTGATTGCTTATCCTAACTAAGTTTGGGACTTTATTAGATCTTGTAATGTGCAAAGAACTAACAACTCATGGAGCTTCTGATCTCATCATATTAAATAAGTATTTGGGTAGCTATCGGTTGTCTGTAAATAACTTGTGCCTAATGCTGCGAGCCAAATCCTCAGTGTTAGGGATAAGTAAGGTTATTAGTTTGCTAGGGAACAGAAAGGCAGCAAAAGAAATTAAATTCTCCTCACAATACAGAAGTACCGATACTTATGTCAGAAAACAGGGTGAAAGATAACCACCTCCATGAAGTGGGATCCTCTAGCTTTTTCCAGTTTTTTAAAAAATAGTGTATATATATCACGATGACAATACATGCAGTACTCGTGATTCTTCTAAATTCTAAACATCAGAGCTCTTGCGGTACAGGCTGTTATTCACTATTATAAGCAACTGTTATCAATACTTTGAAACTAGAATATTTTCATTACATATGTTGTAAGATTCTATCCGAGTAGTGAATACTTAGGTTATTTATTCAATAGACCATAAATGATACAGGATACATTAATATCTTTACCAAATTTCTTTGAAATGTATTGATTTGTAAATCCATTAATTATGCTTAAACAGAAGATGGGTCAGATTCTGGGGGATCTTCTATATCAGCAGAGAGTGAAGAGGAATCATCAGATCATCAACTCTTGACTGCACCAAATACTGATGTGGCGTTTCTGAAAGACAAACCAGTGTGAGGCTAACAAACGAGCTTCTCTAATTTTTATTTTTTCCCCTCCGATTAATTAATTTTCTCTTGGGCCCTGTTGTTTGTAGTTGTAAGTGTATAATCCGAGTGTATCAGTAAATATCATCTCAATTATGTTATTTGAGTGCCCAACAACTGTTTGCTTCCTCGTACAGACACATCTGGGTTTGATCATCGCTGAACTTTGTGTTCTATACTTGTATCTTGCCCATTATTTTGTGTACTGTTTCTGAGCGCAACAGAAGAAATGTTGATTGTCGCGTGTAATCAAGCCATTGTTTTCTCCTTTAATTTAAGTTGAAATCTAGACACGTCATTATGAAGTTGTGACACTGGTAATATTTTCGTTTACAGATGAATCAAAATAGCTGGTAAAATAGTAAACATCTTTTTTTTAGTGCGCGTGTGATGGGTTTAACATAACAACTCATTTCGATGGCCAAGTGGACAAAATCACTAAGGACTGTTTGTATGTAAGAATGGACATGCATGCCGGGCGTCGCAAAAAAGAAGAAGAAGAAGATTATACTAGTGTTTGGTTCACCAAAGATGCGCTGTTTTACAAGGGGTTAGCTCAGAAAGAGTCCAACTATGAAGAGACTGGGCGGGTGTTTTAAGGGGTTTGCGTGTAATACTGCTTTTTGGTCTCTTGATCTGCTATAAATATATAAAATAATGTTACTATCACATAAAAAAGACACATAATACTCATACACACACATGTATATTTATGGCCCACATGTCAGGCGGGGACAATTTGTAGACCAACTCTCACCAGTGGCAGTGCTGGGTGTTTTTGTTATATATAAGGGCAATATAGAATGTTGAACTTACCATCAAGGCAGAGTAATTTGATACAAAAGTGGCATGCAGATATATGTTTGTAAACCAAAAATATTTTTAAAGCACCCAAACCAATTTGTTGGATAAACTTTATAATACGTACATTTTCCCTTATATCATAGATATTAAAACTCTTAGTAGGTAGCGGAAGGGTAAGTTGGATCACACTTGGAAGATACTTATATGAATTCATATATATAAGCTTTAGCTTAGTTCTATTGTACCTTTGAAATCTCTTCATAATTAGCATTTTTCATTTAATTTTTTTAGGAGTGCACGTTGAATTAACCATGCATGCATGAATGAACAAACTGCCGGCTCTGCCATAACAAGAGAGTGTTGAAAAGAACAAGACAAACGGCCAAACTGATTGCAGGATTCCAGGACAGGGCAATTGCTTTGTAAACAAGACAATCGAAATCAGTAGTTAGTTAAGGGATGGGGGGAAGCTGTGTGCATAACAATTTCATTTTGGATTGCCACGCCTCATAATGGCAATTGCTTAAATCCGGAATGTTTAATCTACCAGCCTACATAATATCCTCTAATTAATAAGAATCTGCTGACATATATAGGAAACAAACTCATGCACAATGTCATGCTAGCTACTGTGGAAACCACTTCCTAATGAAATCGCGTCACATGCATCCACTCCCAAAAAAATAATAACAATGAACTCAGCCCACGCCAACATATAGAGTAAAGTGACATACAAATATATACATGCAAATCATCATACAAAATGACGACTGAAACCTAAAAAAAGGCGAATCTTGTCTCAGCGTTGGCCCTAAAAAACAAGTCCAAATGAAGATGTTCGAAGAAACACAACTAACATCCTGCTCAAGTTTTCTTGGATAGAAGCTCACCCTCAAAGATGCTCCTGACCTCCCTCAAAGATGACAAAGACCCATTTAGGCTTACCTGAGAAAAGAAAACAACACAAGATTAACACGTAAATATATAAAACAGCACAGCACAGCACAGTTGATATAATCAAATATATGCTGGAATACAAAATAAAAGGTCTTAAAATTAGCACGTTTCTACAAGAATTTTTTAAGCTCACCCCGACACAATTAAGTCCCAAAATCTCATACAACTATTGTTACTTCCTAACTCCACATATAACCTCTACGTACCATTAGTAAAACGTACACCTCAGACACCTGATACAAAAGTAGAGTTGGCTCTTCCCACTTCGTACAATTCGTCGACTTCGGAATATCATCGAAATAAATAGAATGAGAGAATTGAGACTTGACTAGCTTATAGCATGCATTAAGGATATGCCGTCGTAATAGAAGCCGCTGAATCCTGAAGGAGAGGTCCATTTCCCGGCCGGACTTTCGTCACTCCAATTACTTGAAATTAATGCTCTTGGATAACATCTTTTTTCGATTAAATATATTCTCGGAGACATCAATTAGTTTACATATTTTAGTTTTTTATGTAGAAATATATATATCAGTTTCCTAAATAATATTATTGGAGGTTTAAGTTGAACATGCATGGTAAGTAGTGAAAGGTGGAGATTCCAAAGCACAATTTTTGGTTCTTCATTATCACACTACTATACCTATCTTAATCTCTCCTAATGATACGACTTAATTCTTCACCGACAACACTTTGCTTTGTAATCAAGCAAAACAAGCACCACCGGATAGGGTTTGGATTTCTTTTAATCCCTTTTAACTCGGGCTTCCAAATGTTAATCAACACTCTCAAGTCTTGACATTTCACAAAAAAAAAAAAAAAGAAAGTCTTATTTATAAAATTTAGAATCTTTTAATAAAAATAGCTTTGTAAATATTTAATCTTTTAATTAATTCATTGAATTATAAGTTTAGCACCAATCGATGATTTGATAATAAAATTGTTTTATTAAAACAGTAATCACTATCAAATAAATGCAATTCTTTTTTAAATAAATTTTTTTTTGACAAACGTGACTCTTTTTAGGGCACGAAAAGAGTATATACATATATAGAGAGAG
Source organism: Panax quinquefolius (assembly GCA_020205615.1). Classification (NCBI taxonomy): domain Eukaryota; kingdom Viridiplantae; phylum Streptophyta; class Magnoliopsida; order Apiales; family Araliaceae; genus Panax; species Panax quinquefolius. The sequence goes on from CM035152.1 coordinate 2,683,433, forward strand.
AGGTCGACTAACACATCTAATATGAAAGTCACTCTGTAATGTTCATAAGTTCCGATTGATTAATATATATATATAGAGAGAGAGAGGTCCTAGCTAAAGAGCATCTAATATCAAGTCCAGAAATCAAAAAAATAACTTCATGCTAATCGGATTCATCTAATATCAAGTCCAGAAATAAGAAATGCAGAATATGGAAATGGAGAGGGAAGACGAGAGAGAAGAAAAGCATTAACCGCCCAAAGGTGCAAACGCACAGTATGAAGGACTAGTCAAGTTGGTAGGAGTTAAGAGTATATTTTCTTAAAATGAACACCAACAAAAAGCTTAAAGCTTAGCGTATGGGCTCCAAAAGAATTAGAATCCTCATAACATCCACGCAACCTATTTGCCCCACCTCCATCTGTCTCATTCCCATTTTCTCCCTACCCTACACTGCATTCGTTATCAATTTTTAAATTTCTAGTTTAGTGCTTATCAATATGACAAATCCCATATTTATGATGTCATAGTGATGCATATAAAGGAGGTTCTAATAAAAATTAATAGAACAATTAGTACTAATAATTAAGCTGCACAAATTGCTAGGACTATTGAGAAAAGAACCGAAATGCAAATTTATACTTCTCATAATTTAGTTATTGCTAACATGAATAATTATTCTTAGTAAAGTTTTAAACGAATTGTTCGTAATTCGATGAATCACCCTTGTTCTATAATCAATTTTACGTATTTATGTATAATTTTTTTTAATATACAGATCTATTATTGATCAGAAAAGAATATATATATATATATATATATAGAAGGAAAAAGTAATAGATGATAAACATCTTTTCCCATCCCAAATTCCAAAAAATAGAGAAAGTCTAAGCCAATGGAAAAAAAAGCCAATGGCAAACAAAATATGGGATACGAATATAAACATGAAGCAAACCAACTAAAGTGTATATGCAAATTTGATTTTCAAATGAGAAGGGTATGAATGGCAATGGATTGATTTGGTTAAAGTTACTAAAGCACTTTGAAATAAGGTCACTCCTCCCCAAAACTTTCCTCCTCACTCTATTAATTTCTATACTTTTCCTTACCCTCTAAGTCTCCTATCCTTCATCTTCTCATCTCCTTCAACATTCTTAACAAGATCCAAAACAGAGCTTCCCTCTGTCCTCCAATGGCAGAAACAGACTCCTTTACCTCCAAACCACAAAGAGTAGCCACCACAAAAATTCAAGAAAATCATCCAAACCCAAGTAAGTTCTATACCCATTTTCTCTATAAAGCTGTAATTGTTTCAATTTTTCTACTTGTACTCCCACTTTTTCCTTCACAAGCCCCTGAATTCATCAACCAAACTTTACACACTAGAAGTTGGGAGCTTTTGCAGCTTATATTTGTTGGTATAGCTGTCTCTTATGGCCTATTTAGCAAGCGAAATGACGAAACGGATAAAGAATATATCTCAAAATTTGATAATGCTCAATCATATGTGTCTAGATTGCTTCAGGTTTCATCAGTTTTTGATGATGAAACTGAAAGCCCATCTGAAACTTATGAGAGTAAAGTCCAAACATGGAATTCTCAATATTATAGGGGTCAACCAAATATAGTAGTAGCTCCAGAGAGCTCTGTTCTTCAAGAACAGAGATGTACTAGTTCTCGAATTGGCGAAAAGCCATTGCTTTTGCCTGTTAGAAGCTTGAAATCAAGAGTTACCGACCCTGATGTTGTTGAATCAACCAATGAGTCTAGTGTTAAAGGTGGTTCCCTCAATAGGTCTAGCTCAAATTCGGGTTCAAAGCGATTTTCAAGAAATTCTAGTAAATCAAGAACAGAAGGATTTGAAGGTGTAACCACCCCTCTAGAATTAGGAGAGAAAGTGGAGGAAAATATTGTTCTTCGATCGCCAATCCCATGGCGATCGAGATCAGGAAGAATGGAAATTAAAGAAGATGTGGAGAGTCCTCCTCTGTATTCTCTGCCTCCTTCAATGGAGGAATCTGAATTAAACAAGCTCGAATCGCGTTCTTTTAGCTCTCAATCATCTAGATCATCAAGAACAAATTCAACTTCTCCTTCCCCACAAAATCTCTCTCCTTTACCATCTTTAACCTCAGAATTCCAAGCCAAAAATGTTGAAGATTTGGTAAGGAGAAAGGGTTTTCACAAGTCTACACCTCCACCAGCTCCTCCTCCTCCTCCGCCACCGCCACCGCCACCATTTCATCGTAAATCTCCATTGATGAAATCAACTTCTAGTGTGATAAACGATGATTTTTTTCCTCAGAGGGAATTCAAGAGAAGTATAAGGAGTGTGCCAATGGAATTGAATGGGAGTGACAGAGGAGAGGATCCGAACAGAGCAAATTCAGGGGAAGGGGCAGAGTACTGGTGGACTAGAACTTCAAGTGATGGTTCATTAATGGGAAAATCTGTCCGAACACTTGGACAGAATGAAGCAGTCCAAGGGGCAGCCAAAACTAAAGCTTTTAGTGAAGATTTTGTGTATGTTAAGGAAGAGAAAAGATCAAATGAAGTCGAATCAACCTTCATTGAGAAAAAGGGAAACTTGGATAAAAAAATTACACGTGAAAGTGTCCCTTTTGTGTCAAAACAAAATTCCTCTGAGCTTCCAAAGGAGGAGAAGAAAGAATTCCTTGAACAGGTGCCTGTGGAAACTGATGAAGATGACTCGGAGACTGATGATGATGAGTTTGAAGAAATATCTGGAAATGATCAACAAGTTGCACACAATGATGGGGGACCTGATGTTGATAAGAAGGCTGATGAATTCATAGCCAAGTTTAGGGAACAGATTCGGCTTCAGAGGATTGCATCGATTAGAAGATCGACAGGGCAGCTGCCTAGGAACTCAGTGAGGTAAAATGGTGGATTTGGCATTGGTGTTCAAAGTTTCCCTTTTTATCAGCTTTATATTCTTATGATCATAGTTTTATCTCCTTTTTTTTTTTTTTTTTTGTTGGCATAATTGGTCATGGACCTCTCATGGTATACAGACATTGTTGCATGATTTACCTTATTAGTTCATCATGTTGTTGGTTTGATTTCAACTTTTGCATGGCTCCATTGGAGAAGACTTGTCTTTATTCAGCATACCCTGATTGATATTCCTAATGATGAGCTTTAAAACACTAGTAAATGTTAATGGAAGATAATATCATACTGCCATATTCTTATAAAAATTATAAAATTGATCATTAATACTTATTGGTACGAATTGATGAAAAAATATACGTAAACAAGAATTGAATATGTTTTGCTATGATGAATGTTGAAATATCATAGCAGTTGGGTTGGTTGTAAACTATCGTTATAGTCATCACAAGTCACATTTTCTAAATCAGTTTGATATTTGAAGTTTGCAGTAAATGAAATAATGCTTAATAAAATTTCCCCCAATTTTTTTTTGTATGCAAGAGTATGGCCAGTGACTTGGATCATAAGAAATTGCCTCTTGAGTTTAACTTTCAACAGATTGTAACACTTTATCAAGAACTAGCCTGTTCCGAACCAGACAAACTAGTTATATTCCAGAATACAAGAACTGGTGTGAAAAATGTCATTTTAATACGTAAAAATATCAGTTTTTATTAGTGATTTGATGAACCATAGAGCAAAGATAAAAGATTCTTTCGTCATAAGTAGGATCAAACCCAGCTAGAGCATCAAATATTAAAGAAAAATATTCTGCAAATATTTCAAAAAGAAAAGCATATGTTCCGAAGAGTGTACTTATAATAATAAAATTATGTTGGGTTTGCAAATACTCTTTTTGTTCTAATTTGAAATTAGAGATACAATTTAATTCTTAAGGTCAAAAGACGACATATTAAATTTTAATTTGATATGAATTTATTTAATGTTAGTTGATATAATTATTATAATTGTATAGTATATAACAAAAAATAGTAATAACAAAATTCATTTTATTTTAAATGTTTACGAGTCATCAATTTTAAAATTTTTCATGTCAATTCCTTGTTCCAATTGTTGTGTGTGTATTCTAATCTTTCAGCTTTCATATGGCTTTTGACTTCATTTATAAAAAAACATAAAAATTGGAAAGTATCACTTGATCCAAGGGAGTGAACCCCAACAATATTAAACCAGAACACTCGCTCGGTGGTGGTATGTACGAGCAGCTATCGGTCGGGGTCTTGTTTCTCTTGTTGGGCTTTAACTTTGAACATAGACTTTGTGTTGTTTCATAGCGCTATAAGAATGAAAACAAATGAGTAGTTTTGTTTGCTAAAGTGCAATTAATAAAAGGGCTAATGTCTCAGTTAATTACTATATGTCAAAAAACAACCGCGGTAGAAGGGAAATTCTATGTCTAATTTCCTCCAAAAGTCAAGATCTAGACTAGAAAAAATTAGTCTGTCTTCAAATTTTCTCTAAAGTCAATAAAATTATGTGTATAGTCCTAAAAACTGATCATTATATCACTATCCATTTTAGTTGTGAGAGATTTTGTTACCCTTTTAGACCTATTTTAACGGGATAGAGTTAACTTTAGATAATTGATCAATACAGTGTCGACTCGGGATGTGATCTTTATCTGCATCGTTAAACTTCATGATAACCAAATCCCATTTTTACATGTATTTTGAATTTTTGTAATCTGAGTGCTTTACTTTTTCAAAGAGTATTTTGAATAAAGAGGTTTATAATCAATGAATTAAGAAACATAATTCAAAGCAAAACTAAATTTCAGAAACACACTGATCTTAATAAGTTAATAAATAATTATAGAGCACTTTACATTCAACTCTCCCTTAAAACAAAAAGCTTTCTTTTTTTTCTCTTGAAAGGGTGGAACAATTAGTACTATAGACTAAAAAAAACAACCTACCTTGGTCACTTTAAAATAGGACGGGGGCTTATACAAGAAACCCATATTGAGATGAGACCCTACCATATCACATTCCAACAGCCATATCTTAGACTTGATACGTATATACACATGATATATATGATATTCTAATTAACAAGTAAAAATCTCCATTTCTTCACTTGCATATTTCCACAAATGGTTGTATGAGAAGACAACAATGTCCATTTGAGCGATTCGATTATCACGATCGAGGGTGGAGGGCATCAAACGGCCGGTGAGCAACTGCTGTTGAGGCCCACGGGTTGAAGGGGACACGATGGTGATGGTGGGGCCGAGGAGGCTCAACCGGTGTTGCCGATGGGCCTGCAGATGGTGGGACAGCAACACGTTCACATGAAGGGCACATGGTGAGGGTGGTGGGAGGGGTCATTTGCATGTAGAACTGTGGGGACAATTTGAGTGCCCTCAGTTCCTGAACCTCCTTCTGCAACCTCCTGTTTTCCTCAGTTAGATTCTCACAGCATCTCTTTAAGAACTCACAATCAACCTCTGTTTGCTTCAACTTTGTCCTGCACATACCCAATTTTAATATTTATTAAGCCAACCGTGTTGTTTAGTCAAAAGTAAGCAAGCAATTTGACATGAGAGGGGGGTTATTTGAAGCAAAATCCATATAGTATCCATCTATCTGAAAATGAGAGTCTCATTTGACTTTTTAACTTCTTTTACACGTACTAAAATTGTCTTGGACCACATATTTAGAAATAGTTTTCTCAATTAAGAAAAAACTAGATTTAAGTGTGTCATAAACAAATCTTAACATGAACAAAATAGTCAAAAAATCAAGTGAGACGTTCTCATTTCCGAATCGAGGCCATATATGTGATCTTGGTCTTGATTTTATATTCTGTCGATTTGTCTTCTTCTTTTCTTTAGTTTTATCACTTCATCTTGATAGCAACCTATGATCACTACCCTCGGACATACACAAGTAAAGCAACGGGTGCAACAAAATAACTCACAAACCACACCCGGGCCAATTTCATATATATTTTCTCCGTCCAAATTTACTTCTAATTTCTTTTTTAGTTTGTTCTAATTTTTTTTTTATTTTTGACATTATTTTTTCAATAATATCCTCATTTAAAACATGACATACATTGAAAAAATAGCACTATTAACTTTAACAATAACAATGAAATCACATCCACACCCCTTTTCCCCTCTCTTCTCTATTTTATTTTGTTTCATAAAATAGATGGGAGATTAAATAAAATAAAAAAGATGATAATATAATAATTAAAATTTTGGAGATCAATTTTTTTTTAATAAGTGTGTACTTTCTTTTATATATATAATATTTAAGCAAGAAATGAACGATAAAATTTATCTCAAACTTTGGACGACCCAAATAATTTATCAGAATGAACGAAAAATTCAAAATCATTATATAAATATTTGCAGTCCTCTTATATTCTTTTGTTGGTTACCGGAAATGTAAAATAGGCCAGTACTCGACCATTAAAATTTAAGCAAGAAATACATTACTATTTTCACCACTTCCCAACAAAAGAAGCCACATGAGTTGGCACACCCTCATGGAACGTGAAACACATACGATGTTGTCATGCAACAGATAGTGTAGTCTCATTTTATTCCACAAAATAAAAATCTACAGTATGAAAATACCAAATATATACTTGAATCTTACGTACCTTGCCCTCCTGTTCTGAAACCAGACCTCCACCTGACGAGGTCTCAAGCCTAGTCTCTTAGCCAAAGCCAACTTTTGCTTCTGCAAACAAAAACAACCCCTACCCATCAATATAATATTATTACCAAAACACCCCTACACGACCGTCAAAAATTAACGTGCTGTTTTCTTTCTGTTAGTGGTACACATAAAATTGTGTATATTATTCATGTATACTTACCGGGTTGAGGGTGTTGTGCTCTTTGAAGCTCTCTTCAAGGATGACAGACTGATCTTTAGAGAGCCTAAGCTTCTTCCTTGAATTGTCGCCATCTTCATCTTCACTGTTAGTACCTCGGGAGCAATCTATTAGATCGTCGCCGTTGACTAATTCGGATCTCTCATGACTCCTCTTCCCACTAACGCTTGAAAGCGTGCTGTTTGGCGACGACACGCCGGCTTCCTCCTCCATGTCCACCGTCGACGGCACTCGGTTCACGTCTATTCCCTTTAGGAACGATCTCGTCTCCACTCTGCATGACTCCATGTTCCGATCTGCGTTGAGGAAAGAATAACAGTGAGAAAAAGCAATGCAGATATGTATTTCGTTTCGGGTTATATATTCACCCGACCCGTTGGTTATAAGGCAAGTCTGCAAATTTGGGAGCTACTTAAAAATAAGTTACAGACTTACAGATCTGTTTTAAATGGAGCTCAAGTAATTAAATTCAATAAAGGTCTTTTGTGTGTACACATATGCATGTGTATGAGAAAAAGAAAGCATTTTTATGAGGCGAAGATTACAAATAAAGGGAAAGCAGGGGGAAAGGGGGCTTAAGAAACATGTAAAAAGGGGATTAATTTTTATTGAAAGAGAAAGAAGAAAAAAATCAGATCTAAAGGATATATACAAGATGGAAGGGAAAATAGAGACAAACCTGAGGAGGAAAAATTGGAGTTGTTTGTAAGAAAATTGAAGGGTGAAGGAGATGAAGAAACCAAAGAAGGCATGAGATTCAGCTGCAGTGTTGATGAAGATGAAGCACTCAGATTCTTATTATTCTCAGCTGGAAAACTCAAGCTTAAACTCAAACCCAAATCCTCTCTTTGATGAACCATCATGCTTTAATTTTGATCAAGAATCCACCAAGAAGTAAACTAGAAAATTGAGAGAGAGAGAAGAAGATTGGGGATTGTAAGGTTGGATATGGGAAGGTAATGAAGTATGGGTTGGGATTTTATATAGAAAAAAAGAAAGAAAGAAAGGAGAGAAATATAAATGGAGGGTTTGGAGGGGTGTAAGTTCTGTCAGGGGGTACCAATTATCTCAATCATGGCTCTTGCCCCTTTCACCTCATATATATTACTAGTATTATCTCATTCATGGGCTCTCTTTTGTCCTCTCTCTCTTCTAAAATCTTAGCCATGGGCCCATGGTAAAAGCTTGTTCATTTACTTACTCCAGTTAATAACAACACTACTGATGAGGACTATTGGAATATGCATCGTGTATTTGTAGCTTTGTACTAGTATTTGGCTTTGAGTTGGCTAAGCCTAAGCCAGCTTAAACCCCATATATAATATATATATATATATATGACTTGGGGAGTTTTGCTCACTAATAAATAATAATGCATTATTTACTTTTCTTTTCTTATTTTTCCATCACTCTATTGGCTGTTGGGTGTAATTCAACACAAGTAGTAGGGTTTTTTAATGAAAAAATATATATTTTTAAATTCTACCCATAATTGTACAATATATAGTGCGTGCATTAGTATCTGAATCTAAAAAACATATTTTAAAAACAATTTTAGACACGGGATATGTGACGTCTCCAAAATAGGTATACATCACTCATTTTAAGTCGTTAATAACGTAAGTGCACGAAACAACTACAACTTTATTAATACTGACGTATGGCTGTGAAATTTAAATACAAATATTGTCATCTGTATAATATTCACACCCAAATAGTCGCCATCATTACAATTATTGGTACATTATTTTATAAAAATAGTGATGACTACTAAAACAACTTTCTAGAATCATCATTCCACACCCCATTTAACTCACTACATTCTCGTATTCTTGAGGAAGAAAAATGGAACAAAAAGAAAAGGGTGAAGCTCAACTAAATTTCAAAAAAAATATTATGACTAAGATATTATAGAATAAATTATCGTTAGTCTTCAATGAAAAAAATCGATAAAATCTGATAGACAACAAGTTTCATATCAATATTTGCAATGAAAATAATAATTCATAGAAGAGTTACGTAGAGAATGAAATCTACTATAATCTATGAATTTAAAAGTCCATCATCAATATTTTATCCTCGTAACATTAATCGATATTCATCTTGAATCAAATATTCATCTTCAGCTACTGCCAAAAGATATTCATGTTTCATCGTGTTCATCTCAACACACGTACATCTTCTGCACACTACTGCCAAAAGATATTCATAAGAAAATCAACCATCTTTGCTATGTGCCAAAGATATTCGAGAATACCATCATTTAAAGATCGAGGATGATGAAAATATTTTAAAGAAAGCGAATCTAGTAAACAAAAGAACAAGTATTATGGATTCGTACTTTAAACATTCCAAATTCAAAAATACTTCATAAATAATCATAGTGAAGTAAAATTTAAGAATGATCAAAACATGGATACAATCAAAGCTAGTATCCACAATAGATATTTTAGACAAAAATAAAAATTTAATTTTTTTGTGAATAGTGTCGCATTCGTGAATAGTATCGTATACGTGAATAATGCCGTATACGTGAATAGTAACCCCGACACTACAAGAATTTCACAAGAAAAATCTTACTAATAATCAAGCATAATGATATTAGAAAAAATAATATCATTTTAAAAAAAATAACATCTCTTACATTGAAAAATCGCATTCTACCAGTTGGAATCTGGGATATAGTCTTTGAAGGAACTCAGATCAGTATAGCAACACTCAAAGTATCAAAATACTCACAAGAATACACTTTCGATAATATAGAGAAAAAAAAACTTGAGTTTTTGGTGTGATTTTCGATTCTAACATAAAGACCTCTTTTATAGGAAATTCTTAAAACACCAAAAAAAAAATTTAATAAAATAATAATTTATTTTTCTTAAACTTCCTACGCACACCAATTTAGTCTAGACATCAGCCACACTTCAATAACAACCACAAAAACGTTTTTCTCAATTAATTAATTTAAAACTCCAAAAAAATAATAATTAATTAATCCGGAACTTTAATAATTCATAATAAATAGCCCTTTTATCAGAAAAATTCGAACCACGTGTCCTTTCCATAGGAAATTTTATTCTCTACAACTTTGTAAGTTTAAGTTTTTTCAAATTTCAAGCAGAAGTTAACCGAAATTCATAAACGGACGATTTTACGGGCTATAAACCAATTTCAGTCAAGAAATGGGGTCCACTGACATGTTTAACATGTTTTAAACATTAATTGTAATAAAAATACTCCTCCTCTTCATATTCTCATATATCCCACATTCATTGTAAAAATATCACCATTATTATATTATTAAAATATAATAATATATTTAAATGAATTATTTATCAGAAAAGATAAAATAATAATTTTTCAACAATTGTCACATTAAAAATTTTCTCCATTTATATCTATATAAAATGTAAGACCCCAAATTATTAATAAATGAAATTTATTTTCCTCTATTTATTATTTTAAAATAGTAATGGTTGATTTGATTAATGTGGATAGTTATGGGTAAAAATCTGTGAAATATTTTGAATAAGCGAAGTGGTTATAAAATATTCATTATTGTCGAAAAATATTCGTTTGGTCGTGGAATATTCGTATTGTCGGGGAATATTAAATGCAATAGTAGCGATTTTATGGGCCCCATAACGGAAAGCGATTGGATGAAGAAAGCGACAAATATAAGTTGTTTATAAATAAGCGGCGTAGTTATTCACCAATTATCTTGTTGGAATACCCTTAGTAAAAAACACACTAATCTGGCGTTGTTGAGCAAGAAGACATGCGGTATTGCACCAATTATTGATTCTTACGTAAGAAGGCACTACTCAATAATTGTTACTGATAATTCTTTATTCAATATTTTATTTTATTGATTCAATAATTGTTGCATTGATATTTTATATTCTTGTTGTTTCAATAAATTGTCATTACACAAGATTTTCCATTATCGAAAGCAATAATTCATATTATCTGAATAATATTATTGGATAACATTATTAACAATATCTAGAAAGTTACATCTAAGAGAGGTTTGGTCACCTAATTGCTTGGCAGAGTAAGGAGAGATTCTTATTTGAAAGCCCCTCTTTTGAGGAGCGGCACGTTGCAAGATCTTTGTGATTCTGTAATATTATTTGTGAATAATTAATTATTGATTTATATGATGAGGAAAATATTGATTTTATGTGGATATAGATGGAGAAAATTTTTAATGTGACAATTGTTGAAAATTAATATTTTATCTTTTTACGATAAAATAATTCATTTAAATATATTATTATATTTTAATAATATAATAATGGTGATATTTTTACAATGAATGTGGGATATATGAGTATACGAGAAAAAGAGTATTTTTGTTACAATAAGTATTAAAAATGATTTTGTGTGTCGGTAGATTCCATTTCTTCGATTCGAAATTTGATTATAAATTTTATAAAATCGTCTGGTTTGTGGATTTTGGTCAATTTACATTTGGAATTTGGAAAAATTTTCTTACGCAAAGTTGTAGAGAAATGAATTTCCTATGGAAAATCATGAGTTTCAAATTTTTCCGATAAAAGAGCTAATTATTATGAATTATTGAAGTTCGAAGCTCAAAATAATTGATTTTAAAAGTTTAAAATAATTTAAATAAGAAAACGTTTTTTGTGTTTGGTGGGCATCTTTAACACATGTCAAGTTCTTTGAATTCAGATGCTTGATGCGTAGGAAGATGTGAAAAAAAAATAATATTATTTTATTAAATTTTCTACTTTGGTGTTTAAAGATTTTCTATAAATAAGGGTCTTAGTGTTAGAATTGAAAATCACACGTTAAAGCCAAGTTTTTCTCTCTATATTATCGAGCATATTCAATTCTTGTGAATATTTTGAGTATACTTTGAGTATTGTTATACTCTGATGCAAGTTCAGGTCATATGTAAGACCCCAAATTATTAATAAATGAAATTTATTTTCCTCTATTTATTATTTTGAAATAGTAAGGGTTGATTTGATTAATGTGGATAGTTATGAGTAAAATACGCAAATATTTTGAATAAGCAAGTGGTTATAAAATATTCATTATCGTTAGGGAATATTCGTTTAGTCGTGGAATATTCTTCTTTGTCAGGGAATATTAAATGCGGCGGCCTTGATCTTTTGTGGGCCCCATAACGAAAAAAGCGATTGGATGAAGAAAACAACAAATATAAGTTGTTATTCATAGATTATCTTGTTGGAATCTTGTTGGAATACGGTTGGTTAAAACACACTAATGTCTGGCGTTGTTGAACAATAGCACGCGGTATTGCACCAATTATTGATTCTTACGTGAAGGCACTACTCAATAATTGTTACGATAATTACTATTTAGTATTTTATTTTATTGATTCAATAATTCTTTGCGATTGATATTTTATATTCTTGTTGTTTTGATAAATTGTCATTACACGGTATTTTCCATTATCGAGACAATAATTCATATTATCTGAATAATATTATTGGATAACATTATTGACAATATCTAGAAAGTTACATCTAAGGAGAGGTTTGGTCACACTAATTGCAACTTGCAAAGTAAGAGAGATTCTTATTGGAAAGCCCCTCTTCTCAGGGAACGGCACGGTTGCAAGATCTTGTGATTCTGTAATATTATTTGTGAATAATTAATTATTGATTTATATGATGAGGAAAATATTGATTTTATGTGGATATAGATGGAAAAAAATTTTAATGTGACAATTGTTGAAAATTAATAATTTATCTTTTTCTGATAAAATAATTCATTTAAATATATTATTTTAATAATATATTAACGGTGATATTTTTATAATGAATGTGGGATATATGAGTATATGAGGAGGAAGAGTATTTTTGTGACAATAAATGTTTAACACATATTTTGTGTGTTGGTGGACCACAATTATCGATAGAAATTTGATTATACTTTGTAAAATCGCCTTCGTTTGTGGATTTGGTCAATTTACATTTGGAATTTGGAAAAACTTTCTTCTGCAAAGTTGTAGAGAATTGAATTTCCTATAAAAAGTTGCGAGATTCGAATTTTCTGATAAAAGGGCTATTTATTATGAATTATTGAAGTTCCGAAGTTCCGAAATAATTGATTTTTGAAAGTTTTAATTATTTTTATTTACAAAAACGTGTTTTTCATTTTGTTTCCCTCATTTAACATGTGATAGGGGCTGCGTTCAGATGGTAAAAACATGCGTATGAAGTTTTGGAAAAAATATAATAATATTTAATAAATTTTTAACTTTGGTGTTCTAAGCATTTTCCTATAAATAGGGTGCTTAGGTTAGAATTGAAAATCACACCAAAAATTGTAGTTTTCTCTCTCTATATTATCGAGCGTATTCTTGTGAGTATTTTGAGTATACTTTGAGTATTGCTATACGGTCTGCAAGTTCAAGTCATAGCTTTATATCAGGTGTTTCATTAGAAATCTTGTCTTTTCGAGAGGTAAGGGATGTTATTTTATTCGAAAATGATATTATTTCTTGATATCATTATGTCGAAATATTGGTTGAAAATTTTATCAAAATTGAAACTTTTTCATATCGGGTTCTTATTCATGAGTTCTTATTCACGAGTACTATTCATTCACGAAGCGTGTTGATGTTTTTTGTGAAATTTCTATCTTTTGGTGTCTGAGTTCTTATTCACATATACTAAAGACTATTCACGATATCTGACACTATTCATCGAAAAATGAAATTTCTTCTTTTGTCCAAAATATCTATTCTGGATACTAGCTTTGATTGTATCTATGTTTTGATCATTCTTGAATTTTACTCCACTCTGATTACTTATGAAGTATTCACGGGTTACTATTCATGAGTTACTATTTACGAGTACTATTCACGAAGCGTGAAGATGTTTTTTGTGAAATTTCTATCTTTTGGTGTCGGAGTTACTTATTCACGATACTAAGACTATTAACGATATCTGAACTATTCACGAATACGGCACTATTCAATCGAAAAATGAAATTTCTTCTTTTTGTCAAAATATCTACTATGGATACTAGCTTTGATTGTATCCATGTTTTGATCATTCTTGAATTTTACTCCACTCGATTACTTATGAAGTATTTTTGAACTTGAATTGTTTTATGAAAATAAATCCTAATATTTGTTCTTTTGTTTTCAATTGGATTCGTTTTCTTTGAAATATTTTTCATCATCCTCGGTCTCTAAATGATGATATTATTGAATATCTTTGGCACGTAGTGCAAAGATGAATGATTTCTTGATGAATATCTTTGGCCGTAGTGCAAAGATGAGCAGTGTTGAGATGAACATGACCATTGATTAATATCTTTGGCCGTGTAGTGCAAAGATGAATAGTGTTTAGATGAACATGACCCAGTGATGAATATCTTTGGCCCGTAGTGCAAAGATGAATATTTGATTCGGAGATATATTGATTGATGTTCTGAGGGGATAAAATATCGACGATGAACTTTTAAATTCATATATAGAAGATAGTAGTTTGCATTTCTACTTAACTCTTCTAATGAATTATTATTTCATTGCAGTTATTGATTTAAAACTTGTTGTCTATTGTATTCTATTAGATTTTTCCTGTTGAAGACTAACGATAATTTGTTGTATATTATCTTAGTCATAATATTCTTCTTGGGCTAGTTGAGCTCACCCTTTTCCTTTTTATTCCATTTTTCTTCTCGGGAGGCGAGAATGTAGCGAGTATTAGTGGGGTATGGAATGAAGGTTCCGAGAGAGAGTTGTTTAGTAGTCCTCACCATTTTTGTAAAATAATGTATCAATAATTATGATGGGGATTTATTTGCGTGTGGATATTATTCAGATGGCATATCTCTATTTAAACTCAGTTGATTTTTTTATGTTGTAATAATAAAGTTGTAGTTATTTTCATACCATGTATTTGGCGACTCGAGAATGGGTTGGATGGAATGGATCTATTTTGGGGCGTCACATAAAATGAATATTTTTTCTTATCATATAAATTAATAATTAATTATTCACAAATAATATTATGAATCGATTAATCATCGTAACGGCTAAGTTTGGATGAGGAAAAGAGGAGGCTTTTAATAAGGATTTCTCTCTTGTTGGCGTAATTAGGTGACCAAACTCTTCTTAGACAAAAACTTTTTCTATTTTATAAATAAAGATGAATTTTCTATAAATATTATTTTTGAATATTATGGAATAATTTGATATAATGTTATAGTTGTGGGTAATATTTATAAATTTTGCAAAGTATCAAGTGGTTATATTATATTCGATTGGTGGGGAATATTCGGTTTAGCGGGGAATATTAAATACAATGAGCTCAATCATTGGTGGACCCCAACAAGAAATTATTGTCGGATTGAAAAGCGACAAAAATATTTTATTGAAATAACGGCGGAAGTTTTCTGGTTGATCTTGTTGAACTACTCGGTAGTAAAAATGCGATGTCGTGTGGTTGCGTAGTAGCTTTGCGGTATTGATTATTGATGCTTATGTGTGAAGTCACTTGGTTTGATTGATTATTATTATCGATTAATAATATGAATTATTATAGCGATAATGGCGTTTTATTTTATTAGTATTATTAGCGTAATAAAAGCGAAACATCTTTTATATAAAGCAGAATACTTTATTAAAGTTATTTTATAAATAAAATATATTATATTTTATTATATAGTGTTTTGCATAGTGTTTTGCGTAGTGTTTTGCATAGTGTTTGCATAGTGTTTGTAAAATGTTTTTTATATAAATAGAATATATTATATTTTATTTAAAAGATTTTGCTTTAAATATGGAATAGTCAGTTAAAGTAAATCAATCTGGATAGTTCATGGATTAATTCTTATGCATTCCATTTTCTATAAATAGAAGCTCGTTTCCTTCATTATTTTCTTACGAATTCTTTGAAACTACAGAGAGAAATTATAGAGAGAAGCTATAGAGAAAGTTATAGAAAAGAAGAAGAAGATATACTTTCTTCACTTTACTTCTATATTAGGTTTTTTACGGTAGGAATATTGTTATTCTTTTCTTCTTGAAGAGAACTTACATTATTCCATTTCTTTATTATTACATTGGAATAACTTTGTAAAAAGTGGCATACCTATACATACTTTTATATGGCATGGCATACCTATACTTGGTGAAATCCTTATGTTATTCCATTGCTTATTATTACATTGGAATAACTTTTATATATGTGAGTTTACCTATACTTGGTGACATTCTTTTATTATTACATTGGAACATCACATGCACGTGTGTTTTTACAGGACTGGACTGGTTAAAATTATTATTATTATTACATTGGAACATCACATGCGTGTGTTTTTAGGGACTGGTTAAAATCTTTATCATTACATTTGGAATATCTATCGTGTGTTTTACAGGATGCAGTTCCATCTTTATTATTACATTGGAACATCACATCGGTGTGAATTTCACGACTTTGGTTAGATTATTATTATTACATTGGAATAACTTTTCTCATCATCAATCTATCGCATGCGTGGTGATTTCTTTTGTTATTCCATTCTTTATTATACCCGGTTGGTTAAAACTTTGACTTCTATACTCCATGAAATTAGTAGAATATCCTTGATATTTGCGTTTCATCGATATCTTTTCATGGAAATATTCTTACGATCATTCTTGAATTTTACTCTCTAAAAGCGATATCATGTTGACAATTTGGGCGTTAATAATTCTGGATAAAATAATTCTTGAACTTGTTTTATTGAATTCTTATATCATTGTCATCATCCTCGTTTTTATATTTTTTTTTAAAGTCATACGTGGCTTTTGTAGAGCATGGATGGACTTGGTATGATTATGACCGAGGATTATTGATTGTAATCATGGTAGTAATATTACAAATGATGTGGTAAAAATCCTCGGTGGTAGTAGTGCATTGATGGGACGATTGTTGGCATGATCATGACCATTAATGAATACCTGACTATTCTTGGTGGCGTAGTGCGTGAATAATTGTGATCGTGATCTAAGAATATCCTTAGTAGTAGTGCGGGGTGATTCGATGATGTGGATTATTTATTAAAAGTGAGTCTCATTTATATGATGATGAAAAACCTTTTAAATCATAAAAGATAGTAGATTTTATTTTCTACTTGACTCTTTTAATGGATTGCTTATTCATTGCTATGATTAAACTTGGTTGTTATTATATTTTATCGGTTTAACATTGTTGAAGACTATTGATAATTTATTTTGCATTATCTTAGTAATAATATTTCTTCTTGGGCTAGTTGAGCTCACCCTTTCTTTCTTTCTTTATTCTCTTGAGGAAATGAGAATATATTTGGGACGAGTCGGGGAAGCAGTGATGGTCAGAAGATAGCATTAGTAGTCCTCATTTAATACGTGAAATAGTGTGATAATAATTGTAATGAGGACTTTTCCTTTTGAGTTTGTATAATATCTAGTAAGCGATATTTGTATTTAAACTCACGGTTTATTATCGTATACGTATTATACATGCAGTTATATTAATAAGTTGTATTTAAATTACGTACCATGTAAGTGGCGACCCAAGATGGGTGATGTATACCTAATTTTAGGGGCGTCGCGGTTGGTATATCGAGCTAGAGGATATGATCACTGGCTAAGATGATGAGAAAAAGTACTAGGAGGGAGGCAGGGGGAATACCGCTAGTATGACCTACTAAGTTTATGTCTTTATTTTATTGGTCGGTCGAGAATATAAAGATAATTGTTACATGTCGATTAATCTTTTTTTTTTGTGGCGATGTCTGAAAATGACATCGAGAATGTTGAGAATATGATGGAGCACTGAGGCGATCGTTGATTCACCACATATCGATAATCGAGGATAATGTGCATCGGGGGAGGCGACAATCCTCATCAAAACAACAACAACCTTGACCAAATGATGAATGATCAAATGTTAGGAGGCTTTATGCGATTTATCTGCAATGATGAGGCGACTCTCACATCAAAAGCGTGGGTGGAAACACGGAAAACTCGGGCGGTCTTGCATTAAACAATTGAGGCTGGGACCACCGGAGTTTAAGGAGAAGCAAAACCACTTGGCGGAAGCATGGATAAAGCAGATTACCAAGATATTTGATGTCTTGGGATGCTCAGAGGAGCAAAAGGTTCCCTTCTTAGCCTTTATGTTGCGGAGGCGGATTCTTGGTGGGAATCGGTAAAAGCGTACTCGACTTCTTTGTCTTGAAGATATCTTGGGAGAAGTTCGGGGGGTACATTCAGCGACAAATACTTTCTGAAAGTATTTAGCCACATGAAGGAGGTGGAGTTTATCAAGTTGGAACAAAACAATATGGCCAGTGTAATGTCATGATCTGAGGCAAAATTTGCGGAGTTATCACGGTTTCGTCCCACTTGGTGGATAATGAAGAAGAGAATGGCGCGAATGTTTTAAGAGGTTTGAAGTCGGAATCGTCGACATCTTATTTCTCATAAAGCGTGTTTGTATTGGATGTTGTAAATAGGGCTCGATTAGTGGGGCGCGATAACGAGTCAATATGACTAAAAAAAGAAGCGGTAAGCAAAAGTTATAATACCGGTGAGAGTAGTCGTGAGCGGTGACAACAAGCGTGGAGGAATCAGCGGGCGGATATGGTAACCACGCCGGTGGTGTCGGGGCCAAAACAATAGAATGGACATTTCAAGAAAGCGGAGATTCAATGATGATGGAAAGGCGTCGGCACCGGCACCGTTGTTAAGGAAGGAGAAAGACCACTATCGTATATGCTTCAAATGCGGAGAAGAGGACACATCGGTCAAGCTGTGTGCCATCTTAGTCAAAGCATGTTATAATTGTGGAAGAGAAGGTCACTTAGCTCGATTTTGTCGTTTCTGAGAAGACAAAATTCACTAGGATAGGATGGAGGCAAAAAGTAGTCGAAAAGTCAAAGCCCGGTAGTCTGAGGAGGCGTTTGTTGTGACCTCCGGAGAAGCGAGGAAACGAATGAGGTCATCACGGGGGTAAGCTTTATCATAAACTCTAATGAAGTCTACACTTTATTTGATCTGGGTTCTACCCATTCTTTTATTTCTCTCTACTTGCGCTCATCGATTAAATTTGACTCAGGAGAAATTAGACTTTGACTTATCTGTGGAAACTCAGTTGGGAGAAACCTTCATTACATCCTTTGTTTATAAGTCTTGTTTGGTTCAAATCGGTACCCTCACATTACTGTCGATCTTATTTCATTAAAAATACTTGCATTTGGCGTGATTACAAGGGATTGATTGGTTAACTACTTATCATACAAAAATTGATTGTTTTCGTAAGGTTGTTAGCTTTCATATTCCTAATCAACCTATTATGCGAATTCAAACGACCAAACCATTAAAATCAATCACGGTCATCTCAAGCCATAAAGCTATTCGTTTATTGAAAAATGGATGTCAAGCTTTCTTAGCTAGCTCATATCTGATTTAAACAAAAATATCGTCGGTTTTGAGCGATATTTCTATTGTTAATAAATTTCTGGCGTATTCCAGAAGAACTTCTGGCTACCCCAGGCGTGAAATTGAATTTTGTATCGACCTTGAACACGGTACAAAACCTATTTCCAAAGCCCATGTCGAATAGCTCTATTGAACTTGAGGAGTTAAAGACCCAGCTGCGAGGAATTGTTAGACATTGGCTTTATTAAGTCCTAGTACTTCTCCTTGGGGTGCTCTCTGTACTATTCGTGAAGAAGAAAGATGGGAGTATCGACTTTGTATTGATTATCGGGAGTTGAATCATGTCACCATCAAAATAGGTATCCATTACCCGCGTATTGATGACTGTTTGACCCGGTTGCGAGGAGCAAATTCTTTTCAAAGATTGATCTTCGTTAGGATATCACCGATTGAAGATTAGAAGCCGTGACATTCAAAAGCGGACTTTCGAACTCGATGCGGGCATTATGAATTCCTAGTCGTGTCCTTTGGATTGACTAATGCTCTCTTTGCCTTCATGGATATGATGAGCCAAGTATTGAGGAATATTTAGATCACTTTGTGGTCGTCTTTATTGATGACATCCTTATTTATTCCAAAAAGCGTGAAGATGATGAGCAACACTTGAGGTGACACTCCAAAAACCGTGAATATAAGCTTTATGCAAGTTGAAGAAATCACGAGTTACGGCTTGAAGAAGTAGCATTCCTTGGCGCGTGGTATCAAGTCATGGAATATCTCATTGACCCGGCAAAGATTGAAGCTATTCAAAAGTGGGAACAACCTAAATCGATTAATAGAAATCGTAGCTTTCTCGGTTTATTTGGTTATTATCGGAGATTCGTGGAAGGATTTTCTCGAATCGCTACTCCGATTATTTCGGTGACTCGAAAAGATCTGAAAGTTCGGTTGGGGCGAAGAATGTGAGAAGAGTTTTCAAGAACTTCGAGAGAGACTTATTTATTTTGTTACGTGATACCATTCGGCTCGGAGGATTTGTCATCTCTGGTGATGCTTGAGCAAAGGGTTGGGATGTGTTCTTATGCGACATGGAAAAGTTATAGCTATATGCTCGCGACAACTCAAAAGAATATGAGAGGAATTATCCTACTCGTGATGCGGGTTAGCATTTATTATCTTCACTTAAAATTTGGAGGCATTACTTGTATGGGAGAAAGTGGAGATCTTCTACGGATCATAAAAGCCTCAAATATTTCTTCACTCAAAAGGAACTCGACATGCGACAACGGCGTTGGCTTGAAGCTATTGAAAGATTATGATCGTACCATCATCGATACCATCTGGAAAAGCGAGCGTGGTAGGCGATGCATTGAGTAGAAGATCGTATCTGAAATCGAGTGCGTTATTATCAACCAAAGGCCCATTTTGTGTGACTTGCAAAGGATGGAGATAGAGTTAAAGACTCGGGGGCGCGTGTGATGATAGCGAATATCTGAGTAGAGCAGGCTTTAATCGATAAAGTTAAAAGGCTGCTCGAGCTACGGACTGGAGGTGATCGTATGAGGAAGAAAGTCTGAGAGGTGCTATATGGGAAGCAAGAATCGATGAAGAAGGAATACTTGAGTCGACTCCGGACTTTGTGTTCTAACGACCACGATTTAAAGTATAATATCATGATGGGGGCGCTGACACACCATTTGCAATCCATCACAGGAGTACCAAAATGTATCATGATATTCGTCATACATTTTGGTGGAAGCAATATGAAGAGAGATAGTATTTGTTTATCTCAAGGTGTCTAACTTGTCAGCGAGTTAAGCGGAGCATCAAGTACCAAAAGGTCCATTGCAACCACTTGAAATTCGAGAATGGAAGTGGGAGCACATTACCATGGATTTAGATTCTGGGTCTTCTAAGGTTTCTCAAGGCGTTGATGCGATTTGGGTCATTGTTGATAGATTGACCAAGTCTCGCTCATTTCTTCAAATCTGAGAAACTTATACACTTGAGCGTCTTGCTTCGTATGTACATAAGCGAGATTATGGCTGCATGGTATCTGCGGTATCCATAGTTTACGATCGAGACCGAAGATTCACTTCACGATTTTGGGTTAGTTTGCAAAAAGCTATGAGCGCGGACTTACGATTTAGCTTCGGCATATCATCCTCGAGACGGACGGACGATCGGAGGACTATTCAAACTCTTGAAGATCTATTAAGACTACGTGTTCTTGATTTGAGGGAGTTGGGACAAGTTCTTACCATTGGTGGAGTTTTCCTCAACAACGGTTATCAAGCAAGTATTGGCATGGCTCCATTCGAGCGTTGTATGGAAGAAAGTGTCGTTCTCGGTATCTTTGGGATGAGGTGGGTGAAGCAGCGTTGTTGGGGCCGGAGTTGATGCGTATGACTACGGAAAAGATTCAAACGATCGAAATGAGCGTATAAAAACCTCACAAAATCGACAAAAGAGTTATCTTGATCTTCATCGAAAGGGCGTGGAATTTGATATAGGAGATCGTGTGTTGTTAAAAGTTGCTCCATGGAAAGGAGTTACAAGATTTGGAAAGAGAGAAAACTTAATCCTCGATTCATCGGTCCATTTTAATCCTCGATCGAGTAGGGCGTGGCTATAGACTCGCTTTTCTGTTGAAATATGTCTCGTGTTCGCCGCGTTTTTCACATATCCATATTACGTAAATATGTGAAAGACCGAACCATATTATTGAGTTAGAGCCAGGACGAAATAGCGGAAGATTTGGCGTATGAAGAGGTTCTGTTCAAATTTTGGATAAGAAGGAACATATTCTACGCTCGAGGTTATACCTCAGTCGAAAGTTTTGTGGAGGAACCACGATGTTGAGAAATGACTTGGGAGTTAGAAATCGAAATGAAATCAAGGTATCCTTACCTCTTGACATATACAGTCGTACCCTAATTTGAGGAGAAATTTCATAAGAAAGGGAGGTTGTAAGACCCGACTTTTTTATAAATAAAGATGAATTTTCTATAAATATTATTTTTGAATATTATGGAATAATTTGATATAATGTTATAGTTGTGGGTAATATTTATAAATTTTGCAAAGTATCTGAGTGGTTATATTATATTCGATTGGTGGGGAATATTCGGTTTAGCGAGGGAATATTAAATACAATGGCTCAATCATTGGTGGACCCTAGCGAAATTATTGTCGGATTGAAAGCGACAAAAATATTTTATTGAAATAACGGCGGAAGTTTTCTGGTTGATCTTTTGTTGAACTACTCGGTAGTAAAAAAAATGCGATGTCGTGTGGTTGCGTAGTAGCTTGCACGGTATTGATTATTGATCTTATGTGAGAAGTCACTCAGTTTGATTCCATTATTGTCGATTAATAATATGAATTATTATAGCGATAATGACGTTTTGTTTTATTTAGTATTATTAGCGTAATAAAAGCGAAACATCTTTTTTATATAAAGCAGAATACTTTATTAAAGTTATTTTATAAATAAAATATATATATTTTATTATGTATATTATAGTGTTTTGCATAGTGTTTTGCATAGTGCATAGTGTTTGCATAGTAAAATGTTTTTATATATATAAATAGAATATATTATATTTTATTTAAAAGATTTTTCTTTAAATATGGATAGTCAGATTAAAGTAAATCAATACGGGATAGTTTCATGGATTAATTCTTATGCATTCCATTTTCTATAAATAGAAGCTCGTTTCCTTCATTATTTTCTTACGAATTCATTGAAACTACAGAGAGAAATTATAGAGAGAAAGCTATAGAGAAAGTTATAGAAAGAAGAAGAGTATTATTACTTCTTCTTAGGTGGGAATATTAGGTTCTTTTTACGGTGAGGGGTGTTATTCTTCTTTCTTGAAGAGAACTTACATTATTCCATTCATTTATTATTACATTGGAATAACTTTTTAAAAAAAGTGGCGTATACTATACATAACTTTTTGTATGTGGCGCATACCTATACTTGGTGAAATCCTTATGTTATTCCATTGCTTATTATTACATTGGAATAACTTTGTATGTGGTTTACCTATACTTGGTGACATTCTTTATTATTATTACATTGGAACATCACATGCGTGTGTTTTACGGGACTGGTTAAAATCTTTATTATTATTACATTGGAACATCACATGCATGTGTTTTTACAGGACTGGTTAAAATTATTACAGTTACAAATCTTTATCATTACTTTTGGAATATCATATGTGTGTTTTACAGGATGCAGTTCCATCTTTATTGATACATCTTTTGGAACATCACAACATCTGTCGGTGTGAATTTCACGACTTTGGTTTAGATTATTATTATTACATTGGAATAACACACATCATCACAAAATCTGCATGCGTGGTGATTTCTTTTGTTATTCCATTCTTTATTATACCCGGTTGGTTAAAACTTTGACTTCTATACTCCATGAAATTAGTAGAATATCCTTGATATTTGCGTTTCATCGATATCTTTTCATGGAAATATTCTTACGATCATTCTTGAATTTTACTCTCTACAAAAGCGATATCGTGTTGACAATTTGGGCGTTAATAATTCTGGATAAAATAATTCTTGAACTTGTTTTATTGAATTCTTATATCATTGTCATCATCCTCATATTTATATTTTTTTAAAAAAGTAAATACATGGGCTGTAGAGCATGGATGGACTTGGTATGATTATGACGAGGGATTATTGATTGTAATCATGGTAGTAATATTACAAATGATGTGGTAAAAAAATCCTCGATTGGTAGTAGTGCATTGATGGGCCGATTGTTGGCATGATCATGACCATTAATGAATACCTGACTATTCTTGGCGCGTAGTCGGGAATAATTGTGATCGTGATCTTAAAAAATATATTGGCTTGGTAGTAGTGCGGGGTGATTCGATGATGTGGATTATTTATTAAAAGTGAGTCTCGGCTATATGATGATGAAAAACCTTTTAAAATCATAAAAGATAGTAGATTTTATTTTCTACTTGACTCTTTTAATGGATTGCATATTAAGCTATGATTAAACTTGATGTTTATTGTATTTTATCGGTTTAACATTGTTGAAGACTATTGATAATTTATTTTGCATTATCTTGTCATAATATTTCTTCTTGGGCTAGTTGAGCTCACCCTTTCTTTCCTTTATTCTCTTGAGGAAATGAGAATATAAATTGGGACGAGTCGGGAAGCGGAGTGATGGTCACGAAGATAGCATTAGTAGTCCTCTTTATTACGTGAAATAGTGTGATAATAATTATAATGAGGACTTTTTTTGAGTTTGTATAATATCTAGTAGACGATATTTGTATTTAAACTCACGTTTTATGTCGTATTGTACTGCAGAGTTATATTAATAAGTTGTATTTAAATTACATACCATGTAAGTGGCGACCCAAGATGGGTGATGTATACCTAATTTTGGGGCGTCGGAGTATAGAGTAGTAACAGTAGTACAGTGTTGTAGGGTCTAAACAAGTAGTATTTATTTCCCCACATAAATGTGGGTGAAAAGGGCCACAAGCCAGTTAGGCGTAGACAAGCATCAAATCAAAGAACAGAGGCTAGCGCTGATTAGAAGCTAGGAAGAGACGTATGTATAAACTTTACAACACCATCAATACTACCATCTATCTATCTATCTATCTGGGGTCCTACCCCTACCCCTACCCCTACCCCTACCTAGTTACTCCCTCTCTCCTTATCTTTTCTCTAAGAGAAAAATCTTTTCAAGCCCCATTTACCACGATGGGTTCTCTCTCGACAAAATCATCGCTTTCTTAACCTTTTCTCTTCATATTCATTCTCCTTCACCCGCATTCAATTCTTTCTATGCAGTTTGATTTGTAGTTTTGATTCGTCCACAGCGATTGAGATTATACCCACTTAAAAATACTATACATATTATACCTTCACATATCACGTTACGTCACAATATAAATGGAAAATTTAAAAACATATATACATACTCTCGATGATTTAATAAGTTAAATTTTTAGATCTAGATGTAATTGTAATTATAAATGAATTTATATCATTAAGTATTTTAACTCACAAACACATCAGACTCGTACTAAAAACGATATTATACATCTAAGTTGACACTTTAAACTCGTGATGACCATCATTTTCCCTTTTAACATCGGACAATATCTCATTGATAATCAGTTCCAATTCTAACAATGAAAAAACAAGTTGAATGTAATGAAGTTTAATACAAAATCAAACAAAAGAATAGTTGTATATTATAAAGGAATCGAAACTGATATTTTTATAATAAAAATATCGTTATGAAAATATTATTTTTTGTTGTGAATTTATCAATTTCTTAACGTAAATAATGCTAATTTTTTGATACTTTCACATACATATATGAGATATGAGATGTTGTAGAGAACGTACGTATAGAGGAGCGCGTTGGGAACATGCAAACATGATCAATAATTGGCAAATAAGTTGGAGAGATACTATCATACTATCATGATGATGAGTTGGAATTTATATTCTCTACTGTACGGTGGAATATGGCAGGACCAAATGAAGTTGAGAGCAAAATTTTGAGCACCATAACAAAATAGTAAATAATTAATGCTGCATGCTAACTTACTTTCAATTTCACACGGTATGTCCACTATTTTATGCTTAATCCCAACTTTTCTTAATTTGATTTTATTGAAAGCATCTTTTACAAAATTATCAACAACGAAGGGAAGTTTTTGAATTACTCAAATAAACGTAATAATTCGTGACGGGAATTAAGTAGCTTTATTGGATTATTTGGCGTGACAAAAGCTTTGAATCTAAAATTTTATAATCGGTTTAACTAGAAATTCAACAAGATATCAAAACTTGATTATTGATTCGATAATTACTCGAATCTGTTCATATTATAATTTTTTATTTATTCGTTCGAAAATTATAAATTATTTGAACTCAATTCGATATTGTGCTCGACTCAATAATTAAATGAGTCTCAATCAAATCAAATTTTATTTCATACTTCATACTTGATATATTTTATAAATTAATTATAAATAATTTAATACTTAATTCGACATGATTCATTTACATAAGAGCAGTCGGAACTTTAGCGTGTTTATGAAAATATGAAATTTTATTTGAATACGACTAAAATTTTTCTAAATAAATTGCGGCCGTGCAAAGCTAGCCAAGTCAAGCCAAGCCAAGATAGGCGTGGATAGAGAGAGGAGTGGGGATACAACAAGTGGGGTGAGGCAGAGTATGGGGAAAAAGAGACAGAGGAGAGTGGAAATCACGTGGGAGGGAAGAAAATGAGTGTAGCGTGGAAGTAAAAGGCCCACTTTTTCTTTTCACAAGTCTCTCACGTGGACCAACATGTCTTGCTGGTGTCCACGTGATCTCAGATTTCAATGTATCTACGAGACTGTTACATTTGTGGCCCCTTCTTACACCGCCGTGCGTGTCACCTTGTCCCATCATTAGCCGACACGCACTCTCCCTACAATCATTTGAACTCTTAACACCTCCCCCTTCCCTCCTACTTTTATCTCAACTTTCTTTGCATACGCTTGCTCAGCGCGTGTATTCAACCATTTTCTCCGATTAATTTTTATCTATAGTGGATTTGTTTGAGTACAAACATTTACAAAGTTTATTAGTACTATTATAGTATTTGAATTTCTAAACGCACAATAAATTATATTTAAAATAAGTTAATATTATATAAATAAAATTTTTAAATACGTTTAAACTTTTAATCGTTAAAAGTATTCTTTAAAATAAGTCAACAAAAGTATGAAAAAGTCAAAATTAACGAATGACATGAATAAGAAAACTTTTGAAGTGGTATTTTTTTTTTCCTAATTCCCTTCTTGACCTCGTTCAAGTTCTTTCTAAACTTTTAGATGTAGCATTAAAAATACTAGGAATCTCAAATATTTTGTCTTGAGTATCAAATAACATAATATTAAATAATTAAAATTTAAAACACTTTTAAGAATTAAAATTTGACATTTGTAATATTATTCAAGCAATACATCTCTAAAACTCAATTATAGTAGAATAGGTTCTACAAAAATTCTCTCTAAGGCCTCACATGTAACGATAACGCGTGTTCTTAACGATAGAATCAAGAGTATGCTAAACTTTTCATATAGCAGTTTATAAATATTTGGATAAATAATGTTATTGTAAGACCCCAACTTATTATTAATAAAATTTAATTTTCTATTTATTATTTTGAAATAGTAAGAGTTGATGTGATTAATGTGGATAGTTAGGGGTAAAATCGCAAATATTTCAAAATAAGTTAAAGTGGTTATAAAATATTCATTGTTGTCGGGGATATATTCGTTTATTGGTCGTGGAATATTCTTTTGACCGGGGAATATTAAATGCGACGAAAGAAATGTATGTATGTGGTACATGAAAAGCGATTGGATGAAGAAACGACAAATATAAGTTGTTTAAAAATAACGACGTAGTTATATCACAGTATTAATCTTGTTAAAATACTCTAATTGGTTAAAACACAAGAATATTACCAGTATCGCACCAATTATTGATTCTTACGTGAAGGCACTACTCAATAATGGTTACGATAATTATTGTTCAAGATTTTATTGAGTTAATAATTGCTGCGTTGATATTTTATATTCTTTGTTGTTTCAATAATTGTCATTACACGATTATTTTTATTATCGAAGCAATAATTCATATTATCCTCGAATAATATTATTAAATAACATTATTGGCAATGTCTAGAAAGTTACGTCTACAGGAGAGGTTTGGTCACCTAATTCATTGCGCCAAGAAGAAGAAATTCTTATTGGAAAGCCCTCTTTCCTGAACCGCGCCTCGGTTATCAATATATTGTGATTCGTAATATTATTTGTGAATAATTAATTATTGATTCATATGATGAGAAAAATATTGATTTTATGTGGATATAGATGGAGAAAATTTTTATTGTGACAATTGTTGAAAATTGAAATTTTATCTTTTTCGATAAAATAATTATTTAAATATATTATTATATTTTAATAATATAATAATGGTGATATTTTTACAACGAATGTGGGATATATGAGTATCTGAGGAGGAAGAGTATTTTTGTTGCAATAAATGTTTAAAACATGTTAAACATGTCGGTGGACCCCATTTATGATGAAATTTGATTATACTGTGTAAAATCGATCGTTTGTGGATTTCGGTCTATTTCCATTTGGAATTTGGAAAACTTTCTTCTGCAAAGTTGTAGAGAATTGAATTTCCTATAAAAACTCGCGATTCAAATTTTACGATAAAAGGGCTATTTATTATGAATTATTGAAGTTCAAGCTCCAAAATAATTAATTTTTGTAGTTTTAAATATTTTTTTACAAAAACGTTTTTTGCATGTGTGAGGCATGTGTTCAATTGCTGAAATTCAGATTCAAGGTGTGCGTGAAATTTTATATATATATATTAATATTTTAATAAATTTTCTATTTTGGTGTTTCTAGCGATTTTCCTATAAATAGGGTCTTGGGTTAGAATCGAAAATCACACCGAAACTCAAGTTTTTCTCTCTATATTATCGGCGTATTCTTGTGAGTATTTTGAGTATACTTTGAGTATTCTTTGTGACGGTGCAAGTCCAAGTCATAGCTTTTATATCCGGTGTTTCAATTTAAAGATTGATCTTTCGATAGAAGGGATGTTATTTTCTTTCAAATGATATTATTTCTTCAATATCATTACGCTAAAATATTAGTTGAAACTTTTATCAAATTTGGAACTTTTTCATATCGGGAGTTCTTATTCATGAGTTCTTATTCACGAAGTTACTTATTCATGAAGTTATTATTCACGATTCTTACTATTCAAAGTACTATTCATAAGCGTGAAGATGTTTTTTGTGGAATTTCTATCTTTTGGTGTTGAGTTACTTATTCACGATATCTCAAGACTATTCATAGAAAAATAAAATTTTTTTTTTTGTTCAAAATATCTATTCGGATACTAAACTTTGATCAGTATCCATATTTTGATCATTCTTGAATTTTACACCACTATGATTATTTTTGAGGTATTATTTTTGAACATGGATAAAACAAATCACGAATCCTTAATCCTTAATCCTCATCATTTTGTTTCACATTGGATTCGTTTCTTTTAAAATATTTTTTCATCATCCTCGACCTTAAATGGTGATATTATTGAATATCTTTGTAGCAAGTTAAAGATGAATGATTTTGAAGAAGAATATCTTTGGTAGTAGTGTAAAGATGAGCAGTGTTTAGATGAACATTAATTGGTGATGAATATATTTGGCTGTAGTGCAAAGATGAATATTTGATTCCGGATGTATATTGATTGATGTTATGAGGGGAAAAGATGACGATGAACTTTTAAATTCATACATGAAGATAGTAGTTTGCATTCTCTACTTAACTCTTCTAATGAATTATTATTTTCATTGCGAATATTGATTTAAAATTTGTTGTCTATCAGATTCTATTAGATTTTTTCTCATTGAAGACTAATGGTAATTTGTTGTATATTATCTTAGTCATAATATTCTTTTCTTTGCTAATTTAGTTGAATTCACCCTTTTCCTTTTTTGTTCTATTTTTCTGGGGAGGCGAGAATATAGCGAAAGACGAGTCGGGGTATGGAATGAAGGTTTTAGAGAAAGTTGTTTAGTAGTCCCTCACCATTTTGTAAAATAATGTATCAATAATTGTGATGAGGATTTATTTGAGTATGGATATTATCAGAAGATAATATTTCAGATTCAAACTCACGATTTCATGTTGTAATAATAAAGTCAGTAGTTGTTTCGCATCTACGAATGATAACCTCGAATGGGTGATGATACCCATTTTTTGGAGGCGCAGATTATTATCATATAAAAAAGGTTTACATAATGTTCAAATACACACATATACAATATATATATGCGAAGACTCACAATATACATATGCAAGACTCACAATATATATTTATATATATATGTGAGTATTATATAATTTTTTTTTAATTGATAGTAACATACTAGCATTGTTGTATTTGAATATTCAGGTATGCTTGCAAGTTGCAACTAGATAAGTAACACTTTGAATTTACCAAAAAGCCCATGTGTGTGAAATAACAAGCCCCGTCAAATGAGCTAATGATTAGAATCTTGACAGATTTCTGGGGCATGCATTATCATTCCTTTCAACTTCATGTCTATTTATTCCATTTATCAAGTTTATTTTATTGGAGTATATAATGTATTGTGAATCTATGAGTAACCCAATAATTAGGGTTTACAACGCATGCGTGGTGTGTGTGACAAGCAAGTGTCCTCTCATAATTGGGATATTTTTCTTCAACATGCATGCTGAGTGAAGGTAGGTATCTAAATGCCGGCTCTCTCCATCGAACTCGGGTTGATAAAAAATTAATCGAATTTAACGACGAATAAAATTGTCGTTAAAGTAAAAAAAAAAAAAATAGTTTTTGTGTTATTGACGGTTTTGTTCATCGTAGAGACGGAGCTACTCATAAACTAGAGGGGGTCATGGCCCTTGAAGATTTGAAAATTATGTTTGGTTGCGATTGGAATAGATTGAATCATTAATTTTTTTTGCTATTTTTGACTGAAATTTAACATTCTTGCCCAAGATTTCATACCCAAAGTCTTATGAATAGTTTTTTATTATTATTGAGCCATGAGAGTCTTGGGGAAGGGAGAGAATATGAAATAACTCATTCCAACTAGAATGAAATGAATCATTCTAATCTTCATTTCATTCATTCAATCCAAACACAGCATTCCATTCATTCAATTCAAACGCAACATTAGGTTTTGTAAAACACACAACATTACAAGATAATTATGAATTTCTTTTTTAAATTTTATTATATAATAATACTAATATCATGTTTGGATTGAGATATATATAAGCGTAAATAATTTTTAATTTTGTTGAAAATAATTTTTCTATTTCAAAATATAAGATCAATTTTGATTTTTTTTTTTTTTTTTAAAAAGAAGTTAATTTGATATATTTTGAGGTATAAAAGTGATACAATTCATTTAGCTTTTCAAAATAATAAATTTTTAATCAGTATTCTTTTTAGCTTTTTTTTATAAATTCCAAAAACTATTTGTGATTTTTTAAAATTTTATTGTTTAAAATAAATGAATTAGTATTGATTTTAATTTGAATTAATTTTTCTATCTTTAAAAATGGTGTTATATGACTAAAAACATTAAAATTATAAATATAATACAATTTTTGTTATATAAACTATTTCTATAATTTTACATTTTTAATAATTAAGCTTTATTCATATTTTTGAAACAATTGGATTCCATTCGGACACATTGTTTGACTTATTTATCCAAATTCCTTCCAACTTAAATTGCCAAATAAAGCACATGTGCCACTAAATATTGGTGCTAAAATTGGAATTAAACCCTCTCAGCCAAGATTATGGAAAGCCCATTAACAATCAATAATACTCCTCAACCTAAGATGGTCAATGTCCCACATCAACAAAACTTATTTCAATCCCAACCTTCAACCTATCGCGCGTGTTTCAAAGTAATGCTACTTTACATTAATATGTATTTATGAGAATATATTTAATAAAAAAATTGAAGGCTTAGTAGTTATGATAAAAAATAATAAAGTAATTTTTAATCATACACGTATGACTGGAAATTATATAAGTGTATAATTAGTTGTGCTCGTAAACCATATACAATCCACAAAATAAAATAGTTGTTCATTTGTTTTCTTCCTATTTTTAAAAATTCAATACAAATATAGTTGTCTCAAAATATAATCACGTGTTCTTGATTTTTGGTAAAAAATAAAAATAAATGAAAACTTAAATAGAAAAATTTATTAGAAAAATATATATTCTTTTTAACAAAATATTTATTATGAAAATAATATACAATGTGTTTTAATATTAATATTGATAAATTAAAACTATTTTTATATATTCTTAAATTATATCAATAAAATTACATAAAAGTACTACTAGTTAGAGATTTAATATTTTTAAATTTAAATGAATAATGTCAATTTTAAATTTTAAATTATATTATTTTTTTTTTAAAAATCAATATTAATTTAATAATTTGAAATAAAAATTGTATAAATGTATAAGATAAATAGTTTATAATATTTGTGTATTAGTTTGCACGTATAAAATTATTTTTTTCATATTTTAAAGGGGATGCAACACAAATTAGGATGACTGGGTGAGGTAGTAATGAGCGCGTGTAGTGCACCTAATTGCATTACTAGTTAAATTTAGTGTTGTTTTCCGACAAGATGTTGGGTGATGATTAGGTGTCCCCACGGGTGCGTGATAGCTGTCCTACGTGTTCCCTAACCCCAATAATGGATCTACACCCGCAACCCGACAAGCGCCCCATCATTATGGCCCTCCTAAATTCTTGTCCGTACAAGGCTTCTTCCCATGTGATTCGCACGTGAACTCGGCCCCTTTGCGATATGTTTCATGCTTTACAATTTTCGTTACCAACTTGTAGCTGTCATTTACCGTTTTGTCCCTCTCCAATATTTGTAGTATTTGTTTTGGAGACTATTCCAACGTTATTTTGTTATTTTCATTCTTTTGTAACTTTAATTTAAAGTCGTTGATATTGTTAGAGTAATATTTACATTGTGAAAATATATTTATATTTAGCTACATTTTAATATATGGGTTATATGTATATACATAACTGTATATTATATAAGAATTTTATGGCGATGAAATTTTTAAGTTATATAACGATGCAGAATCGTCATAATATTATAATAGCTTTGACGACGGATAAAACTGTCGCTATAATCCAAAAAATCGTCATATATATACTCATATGTAATATACATGGTACATAGATACATACATTTATATATATATATATATACATATATTATTTTTTTAAAACGATGAGCAAATTATAATTTGTACACATTTAAAAAGTAAAAATAAAGAAAAAAAGTTTCAAATTTATCCATAGTGATTATATATTAATGTATCCCACTAAATAACTTAATTATCATTCGCTTTATGTATTTTATCTCATCATTTTGGGGACGAAATTTATACCTTTACTCATCATCCTTTCAGGGACGACGGATCGGATGTATTTGTTTTAACAACATTTTAAATTTTCAAGAAAACATATTATTTTAGGAGTATAAATATTACTCTGATATTATCAATTGTCTTACTACAGTGAATACCACCACTTATACATGCATGTATATAGATTTTGACATATATATATAGGGATCCCTTTCGTGGCGGTAGGTTCTTGCCATATGGTAATCAAGTAACACTCTCTTTTGGACCGTTGATCAACTTATTGGGAAGGTTGAGATTGGAATATATTAATACCAAGCCGTGGTAAAAGTCGTGGCGCCCCAAAATTAGGTATACATCACCCATCTTGGGTAATCGGATACATAGTAGATGTAATTTAAATACAACTTCTTAATATAATCGTAAAGTATGCAATCTGACATAAAGCGTGAGTTTGAATACAAATATTGTCTACTAAATATTATACAAACTCAAAAGGAGTCCTC
Organism: Panax quinquefolius; assembly: GCA_020205615.1. Lineage (NCBI taxonomy): Eukaryota > Viridiplantae > Streptophyta > Magnoliopsida > Apiales > Araliaceae > Panax > Panax quinquefolius. The sequence goes on from CM035152.1 coordinate 2,717,234, forward strand.
ATTACAATTATTATCACACTATTTTCACGGAATAGTGAGGACTACTAATACTATCCTCCTGACCATTACTCCGTTCCCTGACTCGTCAAATTTATGTTCTCATTTCAAGAGAAGAGCCGGTGAAAGAAAGGGTGAATTCAACTAGCCCAAGAAGAAATATTATGACTAAGATAATGCAGTAATAAATTATCTATAGCCTTCAACATTGTTAAACCGATAAAATATAATAAACATCAAGTTTAAGCTGCGGTAATGAACAAAGCAATCCATTAAAAAGTCAAGTAGAAAATAAAATCTACTATCTTTTATGATTTAAAAGGTTTTCATCATTGTTATAGTGAGACTCAACTTTAATAAATAATCCACATCATCGAATCACCCGCACTACTACCGAGGATATTCTTAAGTATCACGACCACAATTATTCCCGCACTACGGGCCCGAGAATAGTTGTGTATTCATTAATGGTCGTGATCATGCCAACAATCGCCCATTAATGCACTCACGACCAATCGAGGACTTTTACCACATCATTTGTAACATTACGGCCATGATTACACCGAATAATCCTCGGTCATAATCATACCAAGTTCATCCACGCCTCTGTGCCATGAGATGACTTTAAAAAAATATAAACATGAGGATGATGACAATGATATAAGAATTCAATAAAACAAGTTCAAGAATTAAGTTATTCAGAACTAATAACATCCAAATCACAACACGACATCGCTTTGTAGAGTAAAATTCAAGAATGATCGGGAAGAATATTTCCATGAAAAGATCTTTGGATGAAACGCAAATATCGAGGATATTCTACTAATTTCATGGAGTATAGAAGTCAAAGTTTTAACCAACTTGGGTATAATAAAGAATGGAATAACAAAAGAAATCACCACGCATGCAGATACTTGATGTATGATGAGTTATTCCAACAGAATAATAATAACGGAACCAGTCGGTGAAATTCACACCGATGCGGGATGTTCCAAAAGAATAATAAAGATGGAACCAGGATCAGGTGCCAAAAAACACGAGATAGGATATTCCAACAGAATGATAAAGAGCGGAACCAAGTGGGTGTAAAACACATGACGATGGATGTTCAAATGAATAATAAAGAGCGGAACCAGTCGGTGTAAAACACATGCATGAGGATGTTCCAATGTAATAATAATAAAAGCGGAACCAGTCCGGTGTAAAAACACACATGACAGGATGTTCCAATGTAATAATAGAAGAATGGAATAAAAAAGAAGAAGATCACCAAGTATAGGGGATTAAGCATTACACTGAGTTATTCCAATGTAATAAATAAGAATGGAATAACAAAAGAAGTTCTCTTCATGAATACAAAAGAATAACACCACTTACGAAATACAACAAATAATATTCCCTACTTTAGAAGAACTGAATATTGGCAAAGTGAAGTAGCGAGAATACTTTTCTTCTTTCTTCTCTATAGTTTTTCTCTCAGAGTTTCAATGAATTCGTAAGAAAATAATGAAGGAATGAGCTTCATTTATAGGAAAATAGAATGCATAGTAATTAATCCATGAGCTATTCAAATTGATTTACTTTAATCGATTATCCATATTTAAAGCAAAATCTTTTAAATAAAATATAATATATTCTATTTATATAAAAATATTTTACTACGCAAACACTACTATGAAAAAACACTATAAAAAACACTATGCATAATAAAATATAATATATTTTATTTATGTAATAACTTTAATAAAGTATTACATTTTATATAAAAGATGTTTCATTTTTTATTACGTTAATAATACTGAATAAAACAAAACGTCATTATCGCTATAATAATTCATATTATTAATAAATGATAATGGAATCAATCGAGGTGAATTACGGCATGGCGATCAATAATCACATCAGGTGTCTTCTTATCTGATACCGCGTATTATCGTATTTCTTTTCTTCTTCAAAGTAGTTCAACAAAGATCAACAAGTAAAACTTCCGCCGTTATTTCAATAAAATATTTTTGTCGTTTTTCAATCCGGCAATAATAATTACATTATAGGGGTCCACCAATGATTGAGTAGTTGTCACGAATATTCTCGCTAAACCGAATATTCCTCGCTAAATGAGATATTCTGACCAATCGAATATAATATAACCACTTGCATACTTTGCAAAATTTATAAATATTACCCATAACTATAACATTATATCAAATTATTCCATAATATTCAAAAATAATATTTATAGAAAATTCAACTTTATTTATGTTTGGTCTTACACAAATTCGTATTCTGGTTTCTATTTAAATAAGAGGGCCCATATTTTAACATATTGTCAAGATATGTAAGACCCAACTTTTATAAATAAAGATGAATTTTTATAAATATTATTTTTGAATTTTATGGAATAAATTTGATAAAATGTTATAGTTGTGGGTAATATTTATAAATTTTACAAAGTAAAGCAAGTTGTTATAAAATATTCGTTTGATCGGGAATATTTTTTTGTTTGGGAATATTCGTGACGACTACAATCATTGGTGGACCTTACTAACGGAAGTATTGTCGTAGTTAAAAAACGACAAAATTATCTTTCTATAAAAATAACGGCAGAGGTGTTACTGTTAAAACTGTTAAACTACACCTTAGTAAAAGTACGAATAATACGGAGTCAGATAAGAAGACACGATATCGATTATCGATGCTTACGTGAGAAGTCACTCACATATGCTTTCAATTATTGCTACAAGAATTAACGATCATCATCTCTTATATTATTGATTCAATTTATTCACAAAGATTATCATCATATAATATGTTATAGTATTAAATCAAAATTGAGACGACAAGTTATAAATGATTAATAATTGTTGAAAGATTAAATATGTGTTGATTAAAAATAAAATGATTTGTGGTAATATTTATTCAATCCTTGATGTATATAAAGAGTGCATTATGAGACGTTTGTGGTAAGTTTGATTATTTTATGGGGCCCATATGTCATCATCTAAGAGTCTCTTCGTCAATAGTAATTACCTTTACCGGATGTCAAACCACTTGCGTTTTCATATTACGGTGGCCGAACCACTTGTCGTTTCACATTTAAAAGCGCCGAACCAACATGCGTTTCACATTACAAAAGCGCCAAACCACTTTTCTTTTCACATCACCGGTGCGTCAAGCCACTTGCTTTTTCACATAAGGTCTAAGCTAGAAATCTTCTATAAATAGAGGCTAAAGTGCTTCATTATTTTCACTTAATTCATTCAGTTTATAGAGAGAGAAAGTATATAGAGAATAAGAGAGAAAGAAGGAGAGTATTTTGTTACTTAGACTACTGCAGTATTCAATCTCCTACTAAAAGTAAGGGTGTTATTCTTTCTTATTCATGAAGAGAATCTGTTGTTATTCCATCGCTTATTATTCATTGGAATAACTTCGTATATGTGGTTTACCCTATACTTGGTGACATTCTTCTATTATTCTATTGGAACATCCTCGATCGTATGTGTTTTTTACCGGACTGGTTCCGTCTTTATTATTATTACATTGGAACATCCATGTCTGCATGTGTTTTACGCCGGACTGGTTCCATTCTTTATTATTCATTGGAATATCCGTCAAGGTGCGTTTTACCTTGGGACTAGTTAAGATTATTTATTATTCTACATTGGAATAACCTGCTGCTTGCTATCTATCGTATGCATGGTGATTTCTTTTGTTATTTCATTCTTTATTATACCGGTTGGTTAAAACTTTGACTTTATACTCCATGAAATTAGTGGAATATCCTCGATATTTCAAGGCTTCATCCAAAGATCCTTTTATGGAAATATTCTTCTCAAGATTCTTGAATTTTACTCTACAAAAAAAGATATCATGTCGACAGTTTTGATGTTATTGGTTCCTAGATAAATTAATTCTTGAACTTGTTTTATTGAATTATTATATCATTGTCATCATCCTCATGTTTATATTATGTTGAAAGTCATCTCGTGGTCTGTAGGCATAGATGGACTTGGTATGACATACGACTTGAGATTATGGTGTAATCACGACCGTAATGTTACAAATGATGTGGTAAAAATCCTCGGTGGCCTGTAGTGCATTGATGGACGATTGTTGGCATGATCATGACCATTAATGAATATATAAATATTCTTCGGCCCGTAGTGTATGAATAATTATGGTCGTGATACTAAAGAATATCCTCGCCAGAAAGGGGTGATTCGATGATGTGGAATATTTATTAAAACCGAGTCTCAAATTTATAATAAATGATGAAAACCTTTAAATCATAAAAGATAGTAGATTTTATTTTCTACTTGACTTTTTTAATGGATTCTTTGGTCAGATGTAGTTAAACTTGATGTTCATTATATTTTATCCATTTAACAATCGTCAGAAGCTAATCATAATTTATTCTCGCATTATCTTAGTCATAATATTTCATCGAGCTAGTTGAGCTCACCCTTTCTTTTTCACTATTCTCTGTGAAACGAGAATATAGCAGGATTTAGCCTGGGAATGGAGTAATGGTCCAGAGGATAAGATTAGTAGTCCTCACTATTCTCGTGAAATAAAGTGTGATAATAATTGTAATGAGGACTCCTTTTGAGTTCAGTATGATCTCTAGTAGATAATATTTGTATTCAAACTCACGCTTTATGTCAGTATTGCATACTTACATGCTTATATTAGTAAGTCAGATTTAAATTGCATACCATATCCGACTACCCAAGACGGGTGATGTATACCTAATTTTTGAGGCGTCATACAATATAGTTAAACAAAATGAATATTTAATATTAAAATATTACAAGTATTTCTTAAACTACTTTTTTACGCATTGATGCTTTATCAATTTTTAATCAAATCTAAAGAGATTGCACAAAATATAAAAGTAGAAATACAAGTTATGTCTTTACTTTTTTTTTTTTTTAACACATTCATGCTTTATCACTTTTTATTCAAATATAAAGAGATTGCATAAAATTTATTTTGACTTACAAATATAATGTTAAAAATAAATATTATTAATATAAAATAAATATAATTATATTATAAATAAATAAATATATAAATATGAATATTATTTTTAATATTAACATATGAAAAATAAATATAATAAATATATAATTATGCAAGATATATAATTATATTATTAATAATTATGCAAGATGTAATAAAGATGTAAATATTATTAATATAAAAATAAATATAATTATCTTGCATAATATATCTTGCATAATTATAATAATATAATTATATATCTTGCATAATTATTAATAATATAATTATATATCTTGTATAATAATATTAATATTTATATAATTATATTTATTTATATAAAGATGTAATATAATTATATATTATAATTATATGTATTTTATATTAATATAATTTTACATATTTTATATTAATATAATTATATGTATTTTATATTAATAATTATATATATTTATATATTTATAATATTTATTTTTATTTATTATATTAATATTAAAATAATATTAATATATATATTTATTTATAATATAATTATATGTATTTTATATTAATAATATTTATTTTTAACATTATATTTGTAAGTCAAAATAAATTTTGTGCAATCTCTTTATATTTGATTAAAAAGTGATAAAGCATGAATGTGTTAAAAAAAAAAAAAAAAGTAGTTTAACATAACTTGCAATTTATTTTTAATATTTTTAAATATTTTAATATTTTAATATTTTGTGCAATCTCTTTATATTTGATTAAAAACTGATAAAGCATCAATGCGTAAAAAAAGAGTAGGTAAGATAACTTAAATTCTACTTTAATATTTTAATATTAAATATTCATTTTGTTTAACTATACTGACAATATGTTAAAATGTGGGCCCCTCTTATTTAAATAGAAACCGGTAGAGCTTGTCACGGCTTGATATTAATATATCCCAATCTCAGCCTTCCAATAAGTTGATCAACGGTCCAAAAAGGGAGTGTTACATAGTTCTCATAACAACCGGCTGCTATGGAAGGGATCCCATATATATATATATATATATATATATATATATATATATATATAACTTAGTCGTTCAAACTGCTTGTTCAGTTACTATCCAAACGTTGGCGGTCCAAATGTAGAATTAATTAATCCCGACATTTATAAAACGTTATTACAGTTATGTAAAGGAACAATCTAACATGTTAGGATATAGTTAGACTTCCCAAGTGTTTAGGCCAACTTCAGCCGCTGCTTGAGCAATATTGTAGGCGTTCCAAAGTCTGTCTTGATTGGACAGGTTGAAACATGAATGTTAGAGGAGTACTCACAATTTAACACTTGAGACTCAGATACAGTATTAGTATTAATTAATAATCTATCTCTTGATCGATCTTGTTTATTACTGATCGACTTTTTAATTACACCAAATGTGCATGGGAACTAAGCAAATTAATCATTTGTTTTAATTTAGGGCAAGAGTAGTGGTAACATTTATATATATATGCGGGTATATATATATATATATATATATATATATATATATGCAATAATAGAATCGGTTGGGTTATGGCCTTATGGGGCTTGCATGCTCGGTTGTATTAATTGTACTTGGGTTGATTAGACTTATCAAATTTTGGAGGTGGGTATAGTCAAGTCATGATCACAGCATCTGGATTATATTTGAGTCCCATCCACCAATCACATTATTAGTCAGGTGGAGTCCAGGTGCACATGTCCGGTGGTTCATTTCTATTGCTCATGTTTGTCTTGGCTTCGATTAACTACTACTACTACTCATGCATGGTCTCTTTACGAATAATAATATCGATCAGTTGGTATAAACATAATTATCCATTTAATTATTTAGTAATAAATATAAGTTCAAGAATACTAGTACTCCATAAGTTAAACTCAACTAGTAACTTACTATTCACTCTGTTTCTAAAAGATTATCGTTTTAAAAAAAAAAAATTATTTCAAAATATTTATCGTTTACAATTTTCAAGGAGAATAAATTATTTATTTTTTATATTACTCCTATCTTTTCTCATTGTCCTAAGAAATTTCCTCTCTTGTATTAATAGTTTTTAACTTCCCATAAAGGGATAGTGATGAAATTTTAAACAAATTTTATTTCCCATAAAAGGATAGTACTTTTTTAATCCATATGCCAAAATTATAAACGACAATATGTTAAGAACGAAAGTGGAGTAGTAATTTTATACACAACGTGCAGCTCACTATTCACCTAGGGTTCCTCACCAAAAATGTCCTCCATCATTACCACTCACGTGGATCTTCCGTGGCACACAACAACAGCTCAACAACAGCACAGCACACGTGTACCCGCACGTTCAGTCTCTCGTCAACGGTCAAATCCCCCCGACCCGTAAAATCATTACCATCATTTGGTTGTAATTATTTTTACTAATCAAAACATTTGCTTCCTCGTAACCTTCGTTCTGCGGTGGTTGGTCAACCACAAACGGCTGGCCATATGTGGAATCAGCAATCACAGCCGTCCGATCGAAGAATAAAAAAGTTTTACCGCCTTTGATCGTGGGATGCTCACACGTGCACTCGTGCATGTGCAACTATTACCAAGAAGAGTGAGAAGGTCCATAGGGTGTCCTCGATATTCGTGAAATAGCGGGGCCTACATTTATCTCAGGGCATGTGACGGGCTGAGCTGGTCACCATGTTATTAAATCCGCTAAGAGTCTCGTCGCTTCAAATCGGTATTGCAGTTAATCAAGGGTTGCACGTGCGGGTCAAAGAAACGAATTAAAATCTTTTCCATTTTAAATAAAATAAAAAAATAAATATTTTATGATTCAAATTTAAAATATGTTAAAATAGAGGTTTTCTATTTAATTTAAAATAAAGAGAATTAATTTATATATACTACTAATTTATTTCTAGTTGTGAGCTATTTGACATATATACCCTCAATCAACATTATCGAGAGCTGAAACATATGGAAGGTTGGAGGTGATTCTGGTAATATTGGATCAATCTGAGTTGGGGAACATACTCTGATACTCAGGTCATGAGGCAGCATGTTTGGTTGGATGGAATTATTTTATATTATGATTGGGAATTGATGCATACTAATTAGTATTTGTGGTATAGCACATGATGAGATTATGAATTATAGCTTAATTATATTATACTTACCTAATCACTTTCACTAGTAGTATGATACGATGATTCTGTTTTGACATATTCTTATTTTGGATGTGGACCATATTCAATAATATCATACCAATTAATTATATCGGGTCTGAAAATGATTTTGATAAAAGGAAAATGAAGCTTCTATGGAAGCTAAATAGTTAAAATGATAGGTAGCTTGGATATTTAAGTTCATGCATTTCCATCCTTTTTTGTTAATTCTCATTTATTTATTTCAAATGTTTATTCTCTAAAAAAAAACATAGCAGCATTCTCAGACTTTATTAATTTGTTTCTTCTTATCATACAACTAATAAAAAAATGGGTCCTTAACACTAATATACAACAATTAAAAAGTATTTATAAAAATAAAACACACACAAAATAATTATAAAAATAACAAAACACAATATATTAGGATTCCTAAAATCACGTATCATTAACTCCTACACGTCAGTTATTTTCCTTTCATATTTATAACCAACCGCACCTAAATTCAAGCAACTGAGGAAACATGTAACAACAACGACAGATCAACAACAAATCGGAGGAAGACGAGATGCAACTCTAAGATCGGATAATAGAGGAGAAGATCAACAACAGCTTCAAGATCAACAACAACTTCAAGATCAACAACAACTTCAAGATCAACAACAACTTTAAGATCAGTAACCAACCTCTGTAACAACTTTGATTGTTGATTGTTGATTGATTCATTATAGATTTGTATACTAAGATATTTGAGTTTAAAGTTTATATGCATATAATTACCCCGTAGTTACTATATACTCGTGTAAGACCCCAACTTATTATTAATGAAATTTAATTTTCTCTATTTATTATTTTGAAATAGTAAGGGTTGATGTGATTAATGTGGATAGTTAGGGTAAAATACGCAAATATTTCAAAATAAGCAAGTGGTTATAAAATATTCATTGTTGTCGGGAATATTCGTTTGGTCGCGTGGAATATTAAATCTTTGTCGGGGAATATTAAATGACGACCAGTAGCGACCGTGTGTGGGCCCCATAACTGAAAAAGCGATTGGATGAAGAAAACGACAAATATAAGTTGTTTAAAAATAACGATGTAGTTATTCTGCTATCATCGTTAAAAAAATACCGGTGGTTAAAACACGAGAAAGACACCAGTATTGCACCAATTATTGATTCTTACGTGAAAGGCACTACTCAATAATGGTTTACATGAATTAATCGCTCAAAGATTTTATTGAGTTAATAATTCTTCGTTGTTGTTTCAATAATTGTCATTTCACGTATTTTTCATTATCGAAGCAATAATTCATATTATCTGAATAATATTATTAGATAACATTATTGGCAATGTTTAGAAAGTTACATCTAAGGAGAGGTTTGGTCACCTAATCAAGGCGGCAGCAAGAAGGAGAAATTCTTATTGGAAAGCCCCTCTTCCAGGAACCGCACTGGTTGTCAATAATGTGATTTCGTAATATTATTTATGAATAATTAATTATTGATTTATATGATGAGGAAAATATTGATTTTATGAGGATATAGATGGAGAAAATTTTTAATGTGACAATTGTTGAAAATTAATATTTTATCTTTTACGATAAAATAATTCATTTAAATATATTATTTTAATAATATATTAACGATGATATTTTTACAATGAATGTGGGATATATGAGTATATGAGGAGGAAGAGTATTTTGTGGCATTAAATGTTTTAACATGTGTTTTGTGTGTTGGTGGACACAATTATTGGATAGAAATTTGATTATAGCTTGTAAAATCGTCCGTTTGTGGATTTTGATCAATTTCTCTTTGGAATTTGGAAAAACTTTCTTTCGCAAAGTTGTAGATAATTGAATTTCCTATAAAAACTCGCTTGATTGAATTTTCTCGATGAAAGGGCTATTTATTATGAATTATTGAAGTTCAAGTTCAAATAATTAATTTTGGGAGTTTTAGTTAATTATTTTGAGAAAAACGTTTTTTTGCAACTAAGTTGGCCTCACATGTGATTCAAATGGGCTGAGATCAGTTGTCTAAGGTGGGCTAAAGAAAATGTGAAAAATATATTAATATTATATTCAATTTTTCGCTTTTTGTTCTACAAGCATTTTCTATAAATAGGGTCTTAGGTTAGAATTGAAAACACAATTAAACCCAAGTTTTCTCTATTTTCTCTCGATATATTGAGCGTATTCTTGTGAGTATACTTTGAGTATTGTTAGACGGTGTAAGTTCCTTCAAAGACTATACCCTTATTCCAAATTTTAGAAGTACTAATCTTTCGAGGTAAGGGATGTTATTTTCTTCTCAAATGATATTATTTCTTCAATATCATTATCTTTGAAATATTGGTTGGAACTTTTTATCAAATTTGGAACTTTTTCATGTAAGGAGTTACTATTCATGAGTTCTTATTCACGAGTTCTTATTCGAGTTACTAGTACTATTCAGTGAAGCGTGAAGATGTTTTTTGTGGAATTTCTATCTTTTGTGTGTGAGTTATTTATTCAAGTATACTAAGACTTTATTCACGATATCGACACTATTTATTTTAAATCAAGACTATTCAATCAGAAAAATGAAAATTTTTCTTTTCGTCTAAAATATCTATTCGGATACTAGCTTTGATTGTATCCATGTTTTGATCATTCTTGAATTTTACACCCTATGATTATTTTTGAGGTATTTTTTGACGTGGATAAAACAAAGTACGAATCCTTAATCCTTAATCCTTGTCATTTTGTTTCCTTTGGATTCGTTTCTTTAAAATATTTTTTCATCATCTTGGTCATAAATGATGATATTATTGAATATCTTTGGCTGTAGAAGTCTTTAAAGATGAATGATTTGAAGAATATCTTCGTCAGTAGTAGTGCAAAGATGAGCAGTGTTTAGATGAACATGACTAATCGATGAATATCTTTGGCACAGTAGTGCAAAGATGAATATTTGATTCCAGATGTATATTGATTGATGTTACAGGATAAAAGATGAGCGATGAACTTTTAAATTCATACATAGAAGATAGTAGTTTGCATTCTCTACTTAACTCTTCTAATGAATTATTATTTCACTTGCGAATATTGATTTAAAATTTGTTTTCTATTGTATTCTATTAGATTTTTCCTGTTGAAGACTAACGGTAATTTGTTGTATATTATCTTAGTCATAATATTCTTTCTTTGGGCTAGTTGAGCTCACCCTTTTCCTTTTTATTCCAATGATGTGGATTATTTATTGTTGAGTCAGTGATAAAAGTGATGAAAACCTTTTAAATCATAAAAGATAGTAGATTTTATTCTCTACTTGACTCTTTTAATGGATTGCTTATTTCATGCTGCAGATTAAACTTGATGTTTATTGTATTTTATCGGTTTAACATTGTTGAAGACTAATGATAATTTATTCTCGCATTATCTTAGTCATAATATTTCTTCTTGGGCTAGTTGAGCTCACCCTTTTGCTTTCATTGTTTTCTTTGAAATGAGAACGTAGTAGGGGACTAGTCGGGGAAAGCGGAGTGATGGTCCGGATGATAGCATTAGTAGTCCTCACTATTACATTAAATAGTGTGATAATAAATGTAATGAGGACTTATTTTCGAGAGTGGATATTGTCTAGAAGACAATATTTGTATTAAAACTCACTAAACTCTTTTGTTGTATATTAAAGATTATATTTGTATTACTGTACCATGTATTTGGCGACTCAAGATGGGTGATGTATACCTATTTTGGGGCGTCATGATTGGTATCAAAGCTTAGGGATATGATCCTTGGCTAAGATGTGAGATAAGAACTAGGAGGGAGAGATGGGGAATTCCTTCGCTAGTATGACCTACCTAAGTTTATTTGGTATTTAATTGGTTGGTCGAGGAGTATAGGGATAATATGTGATATGTTAATTAACCCTTGTTTTGTGGCAAGATTTGAAAATGGCATCCGAGAATGTTGAGAACATCAATGGAGCACAAGAGACCGTTGAGTCTCCACGGATCAATAATCGAGGACAATGTGCATCGGAAGGCGGCAATCCTCATGCAAACAAACAATATCGACCAAATGATGAACGATGGAATGTTTCGAGAGGCTTCATGCAATTCATGTAACATCAAAAGAGAGTGGTTCTGTCCAAAATGCAGGTGAAAACACTGGCAACTCTCGGACGGTCACCGCCAAGCAGTTCAAGGAGCTGGGACCACCGGAGTTTTTTGGAGAGCCAAAACCACTTAAGGCGGAGACGTGGATAAAGCAGATCAACAAGATATTTGATGTCTTGGGATGCTCCGAGGAGCAAAAGGTTCCCTTTGCCACCTTCATGTTGCTGGCAGAGGCAGATTACTGGTGGGAATCTGTAAAGCGTACTCAACCTGCCGCATTGAAGATGTCTTGGGAGAAGTTCCAAGAATTGTTCAACGACAAGTACTTTCCGAAAGTATTCGTCACATGAAAGAGGTAGAGTTCATTAAACTGGAGCAAAACAACATGACCGTGTCGCGAAGTACGAAGCCAAGTTTGCCGAGTTGTCCGGTTTGCATCCCATTTGGTTGATAATGAGGAGAGAATGACGCGAATGTTTCTAAGAGGTTTGAAACCCGAGATACGTCAATATCTTATCTCTCATAAACTTTGTTTGTATTCAGATGTTGTTAATAGGGCTCAGTTATTGGAGCGCGATAATGAGTCAACCCAACCAAAAAGAAGAGTAAATGACAAAATGATAATACCGGTGATAGCGATCATCGAAGCGGTGACAACAAAGCGTGGAGGAATCAACATGCCAGAAATGGTAACCACTTCGGTGGTAATCATGGCCAAAACAATAAGAATGGACATTTTAAGAAGAGGAGATTCAACAATGATGGAAAGACGTCAAGACCAAAGACCCGTTGTTAAGGAAGGAGAACCACCACCTATCATATGTTTCAAATGTGGAGGGAGGGACACATCGGTCAAACTGCGCGATGTCGTCAAAGCATGTTATAATTGTGGAAAGAAGGTCACCTAGCCCGATTTTGTCGTTTCACCGAAGACAAGTTCAGCTAGGATGGAGGCACCAAAGGCCGTGGACAAAAGTCAAAGCCGGTAGTTGCAAGGGAGAGCGTTTTTTGTGACTTCTCAAAAGCAAGTAACCCGAACGAGGTTATCACGGGTTAGTTAATTATAAATTCTTGCGAAAGTCTATACCTTATTTGATCTGGGGTTCTACCCATTCTTTTATCTCTCTCTTGCGCTCAACGTTTAAATTTGACTCGGAGAAGTTAGACTTTGACTTATTGGTTGAAACTCATTAGGAGAAACCTTCCGTTATATCCAACATTTATAAATCTTGTTTGATTCAAATAAACACTTTTCACGTTTTACGTCGATCTTATCTCTTTGAAAATACTTGCCTTTGATGTGATTTAGAAATCGATTGGTTACTACTCATCATCATGCAAGGTTGTTAGCTTTCATATTCCTAAAAACTGTTTATGCGAATTCAAGCAACCAAACCACTAAAGTCAATCATTATCATATCAAGCCATAAGTAAAAAAGCCCCGATCCTTCGTTGTTGACTTCTTGTGTGGAATCATCTCAAGCCATAAAAGCTATTCGTTTAGAAGAAAAGCGGATAACGATGGCAAGTTGATAAGTATCAATGTGACGTGTTATCAAAATAAAAATAAGTCACAGTTTTGAATAATATTTCTATTATTAATAAATTTCTGGCGTATTCTTGAAGACTTCTTAGCCTACCCTAGAGCGTGAAATCGAATTTTGTATTGACCCCAAGACAAAACCCATTTCTTAAACCCTCAAATATTTCTTCAACTAAAATGAACGTAATACGCTGCCAAAGACGTTGACTCGAAGTGTTGAAGATTACGATCGTACCATTCAATATCATCGTGGAAAAGAACGCGCGTGGTGGTGGCGTTGAGTAGAAGATCGTATGCGTTTATGAGTGTGATGTTATAACATAAAGACCCATTTCGTATAACTTACAAATGATGAAGATAGAGTTAAAGACTCTAGGGACCCATGTGAAGATAACGAATATCGAGTAGAATCGACTTTAATCGATAAAGTTAAAGCCGCTCAAGCTACACATAAATGATGAATGATGAATGTGAAGAGGCGTTATTCTAGAAGCAAGAATCGATGAGAGGAAATCTCAACCCTCGATTTTATTGGCCCATTTGAAATCCTTGATCGAGTAGGGCGTGGCTATAGACTCGTTTTACCGCCAAGTATGTCAGCGTGTTCATAACGTTTTTCACGTATCGATGTTACGTAAATATGTGGATGACCGAACCACATTATTGATTTAGAACCGGACGAGATAGCGGATAATTTAACGTATGAAGATATACTGTTAAAATCTGGATAAGAAATATATATATTAACACGCTAAAGGTTATACCTCAAGAGTTAGAATAATGAAATGAAGTGTACTCATCCTCATCTTAAGCAAAGATACCAGTGCGTCACGTAAATTTTTTGAGGGCAAAATTTCATAAGGAGGGGAGATTGTAAATCCCAAATTTTTATGAATAAAGATTTAATTTTCTCGAAATATTTTTTTGAATATTATGGTGTGGATTTGAGATAATGTTATAATTGTGGGTAGTATTTATAAATTTTGCAAAGTATGCAAGTTGTTATATTATATTCGATTGGTGGGGAATATTCATTTTAGTAGAGGAATATTAAATACAACGGCACAATCATTGGTGGACCCCACAATGGAATTATTATCGGATTGAGAAAACGACAAAAATATTTTATGAAAATAATAATGGAAGTTTTATTATTAAAGCTGTTGAACTACCCGGTAGTAAAAAGTATGCGAGAATCGCGTGGTTGCATAGTAGCTTTACGGTATTGATTATTGATGCTTACGTGAGAAGTCACTCAGTTAGTTATCCTCAATTATTGCTACGATAATAATTTGCATCATATCTCTCATATTATTGATTCGATTATTGTCAAAGTATCATCGCATTATATGTTATATTATTAAATCAATAATTGAGACGACAAAGTTATTCATATTATTAAATTGCAATATTTACAATGTCTAGAAGTTACATCAAGGAGAGGTTTGGTCACCTAATTGCGGCGCCAATAGGGAGAAATCCTTATTCGAAAAGCCCTCTTTCCAGGAACAACACTGGTTGTTAAATATTGTGAGTTATAATATTAATGATGAATAAGTTCGTGTTGATTAAAGATGAATTTGATAGTTTCATTATGTTGGGATTATTTGTGTTAGTAGAAATCGACATCTATATTCTGATAATTGATGATAATTGATGTCCGGAGGTTATATTGTTCAATTCACGGGTATTCGGGAACTTTTTATTGAGTTTTTATTCACGAGTTACTATTCATGAGTTACTATTCACTATTTTATTCACGAGTTCTTATTCCACTATTCTAGTATTGTCATTCGGGTATTTGGATACAATATTATTCCATGAGGAGATGTGCTAATTTTTCGAATCGTTGGTTGAAGTTATATTAGTGAATCAATATGGATCATTGGTGGAAAGTTATAATAGTGAATCAATATGGATCATTTGGTTTAAAGTTTTAATAGTAAATCAAGTATGGACCGTTGCTTTAAGTTTTAATAGTAAATCAATCTAAACCGTCCGCTTTAAAAGTAAATCAATCTGGACCGTTCATGAATTAATTCTTATTCAATCCATTCTTCTATAAATAGAAGCTCATTCCTTCATTATTTCTTACTTAATTCTTTGAAACTCTAGAGAGAGAGAAATTATAGAGAGAAAGAAGAAGAGTATTCGCTACTTCACTACTTGATATCCAAATTGTCTTTTTTACGGTAAGAGGTATTATTATTTTTCTTATTCATGAAGAAGAACTTACGTTATTCCATTCTTTATTATTACATTGGAATAACTTTGTATCTATGCTAGCTACCTATTCTTGATGAAATTCTTTCGTTATTTCATTATTTATTATTACATTGGAATAACTTTGTATACTGCTGCTACCCTATACTTGGTGAAATTCTTCTATTATTCCATTATTTATTATTTTGTTGGAATAACTTTGTATATGCAAGCTACCTATACTTGGTGAAATTCTTACATTATTCCATTATTTATTATTCATTGGAATAACTTTGTATCTGCTGGACTCCCCTATACTTGGTGAAATCCTTATGTTATTCCATTCTTTATTATTCATTTGGAATATCACATACATGCATTTTACTGTGGGACCTAGTTCCGTCTTTATTATTACTGTTGGAATAACTTTGTATCTCTGCGGACTCTGTGGCGCCCCAAAATTAGGTATACGTCACCCATCTTGGGTCGCCACTTACAGTACGTAATTTAAATACAACTTATTAATATAACTAAGTGTATACAATACGACATAAGCGTGAGTTTGAATACAAATATTGTCTACTAGATATTATATAAACTCAAAAGGAGTCCTCATTACAATTATTATCACACCTTATTTCACGAGAATAGTGAGGATTACTAATGCTATCCTCGGACCATTACTCAGTTCCCAGACTGCGTCCCAATTTATATTCTCATTTCTGAAGAGAACGGTGAAAGAAAGGGTGAGCTCAACTAGCCCGAGTAAGAAATATTATAACTAAGATAATGCGAATAAATTATCAATAGTCTTCAACAATGTTAAAGCGATAAAATCTGATAGACAACCGGTTTAAGCTGCGGCGGAATACGCAATCCATTAAAAGAGTCAAGTAGAAAATAAAATCTACTATCTTTTAGGTTTTAAAAGGTTTTCATAAATTTTTATCACTAAGACTCGGTTTAATGAATAAACCACAATATCTAATCATCCCCTGTACCACGGCCGAGGATTTTCATCAAATTATCAATGGTCATGACTATACCGAATCACCCCTGGTCATAATCATACCAAAACTATCCATCATCAATGCATTACAGAATGCGAGGACTTTATCACATCATTTATAACAAGCCATGATTATCTTAGAATGATCCCTGGTCATAATCATACTAAATTCATCTATCGTAAGTAAAAAAGATAACATAATATAACATGAGGGATGATGACAATGACATAATAATTCAATAAAACAAGTTCACGAATTAATTTATTCAGGAACTAATAACGTCCAAATTATCAACATGATCTTGCTTTGTAGAGTAAAATTCAAGAATGATCGGAAGAATATTTCCATGAAAAGATCTTTGGATGAAACGCAAATATCAAGAATATTCTACTAATTTCATGGAGTATAGAAGTCAAAGTTTTAACCATTTGGGTATAATAAAGAATGGAATAAAAGGAAATCACCATGCATGCGGTGCTTGGCATGACAAGCAGGTTATTCCAATGAGAATAATAATAATGAACCGAAGTCGTGAAAAACACAGGTGAGGATGTTCCAATGAGAATAATAATAAAGAAGCGGAACCAGTCCAGGTGTGTACAACACATGATGAGGATGTTCCAATGAGAATAATAGAAGAATGTCACCAAGTATAGGGTAAAACCACGTATGATTATGTATAGGGTATGCCACAGCGTATCTGAGTTATTCCAACAGAATAATAAAGAATGGAATAACGAGAGGATTTCACCAAGTATAGGGTATGTGGCGTATCTGAGGTTATTCCAATGTAATAATAAAGAATGGAATAATGAAGTTTCTTCATGAATAAGAAAGAATAACACCTTACTTACTTGTACAACAAATAATATCCCTTACCTTAGAAGAGCTGAATATTGGAAAAGTGAAGTAGCGGAATACTTTTCTTTTCTTCTCTATAGTTTTTCTCTACAGAGTTTCAATGAATTCGTAAGAAATAATGAAGGAATGAGCTTTTATTTATAGAAAAAGCGAGGGTGGCTCTTTGGTCTTAACGGCGGTCAAAATGACTCTTGGTAATATTGAAGAGACAACTACTATTTCATGAAAGGGTAATTAACCTTTGGAAATCAAGAAGCGAGTTAACTCTTAGTAATATTGAAGGGACAACTACTATTGAAGAAGGTAATTACTATTGATGAAGGTAATTACTATTCACAAAGGTAATTACTATTGACGAAGGTAAATATTATTGACGAAGGTAATTACTATTCACAAATGTAATTACTATTGACGAAGGTAAATACTATTATTGTGAAGGTAAATACTATTCACAAAGGTAATTACTATTCACAAAGGTAATTACTATTGATTTAAGGTAAATACTATATTGACGAAGGTAATTACTATTCACAAAGGTAATTACTTATTGTGAAGAGACTCTTAGATGATGACATATGGGCCCCCCATACAATAATCGGACTTACCACAAACGTCTCATAATGAGACTCTTTATATACATCAAGGATTGAATAAATATTACCACAAATCATTTTATTTTTAATCAACACATTTTTAATCTTTCAACAATTATTAATCATTTATAACTTGTCGTCTCAATTAATAATATAAAATATTATACGGATGATCTTTGTGACAATAATTGAATCAATAATATAAGAGATATGATCGGCAAGAATTTCTGTAGTAATAATTGAGTATAGCTAAGTGACTTCTCACGTAAGCATCAATAATCAATCTGGTAGCTACTTCTTAACCACATGCGTAATATCTGCATTTACTTTTACCACGGGTAGTTCAACGGTTTTAACGGTAATACCTCCGCCGTTATTTTTATAGAAAGATAATTTTGTCGTTTTTAACTACGACAATACTTCCATTAATAGGGTCCACAAATGTTTGAGCCGTCGCACGAATATTCCCCGACAAAAAGAATATTCCCCACCAAACGAATATTTTATAACAACTTGCTTACTTTTGCAAAATTTATAAATATTACCCACAACTATAACATTATATCAAATTTATTCCATAATATTCAAAAATAATATTTATAGAAAATTCATCTTTATTTATAAAAGATGGGGTCTTACAGACTCCCCTATACTTAGTGAAATCCTTATGTTATTCCATTCTTTATTATTACATTTGGAATATCCACATTTTGTGTGTTTCTGGCAGGACACGGTTCCGTCTTTATTATTCATTGGAATAACTTTGTATCACTGTGGACTCCCCTATACTTGGTGAAATCCTTATGTTATTCCATTCTTTATTATTACATTGGAATATATCACATGCATGCGTTTCTACGGACACGGTTTTCCGTCTTTATTATTACATTGGAATAACTTGTATACGCTGGACTCCTCATACTTGGTGAAATTCTTATGTTATTCCATTCTCTATTATTACATTTGGAATATTCTGTGCATGCTTTTCTGTGGGACGGTTTCAGATTTATTATTCTATTGGAATAACCTGTCTGTGCGATCTACCGCATGTTTGGTGATTTCTTTTGTTATTCCATTCCTTATTATACTTAGTTGGTTAAAGTTTTGACTTCTATACTCCATGAGATTAGTAGAATATCCTTGATATTTGAGCTTCATTCAGTATCTTTTCATGGAAATATTTTTCTAAGCATTCTTGAATTTTACTCTACAAAGAAGTATCATGTTGACAATTTGGACGTTATTAGTTCCTGGATAAATTAATTCGTGAACTTGTTTTATTGAATTCTTATATCATTGTCATCATCCTCATGTTTATATATTTTTGAAAGTCATCTCCGGCCCAGTGCGTAGATGGACTTGGTATGATTATGACGAGATTATTCGGTATATAATCATGGTAGTAATATTATAAATGATGTGATAAAAGTCCTCGTTATATCGTCGTAGTGCATTGATGGACGATTGTTGGCATGATCATGACCATTGATGAATATACACGAATGTCCTTGGCACATGGTCGTGTATAATTGTGGTCGTGATACTAAAGAATATCCTTGGTAGTAGTGTAGGGTGATTCGATGATGTGGATTATTTATTGTTTGAGTTCCAGTGATAAAAGTGATGAAAAACCTTTTAAATCATAAAAGATAGTAGATTTTATTTCTACTTGACTCTTTTAATGGATTTGCTTGTTCATTGCAGTTAAACTTGATGTCTATTGTATTTTATCGGTTTAACATTGTTGAAGACTAATGATAATTTATTACGCATTATATTAGTCATAATATTTTTTTTGGGCTAGTTGAGCTCACCCTTTTGCTTTCATTGTTCTCTTCGGAAATGAGAGCGGCGGGGACTAGTCGGGGAGCGGAGTGATGGTCCGGAGGATAGCATTAGTAGTCCTCACTATTACGTTAAATAGTGTGACAATAAATGTAATGACTTATTTCGAGAGTGGATATTATGCAGAAGATAATATTTGTATTAAAACTCATAGCTCTTTTGTTGTATATTAAAGATTGTATTTGTATTCTGTACCATGTATTTGGCGACTCAGGATAGGTGATGTATACCTATTTTGGGGCGTCACATTTAACACTTGATAATAGTCTTGATACAAGCTTATAATTATCTGGTTACTAGCAAGCTTTAATAACTATCTATGATAATTATCTGGTTACTAACAAGCTTGTAGATAAATAGGACACTTACACATGTATATTTAACAATTGATGTTTGTCCTGATACAAGCTTGAAACTATCTGGTTACTAATAACAGTAACCATAATATAACATAATAAAACAGTAACCACATAATTATATGATAGTAACCAGAACAAGTTTTAATGGTAACCAAAATAGAATTTCATGTAATGAAACCCAGTTTAGGCAATCCATGTATACTAAACAATTATATATTAACCAGAATAAAAAATAAAAGTATCCAAAATCCCACATTGATGGCATAATAATAGTAGCTGACCATAAGGTAATGAGAATCAAAACATAATAAAGAAGTAACCAAATAATTATATGAAAGTAACCAGAACATGTTTTAATGGTAACCAAAATAGAAACAACTTGTATACCCAACCAAGTTTAGGCAACCCATGTATACTCTCACATGTACATTTAACCATAACTTTTTCAATGAATTTTCTAGAAGAGCATAACCCTTGTAGAAGATATTTGAAGGAATTTACAAAAATAATACATCAATGTATACTAAGCAAATACATGGTTTATTATGACTTGGGTTTATTATTTACAAAAATAATACATCCACAAACTAATGATGCCTTAAACTTCTTCAACTGTCAAGGGTTCAATTTCTTGGTAATAATGTTGGGGACTTTCATGTCACACCAATATATAACTTTTCCAATAAATTTTCTATTACATTCCTCATAGTAAAGATTCCATAACTGCAAATAAATAAAATCAAATTTACACAGTCATTAGTAATCAGATATAAACAATATTTATATCATAAACAGTTTACCAAGCAAATACATTATAACCAAAACAACATATAAAAGTAACCAAAATCTCAATTGAGGGAAAAAGAATGGTATCCAAATCATAAGCTAACAGTAACAAAAAGTATACTAATGAAGTAACCAAACAGTTATATGTTAGTAACCAAAACATATATTAATGGCAACTAATACATAAACAACATATAGACCAAACAAAGTTTAATCAACCCATATATACTAAGCAAATATATGGTAACCAGAACAACAAAAAACAGTAACCAAAATCCCAACTTAAGGAAACAAAAATGGAATCCAAATCAGAAACTAACAGTAACAAAAAACATATTAAGGAAGTAACCAAATATTTATATGATAGTAACCAAAACATGTTTTAATGGTAACCAATACATAAACAACATGTACACCAAAATCAGTTTAGTCAACCATGTATACTAAACAAATACATAGTAACTATAACAACATAAAAAAGTAACCAAAATACCAAATCAAGGTAACAAAAATGGTATCCGAATCTCAAGCTAATGATAGAAAAAACATAATGCGTGAAGTAACCAAAACGGTTATATGATAGTATCTATTTTTTATTGCTTGACGTAGCTACAACGTAAGCATTACATCAAGCCCCCAGAAATTAGTCTTATGTCAGTATATGATGCAGAAGTAAAATGACAAAATGAAGATGAGACAATCATGATCATTTAAAAGCAGACTAGATATGTTAAGAGCCTAAACAATTTAAAAATAATTATTCACTTTAGCAAATATTATGTTGTTAAAAAAATTTGAACCGGTCCAATTTTTAGGCCATGATCACCATATAGACATTCAATGCACCTTAAATTAAGGGCTAGAAGAAACAAGTGGGAAAGAAAATATATTAGCAGAAGAATGATAGGAAAGTCAGTAAATGAAATCACAAAAAATGAAATAGTAGTAGCACTACAAACCGGTGAAGTGGTCTTCAACGTGGATGGGGCTATCTAAATTGATAGTGTTCTCATTAATGCTCTGAAATAACAGAAGATGAAGAAATACCAATAGATTTTAGAAATACCAATAGATGAAGAAGAAGAAGAAGAAGAAGAAGAAGAAGATTTTAGAGAGAGAAATACCAGCACAAAAGTTACGGGAGTTGGGAGAAA
The DNA here is from genome assembly GCA_020205615.1 of Panax quinquefolius. Lineage (NCBI taxonomy): Eukaryota > Viridiplantae > Streptophyta > Magnoliopsida > Apiales > Araliaceae > Panax > Panax quinquefolius. Next base: position 2,739,839 of record CM035152.1, read on the forward strand.
AAGAAGGTTCACGCGTTCAAAAAAAAAAACCCACCAGATTTGTCATATCATCCCCTAAATTAAGGAATCCTAATTGCACTAATATTGTAAATAAATATGAAAAAGTGTATTATTTTTGTAATTTTTTTATCTATGCACCATTATTGTAATTATTTTTAAAAATGTACTACAATATGTAATTAATCCTAAAAAAATGATAATAATATTCGAATTCGATTATCATAAGTTATCATGAATTTCATGGTAAGTAAGTTAACTTCATGGTAAGTTGGTCAATTGACCAATAGATTACTAACACGAAAAGAGAGATCATCTCTCGGCCTGCATGCCGACACTATATTAATCAATTGACCAAAGTTAACTTGATGCTAACCACTCTCATGGTATTTGTTCTTCTTAGGTCTTGTTTGCTAATAAAAAACATACTTGAGATTGAATTATTTTATTTTATTTTAACACTACTTCAGACTATTTAATCATTTGACAAGGAACTATTAGTTTCTTAATGTCGGATTATTAGTCCCATAAAACTAATTGATATCTTAAAATAGGAGGACTTTTAATGTCATATTCATGTAATCTCTCATAAATAACATTAGAAATGACTAGACAAAAAAAAGAAAAAAGACATAGGACTGTTTAAAAAATTATTAATATTTCATTATGAGATAAAATAATCCGAAATAATATTAAATTAAAATAAATAATTTAATCCCAAAAATAATTTTTACAAACAAACCTAGCCATAAAAGTATAAACTTTACCATTACTTGCATCTTAATCATAGTAGTAGTGTTTGTTACCTCATGAAAGTTGTTGAATGAATTCTTTCATATTGCATGGTTGGTGGATCTTTAAGGAATTTCCACTGGGCCTAGCCCACTTATGTTAATCTGCTAGATCTGTTAACAGATTAGAGGAATGATTTCTTCTATTAGGAAGGACACATTTTTAAGTATAAAACTTTAAATAATTCTTTTAATATCGAATACGAAGGCTGAAATTAGTAAGTAATTAAGAAGAAAATGCTCTAAAAACCCACATTTATAAAAGAAAGAAAACTACTGTACTAGCTAGCAACCCACCCCAATCCAATCAGTAGAAGAAGGAAGGAGTCTGGAGTAGGACACAAACAAACAAAGCTAATTCTAAAGGAAGGCAGGCAGGCAGAGGCAGGTCATGATGATCACTGACAGTACGTACAACTCTATTTTTTACATGTATCCAAGTGACACTAAAATTATTGGATTCTATTAAAAATTCCAGTTGAAGTAAATGTTCCTGCAATAATGTGATACTATATCCTGCACGCTGTGCTTCAAGTGTGTCCAGCTTTTGATAAGGATGAAATTATTGCACTGTCCTGAAGTAACTAAAAAAATTTGATAAATGTCAAAATAGTTCCACAGACATGATGATACTGTAACATCTTAATAGTTCCACAGCATCCAAAGCAAAGTACAATTGAAAAGGAACCACAAAATGATGGAGCAGTATGTATGTATATATCATATCTGCAAGGACAAGATACTTGGAATGAGACGACAGAATCAATTGACTAAAGCTAATTTCATAGCCGTAACAGATTGTACAAAAAGCATGTGAGATGTGAATTGTAATTTCTGTTTCTCTCCCTAATTCTTCTCCTCTCTGTCTCTGTTTCTCTCACTTAAATTTCCATTTCTATCCGAAACTTGGTACAAAGCTACAAATACACGATGCATACTCCAATGTCCTCATCAGTAGTGTTGTTATTAACTGGAGTAAGTAAGATTTAATTAGAAAGAGAGGACATAAGAGAGCCCATGAATGAGATAATAATTAATATATATGGGGTGAGTGGGGCAAAAGCCATGATTAAGATAATTGGTACCCCTTACAGATCATGAAGTGCTCGTGTTGCACTCTTTTCCCCTCATTGCACTCTATGAGATTTTGGGACTTAATTGTGTCGGGGTGAGCTTAAAAAATTCTTGTAGAAACGTGCTAATTTTAAGACCTTTTATTTTGTATTCCAGCATATATTTGATTCTTGTAGAAACGGGCAGTGTTGTTTCTTTTCTCAGGGTGAGCTTCTATCCAAGAAGCTGGTAGAACAGAACTAAAGCGAAAGTGTTTGTCAATTCAAACGAGCTTGAGTATCTTCCAAGTGTGATACGACTTACCCTTCCGCTACTAATACAAGAGTTTTAATATCTATAATAGTATAAGGGAAAATGTGTATTAAATTAAGTTTATTCATCAAATCATCTGGTTTGCTCAAATTACTCTCTGCCTTGATGGTAAATTCTTAAAAATGGGAGCCTTCTATATTGCCCTTGTATATAACAAGAACACCTAGCACTGCCACTGATATATTTAAACATGCATGTTTTTCCCCCATACCTATACTTATTTAATCTTATTACATATTGATGGTAAATTCAACCTTCTATATTGCCCTTATATATAACAAAAACACCTAGCACTGCCACTGCTGAGAGTTGGTCTACAAATTGGACATATATAGCAGATCAAGAGACCAAAAAACAGTATAACACGCAAATGCACGACACAGTACGTACGTAAAATACTTGATCCACAAATTACTTAATTCATTCCTGGTTACTTAATACCCACTCTAGTCCCCAAGGATGGGACCGTCTTAATTAATTATTCGTGTCATAAATTCCGCCTGCATTAGGCAATAGAAGCAAGCAAGCTTCCTTCAAACACCCGTCCAGTCTCTTCATACTCAGACTCTTTCTGAGCTATTCCCTTGTAAAACACTCGTATGATCTTTGGTGAACCAAACATGACTCGTATGATCTTTTTTCTTCTTCTTTTTTGCGACGCTGGTCATGCATGCATGCATGTCCATTCTTACATACAAACAGTCCTCAGTGATTTTGTCGTCACTTGGCCATCGAAATGGGTTGTTCCTAAATACTATATCATCTATAGTCAAATGCCATAGAAATTTTTTAAAAATGCCAGATTGTCATCACTATTAAACTAAGCACTTGTTATATTTAAGGGATAAACACAAAAGAAATATATATATTTTAAGTTTGCAAATTGGACTGTTTGTGTGGAACAGAGAGAGTATTTTATAAGTTTGTGTATGTAGGTTTCCACCTATTCTCAATGCAGTCATGCAGACTACCTGAAAGAGAAGTTCAGGGTTACCTTCATTTTATAGAGTTGAACTTGATGCCACGACATAGTTTGGGAAGATGAATATGGCTGGTGCTTGGGAGAATGCTATATATTGTGTTTACACTTGTATTAAGTTTGAATGCAGATTTTTATATATTCCTTGTATTACTATATCTTTCAATCAATGTTTATGTTGTGTTATAATAATTATATTGCCTTGCACATTCAAACCATGATCGATGATGATGAGCCTGATATATATTGGACCAATATAATATGCTCTTGTTCTTGGTTATGTTGTACTCCAGTATAATAAAAAAGACATACAGCTTCCACTTTTGACTAATTTCCTTCTTGTTTTTTCTCAGTATATTTTTATAAATAAAGATGAATTTTCTATAAATATTATTTTTGAATATTATGGAATAAATTTGATATAATGTTATAGTTGTGGGTAATATTTATAAATTTTTGCAAAGTAAGTTGAAGTTGTTATAAAATATTCGTTTGGTGGGGAATATTCTTTTTGTCGGGGAATATTAAATAATGACGGCTCGATCGATGATTAGTGGACCCCAGCGGAAGTATTATTGTCGTAGTTAGAAAGCGACAAAATTATCTTTCTATAAAAAACGGCGGCGGAGGTATTTACAAATTAAAAAAGCTGTTGAACTACGGTGGTGGTAAAATGCGATGTCTGGCGTGGTTGCGTAGTAGCTGCGTATTGATTATTGATCTTTACGTGAAGTCATCTTTACGTGAATACTTATATTCGATTATTACTTCTGATGATAATTCTTTGCATCATATCTCTTATATTATTGATTGATTATTGTCACGATATCATTTGTATAATATGTTATATATATTAAATCAATAATTGAGGCGACAAGTTATAAATGATTAATAATTGTTGAAAGATTAAATATGTGTTGATTAAAAATAAAATGATTTGTGGTAATATTTATTGATCCTTGATGTATATAAAAGTACATTATGAGAGGCGTTTGTGGTAAGTTTGATTATTTTATGGGGGCCCCATATGTCATCATCTAAGAGTCTCTTCGTCGATAGTAATTACCTTTGTGATAGTAATTACCTTTGTGAATAGTATTGCAACCGTCGATAGTAATTACCTTTGTGATAGTAATTACCTACGTCGATAGTAATTACCTTCGTCGAAGTAATTACCTTTGATAGTAGTATTTTACCTTCGATAATATATTACCGGTCGATCGTAAACCTTGATAGTAATTACGTTTAATTATTCTAGGTGTCGAATAGTACTTGTCGTTTCACATTCGAGTTGAAACCACTTATTGTGATTGTTCGAGGTTAATCGAACCCCTTTTCTTTTCAGTCATGTCTCGTTGATATTACTTGTCTTTTCACATGGCGTTAAGTCCAAAAGCTAGAAATCTTCTATAAATAGAGGCCTAGTGCTTCATTATTTTTCACGAATTCATTGAAAGCTATAGAGAGAGAGAAAGTAGAGAGAGAATAAGAGAAAAGAAGAAGAGTCAACTTTTGATATTAGGTTCTTCTTCTCTGCGAATATTCAATCTCTACCAAAAAGTAAGGGGTGTTATTCTTTCTTATTTCATGAAGAAGCTGTTGTTATTCCATTGCTTATTATTACATTGGAATACTTTTTTGTATCGTGGTTTTACCTATACTTGGTGACATTCTTCTTATTATTACATTGGAACATCACATGCGTGTGTTTTACAGGACTGGTTAAAATCTTTATTATTATACATTGGAACATCACATGCACGTATGTTTTGGAACATCTTTATTATGCATTGGAACATCACATGCATGTGTTTTAGGACTGGTTAAATCTTTATTATTACATTGGAACATCACATGCATGTGTTTCTGGGACTGGTTCCATTCTTTATTATTACATTTGAAACATCACACATGCATGCGTTTCTTTGGGACTGGTTAGATTATTATTATTACATTGGAATAACTTTTATACATCTTGATCTATCGCATGCATGGTGATTTCTTTTGTTATTCCATTCTTTATTATACCCGGTTGGTTAAAACTTTGACTTTATACTCCATGAAATTAGTGGAATATCCTTGATATTTGCGTTTCATCGATATCTTTTCATGGAAATATTCTTCTCGATCATTCTTGAATTTTACTCTCTAAAAGCGAGTATCGTGTTGACAATTTGGGCGTTATTGGTTCTGGATAAATTAATTCTTGAACTTGTTTTATTGAATTCTTATATCATTGTCATCATCCTCATATTTATATATTTATTTGAAAGTCATTGTGGCTGTAGTGCATAGATGGACTTGGTATGATTATGACCGAGAGGATTATCGATTGTAATCATGGTAGTAATGTTACAAATGATGTGGTAAAAATCCTCGATTGGCGTAGTGCATTGATGGGCGAGTTGTTGGCATGATCATGACCATTAATGAATACACTGAATATTCTTGGCGTAGTAGTGCGTGAATAATTGTGGTCGTGATCTTAAAGAATATCCTTGGGTAGTAGTGCGGGGTGATTCGATGATGTGGAATATTTATTAAAAGTGAGTCTCGGCTATAAAAGTGATGAAAAACCTTTTAAATCATAAAAGATAGTAGATTTTATTTTCTACTTGACTCTTTTAATGGATTCTTTGGTTCATTGTAGTTAAACTTGATGTTTATTATATTTTATCGGTTTTAACTTTGTTGAAGGCTAATGATAATTTATTACGCATTATCTTAGTCGTAATATTTCTTCTTGGGCTAGTTGAGCTCACCCTTTCTTTCTTTATTCTCTCTGAGGAAATGAGAATATATTTGGGACGAGTCGGGGAGCGGAGTAATGGTCGAGAGGATAGCATTAGTAGTCCTCATTTATATACGTGAAATAGTGTGATAATAATTGTAATGAGGACTCCTTTTGAGTTTGTATAATATCTAGTAGACAATATTTGTATTCAAACTCACGGTTTATATCGTATTGTATTATACAGCAGTTATATTAGTAAGTTGTATTTAAATTACATACCATGTATCGACGACCCAAGATGGGTGATGTATACCTAATTTTGGGGCGTCACGGTTAGTATCAAAGCTTAGGGATATGATCACTGGCTAAGATGTGAGAATAGTACTAGGAGGGAGGCAGGGGAATACCTTGTTAGTATGACCTACTAAGTTTATGTATTTATTTTATTGGTCGGTCGAATAATATAGGGATAATATGTTACATGTCGATTAACCTTTTGTTTTGTGGCGATGTCTGAAAATGACATCGAGAATGTTGAGAATATGATGGAGCCACTGGCGATCGTTGATTCACCACATATCGATAATCGAGGATAATGTGCATCGGGGAAGGCGACAATCCTCATCTACATACAAACAACAAACTTGACCAAATGATGAATGATCGAATGTTCGGAGGCTTTATGCGATTTATCTGACAATCGGTGAGGCGACTCTGTCCAAAAGCGTAGGTGGAAACACGGAAAACTCTCGAGGCGGTCACCATTAAACAATTCAAGGAGGCTGGGACCACCGGGAGTTTAAGGAAGCAAAAACCACTTATTGGCGGAAGCATGGATAAAGCAGATTACAAGATATTTGATGTCTTGGGATGCTCAGAAGCAAAAGGTTCCACTCTAGCCTTTATGTTGCGGGGAGGATTCTTGGTGGGAATCGGTAAAAGCGTACTCGACTTCTTTGTCTTGAAGATATCTTGGGAGAAGTTCGAGGAGGTACATTCAGCGACAAATACTTTCTGAAAGTATTACGCCACATGAAGGAGGTGGAGTTTATCAAGTTGGAACAAAACAATATGGCCAGTGTCATGATCTGAGGCAAAATTTGCGGAGTTATCACGGTTTTCGTCCCACTTGGTGGATAATGAAGAGAGAATGGCGCGAATGTTTTTAAGAGGTTTGAAAGCGGGAATCGTCGACATCTTATTTCTCGTAAAGCGTGTTTGTATTAGGATGTTGTAAATAGGGCTCGATTAGTGGAAGCGCGATAATGAGTCAATATGACTAAAAAGAAGCGGTAAGCAAAATTATAATACCGGTGAGTAGTCGTGAGCGGTGACAACAAGCGTGGAGGAATCAGCGGGCGGATATGGTAACCACCGGTGGTAATCGAGGCCAAAACAATAAGAATGGACATTTCGAAAAAGGAGATTCAATGATGATGGAAAGGCGTCGACTTTGCACACCGTTGTTAAGGAAGGAGAAAGAGACCACTATCATATGCTTGAATCACGGAGGAGAGGGACACATCGATCCAAAGCTGCGCCATCTTAGTCAAAGCGTGTTATAATTGTGGAAGAGAAGGTCACTTAGCTCGATTTTGTCGTTCAGAAGACAAATTCAACTAGGATGGAGCACCAAAAAGTGTCCGGAAAAAGTCAAAAGCCGGTAGTCTGAGGAGGCGTTTGTTGTGACCTCCGGAGAAAAGAGGAACGAATGAGGTCATCACGGGTAAGCTTATCATAAACTCTAATGAAATCTATACTTTATTTGATCTGGGTTCTACCCATTCTTTTATTTCTCTACTTGCGCTCATCGATTAAATTTGACTCAGGAGAAATTAGACTTTGACTTATCTGTGGAAACTCAGGTTGGGAGAAACCTTCATTACATCCTTTGTTTATAAGTCTTGTTTGGTTCAAATCGGTACCCTCTCGCATTACACTGTCGATCTTATTTCATTAAAAATACTTGCATTTGGCGTGATTACAAGGGATTGATTGGTTAACTACTTATCATACAAAAATTGATTGTTTTTCGTAAGGTTGTTAGCTTTCATATTTCTAATCGACCTATTATGCGAATTCAAGCGACAAACCATTAAAATCAATCACGGTCATCTCAAGCCATAAAATTTATTCGTTTATTGAAAAGCGGATCAAAGCTTTCTTAGCTCATATCCTGATTTAAACAAAAAAAATCGTCGGTTTTGAGCGATATTTCTATTGTTAATAAATTTCTGGCGTATTCCCAGAAGAACTTCTGGCCTACCCCAGGCGTGAAATTGAATTTTGTATCGACCTTGAACACGGTACAAAACCTATTTCAAAGCCCATGTCGAATGGCTCTATTGAACTTGAGGAGTTAAAGACCCAATGCGCGGAATTGTTAGACATTGGCTTTATTAATCTAGTACTTCTCCTTGGGCTGCTCTGTACATTCGTGAAGAAGAAAGATGGGAGTATGCGACTTTGTATTGATTATCGGGAGTTGAATCATGTCACCATCAAAAATAGTATATCCATTGCCGCGTATTGATGACTGTTTGACCCGATTCTGAGGCCAAATTCTTTTCAAAGATTGATCTTCGTTAGGATATCACCGATTGAAGATTAGAAGCCGTGACATTTCAAAAGGCGGCTTCGGAACTCGATGCGGGCATTATGAATTCTAGTCGTGTCCTTTGGATTGACTAATGCTCTCTCTTGCCTTCATGGATATGATGAGCAAGTATTGAGGAATATTTGGATCACTTTGTGGTCGTCTTTATTGATGACATCCTTATTTATTCCAAAAGCGTGAAGATCATGAAGCAACACTTGAAAGGTGACACTCCAAAAGCCGTGAATATAAGCTTTATGCGAGTTGAAGAAATCACGAGTTACGGCTTGAAGAAGTAGCATTCCTTGGGGCGCGTGGTATCAAGTCGTGGAATATCTCATTGACCCGGCAAAAGATTGAAGCTATTAAAATTTGGGAACAACCTAAATCGATGGTAGAAATCGTAGCTTTCTCGTTTTATTTGGTTATTATCGGAGATTCGTGGAAGGATTTTCTCGAATCGCTACTCCATTATTTCGGTGACTCGAAAAGATCTGAAGATTCGGTTGGGCGAAGAATGTGAGAAGAGTTTTCAAGAACTTCGAGAGGAGACTTATTTATTTTTGTTACGATGATACCATCGGCTCGGAGGATTTGTCATCTCTGATGATGCTTGGGCAAAAGGTTGGGATGTGTTCTCATACGACATGGAAAAGTTATAGCTATGCCTCGCGTGACTCGAAAGAATATGAGAGGAATTATCCTACTCATGATCTAGAGTTAGCATTTATTATCTCTTCACTTAAAATTTGGAGGCATTACTTGTATGGGGAGAAAGTGGAGATCTTTACGGATCGTAAAAGCCTCAAATATTTCTTCACTCAAAAGGAACTCGACATGCGACAACGGCGTTGGCTTGGCTATTGAAAGATTATGATCGTACCATCGATACCATCTGGAAAAGCGAGCGTGGTAGGCGGCGCATTGAGTAGAAGATCGTATGCAAATCTGAGTGCGATATTGTCGTATGAGCCCATTTTGTGTGACTTGCAAAGGATGGAGATAGAGTTAAAGACTCGAGGGGACGCGTGTGATGATGGCGAATATCTGAGTAGAGCAGGCTTTAATCGATAAAGTTAAAAGTTGCTCAAGCTCTGGACACGGAGGTGATGCGTATGAGGAAGAAAGTCTGAGAAGGTCTTATCTTAGGAAGCAAGAATCGATGAAGAAGGAATACTTGAGTCGACTCGGACTTTGTGTTCTAACGACCACGATTTAAAGTATAATATCATGATGGAGTGCTGACACACCATTTGCAATCCATCACAGGAGTACCAAAATGTATCATGATATCGTCATACATTTTGGTGGAAGCAATATGAAAGAGAGAGATAGTATTTGTTTATCTCGAGGTGTCTAACTTGTCAGCGAGTTAAGCGGAGCATCAAGTACCAAAAGGTCCATTGCAACCACTTGAAATTCGAGAATGGAAGTGGGAGCACATTACCATGGATTTCGATTCTTGGTCTTCCCTAAGGTTTCTCAAGGCGTTGATGCGATTTGGGTCATTGTTGATAGATTGACCAAGTACGCTCATTTCTTACCAAATCTGAGAAACTTATACACTTGAGCGTCTTGCTCGTATGTACATAAGCGAGATTGTAAATTGCATGGTATGCGGTATCCATAGTTTACGATCGAGACCGAAGATTCACTTCACGATTTTGGGTTAGTTTGCAAAAAGCTATGAGCGCAGATTTACGATTTAGCTTCGGCATATCATCCTCGAGGCGGACGGACGATCGGAGAGGACTATTCAAACTCTTGAAGATCTATTAAGACTACTGTGTCCTTGATTTCAAGAGGAAGTTGGGACAAGTTCTTACCATTGGTGGAGTTTTCCTCTGACAGCGGTTATCAAGCAAGTATTGGCATGGCTCCATTCGAGCGTTGTATGGAAGAAAGTGTCGTTCTCGGTATCTTTGGGATGAGGTGGGTGAAAGCAGCGTTGTTGGGGAATAGGAGTTGATGCGTATGACTACGGAAAAGATTGAAGCGATCAAATGACGTATAAAAACCTCACAAAATCGACAAAAGAGTTATCTTGATCTTCATCGAAAGGGCGTGGAATTCGATATAGGAGATCATGTGTGTTGTTAACGTGTTGCTCCATGGAAAGGAGTTACAAGATTTGAAAGAGAGAAAACTAATCCTCGATTCATTGGTCCATTTTAATCCTCGATCGAGTAGGGCGTGGCTATAGACTCGACTTTCTGCTTGAATATGTCTCGTGTTCATGCGCGTTTTTCACATATCCATATTACGTAAATATGTGAAAGACCGAACCACATTATTGAGTTAGAAGCAGGGACGAAATAGCGGAAGATTTGGCGTATGAAGAGGTTCTGTTCAAATCTTGGATAAGAAGAAGGAACATATTCTACGCTCGAGGTTATACCTCGAAGTCGAAGTTTTGTGGAGGAACCACGATGTTGAGGAAATGACTTGGGAGTTAGAATCGAAATGAAATCAAGGTATCCTTACCTCTTGACATACAGTCGTACCCTAATTTGAGAGGTGAAATTTCATAAGAAAGGGAGGTTGTAAAGACCCTGACTTTTTTATAAATAAAGATGAATTTTCTATAAATATTATTTTTGAATATTATGGAATAAATTTGATATAATGTTATAGTTGTGGGTAATATTTATAAATTTTGCAAAAGTAAGCAAGTTGTTATAAAATATTCGTTTGGTGGGGAATATTCTTTTTTGTCGGGGAATATTAAATGCAATGGCTCAATCATTAGTGGACCCCTGCAGCGGAATTATTATCGGATTAGAAAGCGACAAAAATATTTTTTTATAAAAATAACGGCGGAAGTTTTTAGTTAAAAGCTGTTGAACTACCGGTGGTAAAAAATGCGATGTCTGGCGTGGTTGTATAGTAGCACTGCGGTATTGATTATTGATCTTTACGTGAGAAGTCAGACCCATTTTTTCGATTATTAATAACGATGATAATTTTGCATGTAAATAATTTTTTATATTATTGATTGAATTTATTATAATATTATAGTTGTATAGTAGTATTTATTAATTTTTAATTGTGACAGTAGTATATTATATTATATATATTGATTGGTGGGGAATATTAGGTTTATGGGAATATTAAATGCAATGGCTCAATCATTGGTGGTAATATTTGAAATTATTGTCGGATTGAAAGCGATAAAATATTTTATTGAAATTTTGTGGAAGTTTCTTAGTAAGTGATTTCTTTGTTGAACTACTTTCAGTAGTAAAAAAAATGCGATGTCGTGTGGTTGCATAGTAGTGTTGCGGTATGTATGATTATTGATCTTATGTGAGAAATATTAACTTTCGGTTTGATTCCATTATTAGCCGATTAATAATATGAATTATTATAGCGATAATGGCGTTTTATTTTATTATTATTATTATTAGCGTAATAAAAGCGAAACATCTTTTTATATAAAATAGAATACTTTATTAAAGTTATTACATAAATAGAATATATTATATTTTATTATGCGTAGTGTTGCGTAGTGTTTTGCATAGTGTTTTGCATAGTGTTTTAGCATGTTTGCATAGTGTTTGCATAGTAAAATGTTTTTTATTAAATAGATATATATTATATTTTATTTAAAGATTTTTCTTTAAATATGGATGTAAGTCAGTTAAAGTAAATAAATCAATGAGATAGTTAAATGGATTAATTCTTATGCATTCCATTTTCTATAAATAGAAGCTCGTTTCCTTCATTATTTTTTCTTACGAATTCATTGAAAAACTAGAGAGAGAAATTATAGAGAAAGCTAGAGAGAGAATAATTATAGAAAGAAGAAGAGTATTTTTTACTTACTACTTTCTTTTTATATTAGGTATTATTTTTGTGTACGTAAAAGGGGTGTTATTTCTTTCTTATTCATGAAGAGAACTTACATTATTCCATTCATTATTATTACATTGGAATAACTTTGTAAAAAGTGGTATACTATTATACATAACTTATGTCTTGGCATACCTATACTTGGTGAAATCCTTATGTTATTCCATTCTTATTATTACATTGGAATAACTTTTTGTATCTGTGGTTTACCTATACTTGGTGACATTATTCTTTTATTATTACATTGGAACATCACATGCATGTGTTTTACAGGACTGGTTAAAATCTTTATTATTATTACATTGGAACATCACATACGTGTGTTTTACAGGACTGGTTTAAATCTTTATATTATTACATTGGAATATCTATCATGTGTTTTACACGGATCACAGTTCCATCTTTATTATTACATTGGAACATCACATGTCGATTGTGAATTTCACGACTGGTTAGATTATTATTATTACATTGGAATAACTTTTGCATGCAATATCGCATGCGTGGTGATTTCTTTTGTTATTCCATTCTTTATTATACCCGGTTGGTTAAAACTTTGACTTATACTCCATGAAATTAGTAGAATATCCTTGATATTTGCGTTTCATCGATATCTTTTCATGGAAATATTCTTACGATCATTCTTGAATTTTACTCTCTGAAAGCGAGTATCATGTTGACAATTTGGGCGTTAATAATTCTGGATAAAATAATTCTTGAACTTGTTTTATTGAATTCTTATATCATTTCATCATCATCATCTCATATTTTATATTATTTTAAAGTAAATACGTGCACTACGTGCGTAGATGGACTTGGTATGATTATGACGAGAGGATTGATTATAATCATGGTAGTAATGTTACAAATGATGTGGTAAAAGTCCTCGATTGGTAGTAGTGCATTGATGGATAGTTTTTGGCATGATCATGACCATTAATGAATACCGGTATCTTGGTGCGTGACCATTGATAATTTGATGAAAATCTTAAAGAATCCTTGGATAGTATGATTAGGGGTGATTGATGATGTGGATTATTTATTTAATTTGAGTCTCGGTGATAAAATTGATGAAAAACCTTTTAAAACCTAAAAGATAGTAGATTTTATTTTCTACTTGACTCTTTTAATGGATTGCTTATTCATTATGAGTTAAATTTAAACTTGATGTTGTTATTGTATTTTATCGGGTTTAACATTGTTGAAGACTAATGATAATTTATTACGCATTATCTTAGTAATAATATTTGAGGCTAGTTGAGCTCACCTTTTTCTTTCTTTATTTCTTGAGGAAATTTATTTGGACAGTCGGGAGCAGAGTAATGGTCAGAGAGGATAGCATTAGTAGTCCTCACTATTACATGAAATAGTGTGATAATAGTGTAATGAGGACTCCTTTTGAGTTTGTATAATAGTAGACAATATTTTTTTTAAATAAGTTATATTATTATGTATTGAGATGGGTGATTAGTAATTTATATTATTGGTGAAATTATGGAATATAAGTAAATTTAGATGATTTAGAAAATATATTTTATCGATATATTTAAATTTATTGAAATTTTTTTTAATATTATGGTGTGAATTTGAGATAATATTATAGTTATTTGAGGTATAGTTTTATAAATTTTGCAAAGTATGCACAGTGGTTATATTATATTCGATTGGTGGGGAATATTCGGTTTAGCGGGGAATATTAAATACAATGGCTCAATCATTGGTGGACCTAGCGAAATTATTGTCGGATTGAAAGCGACAAAATATTTTATTGAAATAACGGCGGAAGTTTTACTGGTAGTTCTTGTTGAACTACTTTCGGTAGTAAAAAATGCGATGTCGTGTGGTTGCATAGTAAGCTTTGCGGTATTGATTATTGATCTTATGTGAGAAGTCACTCGGTTTGATTCCATTATTGTCGATTAATAATATGAATTATTATAGCGATAATGGCGTTTTGTTTTATTATTATTATTAGCGTAATAAAAGCGAAACATCTTTATATAAAATAGAATACTTTATTAAAGTTATTACATAAATAGAATATATTATATTTTATTATGCGTAGTGTTGCGTAGTGTTTTTGCATAGTGTTTTGCATAGTATTGCATAGTGTTTGCATAGTAAAAATGTTTTATATAAATAGAATATATTATATTTTATTTAAAAGATTTTTCTTTAAATATGGATAGTCAGATTAAAGTAAATCAATACTGGATAGTTCATGGATTAATTCTTATGCATTCCATTTTCCTATAAATAGAAGCTCGTTTCCTTCATTTATTTTTCTTACGAATTCATTGAAACTACAGAGAGAAATTATAGAGAGAAGCTATAGAGAGAAAATTATAGAGAAAAAGAAGAGAGTATTACGCTACTTCTTTTACTTATATACTTCTTTTTATATTAGGATATTATTTTTTACGGTAAGGGGTGTTATTGTTATTCTTTCTTCTTGAGAGAACTTACATTATTCCATTCATTATTATTACATTGGAATAACTTTTGTAAAAGTGGTATACCTATACATAACTTTTTGTATCATGGCGTACCTATACTTGGTGAAATCCTTATGTTATTCCATTGCTTATTATTACATTGGAATAACTTTTGTATCTGTGATTTACCTATACTTGGTGACATTCTTTATTATTACATTGGAACATCACATGCGTGTATTTTTTAGGACTGGTTACAGTTTTTTTTTATTACTGTTGGAACATCACATGCATGTGTTTTACAGGACTGGTTAAAATCTTTATCATTACATTGGAATATCTATCATGTGTGTTTTTACAGGATGCAGTTCCATCTTTATTATTACATTGGAACATCACATCGGTGTGAATTTCACACGACTGGTTAGATTATTATTATTACATTGGAATAACACATACATCTGCAATCTGCGCATGCATGGTGATTTCTTTTGTTATTCCATTCTTTATTATACCCGGTTGGTTAAAACTTTGACTTATACTCCATGAAATTAGTAGAATATCCTTGATATTTGCGTTTCATCGATATCTTTTCATGGAAATATTCTTACGATCATTCTTGAATTTTACTCTGAAAGCGATATCATGTTGACAATTTGGGCGTTAATAATTCATGGATTAAATAATTCTTGAACTTGTTTTATTGAATTATTATGTCATTGTCATCATCCTCATGTTATATTATGTTATCTTTGGCTTACGTGCGTAGATGAACTTAGTATGATTATGACCGAGGATCATTCGGTATAATCATGACTTGATATAAATGATGTGACAAAAGTCCTCGGTGGTTTGTAATGCGGTGATGGATAGTTTTTGGTATGATTATGACCGGGGGTGATTCGGTATAGTCATGACCATTGATAATTTGATGAAAATCCTTGGTAGTGATGCGGGGATGATTAGATGTGGTGGTTTATTTATTAAAATTTGAGTCTCGTGATGATAAAATTGATGAAAACCTTTTAAAACCTAAAAGATAGTAGACTTTATTCTCTCTTGACTCTTTTAATGGATTGCTTATTCATTATGATTAAAGCTGGTTGTCTATTGTATTTTATCGGTTTAACCTTTGTTGAAAAGCTAATGATAATTTATTACGCATTATCTTAGTCGTAATATTTCTTCTTGGGCTAGTTGAGCTCACCCTTTCTTTCCTTTGTTCTCTTGAGGAAATGAGAACATAAATTTGAGAGACGAGTCGGGAGCGAAGTAATGGTCGAGAGGATAGCATTAGTAGTCCTCACTTTATTACGTGAAATAGTGTGATAATAGTTGTAATGAGGACTCCTTTTGAGTTTGTATAATATCTAGTAGACAATATTTGTATTCAAACTCGGTTTATTTATGTCGTATTATACCAGCAGTTATATTAGTAAGTTGTATTTGAATTTATGTACCATGTAAGTGGCGACCCAAGATGGGTGGCGTATACCTAATTTTAGAGGCGTCGCGGTTGGTATCGAGCTTAGGGATATGATCCTGGCTAAGATGTGAGAATAGAACTAGGAGGGAGAGGCAGGGAATTCCTTGTTAGTATGACCTACTAAAGTTTATTTGGTATTTAATTGGTCGATTCGAGTATATAGGATAATATATTGATATGTTAATTAACCCTTATTTTGTGGCGGTGTTTGAAAATGGCATCAGAGAATGTTGAGAATATGATGGAGCACAGGAGGTGTTGATTCTCCACGGATCGATAATCGGGACAAATGTCTGACGGGATGGCGATAATCCTCTGTAAACAACAACGATCGATTGATGAATGATGATGCGTTTAAAGGTTTTAAATTCATACGACATCGGTGAAAGCGACTCTCAGCATCAAAAGCGTGGGTGGAAACACGGAAAACTCTCGGCGGTCGCAGCTAAACAATTTGAGGAGTTGGGACCACCGGAGTTTAAGGGAAAGCAAAACCACTTTGGCGGAAGCATGGATAAAGCAGATTACAAGATATTTGATGTCTTGGGATGCTCAGAAGAGCAAAAGGTTCTTTTTACTTGCCTTTATGTTGCGGAGGAGGCGGATTCTTGGTGGGAATCGGTAAAAGCGTACTCGACTTCTTTGTCTTGAAGATATCTTGGGAGAAGTTCGGGAGGCATTCAGCGACAAATACTTTCTGAAAGTATTATTAGCCACATGAAGGAGGTGGAGTTTATCAAGTTGGAACAAAACAATATGGTGATGTGTCATGATCTGAGGCAAAATTTGCGGAGTTATCACGATTCGTCGTCCTTGGTGGATAATGAAGAGAGAATAGCGAATGTTTTTAAGAGGTTTGAAGCGGAGATCGTCGACATCTTATTTCTCATAAAGCTGTTTTTATTAGGATGTTGTAAATAGGGCTCGATTAGTGGGGCGCGATAACGAGTCAATATGACTAAAAAAGAAGCGGTAGGCAAAATTATAATACCGGAGAGTAGTCATCGAGCGGTGACAACAAGCGTGGAGGAATCAACGGGCGGATATGGTAACCACCGGTGGTAATCGGGGCCAAAATAATAAGAATGGACATTCGAAAAGGAGATTCAATGATGATGGAAAGGCGTCGGCACCGATTTTTGTTGTTAAGGAAGGAGAAGGACCACCTATTATATGCTTCAAAAATGCGGAGGAGAGGGGGACACATCGGTCAAGCTGCGCCATATCAAATCAAAGCATGTTATAATTGTGGGAAGAAGGTCACTTAGCTCGATTTTGTCGTTTTAGAAAGGCAAATTCAACTAGGATGGAGGCACCAAAAATTTGTCCCGGACAACCCAAGCCGGTAGTTTAAGAGGCGTTTTTTTCTCGTGACGAGGAACACGAATAAAATTATCACGGGTAAGTTAATCGTAGCTCTTGCGAAGTCTATACAAGTGTTAGATACCGGTTCTACCCACTCTTTTATTTCACTAGTTGCGTTCAGCGTTTAAATTTGACTCAGGAGAAGTTAGACTTTGACTTATTGGTTTGAAACCGTTGGTAGGAACCGCCGTTACTCTCTCTATTTTTAAATCTTGTTTGATTCAAATAAACACTTTCACGTTACTGTCGATCTTATCTCTTTGAAAATACTTGCCTTTGATGTGATTTTTGGAATCGATTGGTTAACTACTCATTTATTCTTTTTCGTAAGGTTGTTAGCTTTTTATATTCTAACCAACTTTGTTATCTGAATTCAAAGTAACCAAAACCTAAAGTTAATCAATTTTGTTATATCAAGCCATAAGTAAAGAGCCCGAACCTTTTCGTTGTTGACTTCCTTGTGTGGAATGCTGCAGAAGCGGACTTTACGTGGCGGCGACGTCGTGAATGAAGATGGCAAGTTTATAGGTATCATTGTGAGGTCTTTATCTAGGTTAAGGGATAGAAGTCACGAGTTGGTATCAATGTGACGTCTTATCAAGTCTTGGATGAAATGTGATTTTGAATGATATTTCTATCATTAATAAATTTCTTGGCGTATTCTTGAAGACTTTCTAGCCTACCCTAGGCGTGAAATCGAATTTTGTATTGACCCGGTCTAAAAACCCATTTCTTAAACCCTCGAATATTTCTTGACTAAAAGGAGCATTTCGTGGTTTATGATGAAAGTCATAATAAAAGCATTGGACTAATGAAAATCATGGGTATATATGGTATTAGTAAGTTTTATGATGAGTTATGTTGGTTAGTATGTGAAAACATGAAAGTTTCTTAGAAATCACAAAGAGTTGAAAATCAGATTTTGGTGAAAAGCGTAACATGAAATTCAATTGACCATATCTCTATTATATTTTGAATTTTTGAATGTGGTCAAGTCCTAGAGTTAGATCTATGAGTTACCTAACTAATCCAAGTGGAATTACTGGAAAAGGTGTTGTAGATTTTTTTGTGTGGACTGATTTTAGCAAAAGGAGGCCAAAGCTGTAAATTTCGAAAATGCTCTGCCATGATTTTTAGAGGGGCTGTTTCGGCCACTTAAATTATGAGAAAAATTCTGGCCTTTTGGGACATGAAAGTATATGGTATAAAGTACCTCCTGTCCAAAAATGAGCTCATTACGACTTAAAATGAGCAAGTTATGACTATTTCAATATTTAGGTTTTAAATGAAACGCTATAATAGGAGTTCTATAACTCAGATGACCGAAATTTAAACTAGAAGCTCACGTTAACATGTGTAAGGTCCTGCCAAGATTTGGGAATTTTGGAGTTAAACTTGAGGTAGCTAATTTCTTAAGGAATTAATTAGAAATTGATTTTGAAAAATAGTAAATGAATTTTAAAAATTCGAGAAAAATATATTTTCATTATGGGACTATATTATGCTAAATCCCAGAAAAGAAATATTTTTGGGACTGATTTGGTATTTTTCATGAAAATAGTTTAATTCTGAACATATGAGTTAAATATGTTATGTGAAGTAACAAAGTTGAAAATAGGATTTTATGGCTAGAGAATCCTATATAGAGTATATGCATATTTTTGATGAGGATTTGATAATTGGTGATGATATCTTATGAGTATGGCATTTTGAATGATTAAATGCATTATATGGTAAAAGCGTAAACAATTGAGATAAATTGTTTATAAATTTAAGAAGTGATTAAAATATTGTTATAATATTAATGATATTAGATTATGAGATTATTAAGTGATTGATAACATGGGGATATTCTTGAATCTGGATAAATTATATTATAAATGTTTAATATTTATCCTTTATCTCATTTGATTGATTCTTTATATCATTATCCTCGTCTTATTTATATTATGTTGAAAGTCATACGTGGCTGTAGTGCATAGATGGACTTGGTATGATTATGATGAGGGATTATTGGGGTATAATCATAGTAGTAAATGAAAACCACAATTATCTTTGGTAGTAGTGCATGGATAATTTGTGGTCGTAATCTTAATGAATACTTTGATTATCTTTGTAGTGGATGCGTGGATAATTTGTGGTGATTAATTAATGAATAATACGATTATCTTTGGTAGTAGTGCATGGATAATTTGTGGTCGTGATCTGAATCTAATGAATACACGATTATCTTTGGTAGTAGTGCATGGATAATTTGTGGTGTGATCTTAATGAATACACGATTATCTTTGGTAGTAGTGCATGGATAATTTGTGGTCGATTAATCTTAATGAATACACGATTATCTTTGGTAGTAGTGCATGGATAATTTGTGGTAATCTTAATGAATACACGATTATCTTTAGTAGTGTCATGGATAATTTGTGGTCGTGATCTTAATGAATACGATTATCTTTGGTAGTGTGCATGGATAATTTGTCGTGATCTTAATGAATACACGATTATCTTTGGTAGTAGTGCATGGATAATTCGTGGTGATGATCTTAATGAATATCCTTGATTACTTTGGTAGTGCGGGGATGATGATTGATGATGATATGGATTAATATATTGGATGTAGTGCGAGGATGATTGATGAATATTAATTCATGGATGTGGTAAAAATAAATAATTAGTAAAAAGTAAATCTTTGGGCGTAGTGCATTGATAGACTTGGTATGATTATGACGGACGGTTATTCGGTATAATCATGGTAGTAATTGAAAACACGAATATCCTTGGCCCCGTGGTGCATGGATAATTCATGTTGTGATCTTATTATTTGAGTCTCGATATTATTGGTTTTTGCGTCTCGGCATTATTGGTTTCTGGTTGTATATCTTTGGCTGTAGTGCAAAGATGAATTGTTAATGAATATCTTTGGTAGGATTGCAAAGATGAATTTAATATTTTCAGCGATAAAGGTATTTGAAAAGGTATCCTCTCTCTCTTTATCATATCAGTCGTACCCTAATTTTGGTGAGAAATTCCATAAGGAGGAGATTGTGAGACCCCATTTTATCGATAAAGATTTAAATTTTGTGAAATAATTTTTTAATATTATGGTGTGAATTTGAGATAATATTATAGTTGTGGGTAGTATTTATAAATTTTGCAAAGTATGCAGTGGTTATATTATATTCGATTGGTGGGGAATATTAGGTTTAGCGGGGAATATTAAATACAATGGCTCAATCATTGGTGGACCCCTAGCAGAAATTATTGTCGGATTGAAAGCGACAAAAATATTTTATTGAAATAACGGCGGAATTTTTGAAGTAGATTCTTGTTGAACTACTCGGTAGTAAAAATGCGATGTCGTGTGGTTGCGTAGTAGCTGCGGTATTGATTATTGATCTTATGTGAAGTCACTCGGTTTGATTCCATTATTGTCGATTAATAATATGAATTATTATAGCGATAATGGCGTTTTATTTTATTAGTATTATTAGCGTAATAAAAGCGAAACATCTTTATATAAAATAGAATACTTTATTAAAGTTATTACATAAATAGAATATATTATATTTTATTATGCATAGTGTTGCGTAGTGTTTTTGCGTAGTGTTTTGCATAGTATTGCATAGTGTTTGCATAGTAAAATGTTTTTATATAAATAGAATATATTATATTTTATTTAAAAGATTTTTCTTTAAATATGGATAGTCAGATTAAAGTAAATCAATACGGGATAGTTCATGGATTAATTCTTATGCATTCCATTTTCTATAAATAGAAGCTCGTTTCCTTCATTATTTTCTTACGAATTCATTGAAACTACAGAGAGAGAAATTATAGAGAGAGAAGCTATAGAGAGAAAATTATAGAAAGAAAGAAGAGTATTACGGTACTTACTACTTTACTATATTATATTACGGTAGGAGGTTATTTTTACGGTGTTAGGGGTGTTATTCTTTCTTCTTGAAGAGAACTTACATTATTCCATTCATTATTATTACATTGGAATAACTTTTGTAAAAAGTGGCATACCTATACATAACTTTTATATCTGTGGCATACCTATACTTGGTGAAATCCTTATGTTATTCCATTCTTATTATTACATTGGAATAACTTTTGTATCTGTGATTTTACCTATACTTGGTGACATTTTTTATTATTACATTGGAACATCACATGCATGTGTTTTTACAGGACTGGTTCCGTCTTTTTTATTATACATTTTGGAACATCACATGCATGTGTTTTTTACAGGACTGGTTAAAATCTTTATCATTACATTGGAATATCTATACGTGTGTTTTTACAGGATGCAGTTCCATTTATTATTACATTGGAACATCACATCGGTGTGAATTTCACGACACTGGTTAGATTATTATTATTACATTGGAATAACTTTTTCATCATCTCAATCTGCATGCGTGGTGATTTCTTTTGTTATTCCATTCTTTATTATACCCGGTTGGTTAAAACTTTGACTTTATACTCCATGAAATTAGTAGAATATCCTTGATATTTGCGTTTCATCGATATCTTTTCATGGAAATATTCTTACGATCATTCTTGAATTTTACTCTCTGAAAGCGATATCATGTTGACAATTTGGGCGTTAATAATTCATGGATTAAATAATTCTTGAACTTGTTTTATTGAATTATTATGTCATTCATCATCATCCTCATGTTATATTATGTTATCTTTGGCTTACGTGCGTAGATGAACTTAGTATGATTATGACGAGGATCATTCGGTATAATCATGACTTGATATAAATGATGTGACAAAAAGTCCTCGGTGCTTTTTGTAATGCGGTGATGGATAGTTTTTTGGTATGATTATGACCGGGGTGATTCGGTATAGTCATGACCATTGATAATTTGATGAAAATCCTTGGCCAAGTGATGCGGGGATGATTAGATGTGGTGGTTTATTTATTAAATTTGAGTCTCGTGATAAAAATTGATGAAAACCTTTTAAAACCTAAAAGATAGTAGACTTTATTCTCTACTTGACTCTTTTAATGGATTGCTTATTCATTGCTATGATTAAGCTGTTTGTCTATTGTATTTTATCGGTTTAACAACTTTGTTGAAGGCTAATGATAATTTATTACGCATTATCTTAGTAATAATATTTCTTCTTGGGCTAGTTGAGCTCACCCTTTCTTTCCTTTATTCTCTTGAGGAAATGAGAACGCCATTTGAGACGAGTCGGGGAGCGAAGTAATGGTCGAGGAGGATAGCATTAGTAGTCCTCACTATTACGTGAAATAGTGTGATAATAGTTGTAATGAGGACTCCTTTTGAGTTTGTATAATATCTAGTAGACAATATTTGTATTCAAACTCACGGTTTATATCGTATTGTACCTGAGCAGTTATATTAGTAAGTTGTATTTGAATTTATGTACCATGTAAGTGGCGACCCAAGATGGGTGGCGTATACCTAATTTTGAGGCGTCTAATTCTTTATTTTATAATATTACTTGGTATTTGCATGCATATGATTTGATAATTTACTTTATTTTGATAATAAATTATTATTATCAATAATAAAAGTTATTAAGAAATATATAGAAATATATTAAAACATTTAATCTCTAAATTTATATAGAACTTGATGAATTGAAAGAAAATTTAGTTATGCTTATCTTATTCTTTTTATAAAATCAAATTGAATGATATATATATATTGATTATTTTGAGTTTGACTTTAATTCAAAATTCCGTGAATTAATGCATTGATCATGATTTTATAAATTCTAATTATCGAATTGTATGAACGTTATTTTATGAAAAATAAAATAGTGAAAGTTGAGTAATCTTACAACAATTATGAATGGTAGTCGATTTGAAAATTCTAAATATATAGAATACCTTAACAAGTATAATATTTATTTATTTATTAAGTGGTGATTAAAAGTGAAAATGGGTTTCGATATTATGAATTCATAATGTGAATTTTATTTAAAAAGATTAAATAAATTAATTTTGTTTGTTTGATCAGATTAAATTTCTATAGAAGGTAAATATAATTTTATATATTTTATACTAAATAAATTTGTCTGATATGATGAGTTTTGCTATAATTTGATATAAGTATATTTTGTCGTATTTACATAGAGTCAAGTGTTATGTGTAGTATATTTAAAAATTGTATACGTATTTTATTATAAATGATATTATATGCTAAATAATTTTTAGATTTGATGTCATTTTATGTAATTGAAGAAAATAAGGTTTGATTGAATCTTAATGTCAAATTCTAACTATTATTATGTTGAACAATCAGTATATGAATAATATCAATATAAATCTATGCAGAAGATTATAATGTTTGATATGTTCAAATTAATGTGGCCCCCCAAAATTAGGTATATCGTACCCTCTTGGAATGGAGTCGCATTACATGGTGGCCCCCAAGAAATTAGGTATCTGACTACTTAATATAAGCATAGTGTACAATCGACATACTAATATAAGTGGATTTGAATACAAATGAATACAAATATTGTCTACTAGATATTATACAAACTCAAAAGGAGTCCTCATTCTGACTATTATCACCTTTATTTCACGAGAATAGTGAGGGACTACTAATCTTATCCTCGGACCATTACTAGTTCCCAGGCTTCGTCGGTATATATTCTCATTTCAAGAAGAGCGGTGAAAGAAAGGGTGAGCTCGACTAGCCCGATGAAATATTATGACTAAGATAATGCGAGAATAAATTATCATTAGCCCCATGATGTTAAGCGATAAAATCTGATAGACAACTGACGGTTTAAGCTGCGGTGGAATATGCGATCCATTAAAAAAAGTCAGTAGAAAATAAAATTACACTATCTTTTAGGTTTTAAAGGTTTTCATCAATTTTTATATTTGAGACTCGACAATAAATAAACCACCACATCTAATCATCCACATACCACGGTCGAGGATTTTCATCAAATTATCGATGGTAAATGACTATCTTAGAATCACCCTGGTCATAATCATACCAAAAACTATCCATCATTTGCATTACGACCCTTTGAGGACTTTTTGTCACATCATTTATATCAAGTCGTGATTATCTTAAGAATGATCCACAGTCGTAATCATACTAAGTTCATATATCATGCGTAAGCCGAAGATAACATAATATAACATGAGGATGATGTGATGACATAATAATTGATAAAACAAGTTCAAGAATTATTTAATCCATGAATTATTAACGTCCAAATTATCGACATAATCTTTGTTTTGTAGAGTAAAATTCAAGAATGATCGAGAAGAATATTTCCATGAAAAGATCTTTGGATGAAGCATATGAATATCGAGGATATTCTACTAATTTCATGGAGTATAGAAGTCAAAGTTTTAACCAATTTGGGTATAATAAAGAATGGAATAACAAAAGAAATCACCGTAAATGCGGTACTTGCGCATAGGCAGGTTATTCAACAGAATAATAATAACGGAACGGTCGGTGAAATTCACTGCAAGACGAGGATGTTCAAACGAGAATAATAAAGATGGAACCGGATCCGGTGTAAAACACGAGATAGGATATTCAGCGAGAATGATAAAAAGCGGAACCGGTCGGTGTAAAACCTTGAGAACGAGGATGTTCAGCGAGAATAATGCGGAAAAAAGCGGAACCGGTCGGGTGTAAAAAACACTGCGAGCGAGGATGTTCAGCGAGAATAATAGAAGAATGTCACCAAGTATAGGGTAAAGCGTATCACGAGTTATTCAACGAGAATAATAAGCGATGGAATAACATAAGGATTTCAGAAGTAGTATAGGGTATATAAGCGTATACGAGGTTATGTATAGGGTATGCCGCTTTTACGGGTTATTCAATGAGAATAATAATGAATGGAATATGAAGTTCTCTTCGAAGAAAGAATAACACCCTTACTAGTAAAAAGAAGCTGAATATAGAAGTAGTGAAGTAGCGAGAATACTCTTCTTGCTTTACATAATTTTCTCTCTATAGCCTCTACATAATTTCTCTCTACAGAGTTTTGATGAATTAAGTGAAAATAATGAAGGAATGAGCTTATTTATAGGAAAATGGAATGCATAGTAACTAATCCATGAGCGGTCAGATTGATTTACTTTAATCGGCGGTCCATATTTAAGAAAAATCTTTTAAATAAAATATAATATATTCTATTTATATAAAAACATTTTCTTATCAAACCTTTATACAATACTATCAAAACACTACAAAACAACTATCTGCAACCACTATCGTAATAAAATATAATATATTACATTTATAGAATAACTTTAATAAAGTATTACATTTTATATAAAAGATGTTTACGTTTTATTACGTTAATAATACGAATAAAACAAAAGCGTCGTTATCATTATAATAATTCGTATTATTAATCGACATGATAATGGAATCAAAGTAGTGACTTCTCCATAAGCATCGATAATCAATACTGGTGTCTTTCTTATGCGACCACCGTATTCTTTGTACTTTTACTCTAGAGAGTAGTTCAGCGATTATCAGCGGTAAAACTTCAGTAGTTATTTGATAAAATATTTT